>JAGXJF010002959.1:0-312844 GCA_019208055.1 Stipa capillata | reverse complement strand
CATAGACGGTTCAAAACCATCATCAAATACGGTTTCTGAAACGTCTGTGAGCTTCTGTCTGAGATAAGAAAGGGGGATCACAGATGTGACTCAAGAACTGTCTGTGATGATAAATTCTGAAAAAAAATGGGTTGCCAGCCGCTGGCGTTGCCACCAGACCACAAGCTCCGATGTTGTCATTCTCCAAAGCTTCTGCTCGGTCGGGGACTAGACGCGGGAGATCACAATGATCTAGATCTAGCGGCGACGGCGACCGTGGACCTGAAGCGGTTGCCGTTGACAAGCAGCCCTTGGCCGCTGTCACCGTCGCCATCAGGTGGGGGTAAGGGGAAGGGGAATTCCCTGACCACTTTCGCCGCAGCACTGAACGCGAGGTGGTAGGCCCACGCAAATGTTGGCAATGGCGAGGCCGAACTCTGCATTGAAGGAGAGGCCGGTGTGGTGAGGAGGAGATGAGAGGGCAACTGGGGAGAAGGAGATTGAGAGAAGAGGAGAGAGCCCGGCGCTACTGGACAGAGAAGGGAAGGAAATGGGTGGGTGGAGGGTGGCGCAGTGCTAGGGTTAGGTTTAGTTGATATAGGTGGTCTGTGGTGGGCAGAACGGGCCAGGCTATATGGGTCATGGACATCATAGACGGTTTTGACAAACCATCTATAGTGACCTAAATATCACATACAGTTTTCTTTAAATCTATCTGTGATGACCAATTTATGATAGACGTATATTTTAAAAAGTCATATGTGATATCCATTTTGACAAAATCAGTCTGTGGTGAGACTAATCACAGACGGTTTTCGACCACCCATTTGTGATAAGTCATCTGTGATGATCCAATCTGTAGTAGTGCATTAAATTTGTATTTAAAAGCATTTCTAATGATGTCATTTTTATGTCATATAATCTATATTTTATTGGTCTAATTGTTGATCAAACTGAAAAGTTGAAATTCGCGGGCATCTTGTATTTTGAAACAGAAAGGTACTTATCTGTTTCCATGTATACTAGACATTAAAAATGAATTTATGATTAAGAATAGTCGAATCTAGAGCTTATGAGATGAATGTGTTACAGTGATGAAGATGGAATATAAGAATTAAAGGCACAAACTCATTATTGGTGTACACAATCCACGGTTAGCAAATCTGAACTCTTATTACAAGCAGCGCTGCACATACTATTGCAGAAGTATCAATCGCATCTCATTAGTTCAGCATCAATTTAATTAACAGAACTATAAACCATAACCATGCATTATTTTTATTTTTAAGTGGCTTCACTACCATCTGTAATTAGTAAGTTCATTTTGTAGCTAGTAGATCATTACGAAACTACAAACTTGCAAACACATGTTTGATGTAGACAACACAACAGGATTTCTGCCAACTTCATCAGACTCTGAGAGGTCAATCGCTGAATGCTCGGTTCTAAGGCTCTGAATTTCTTCTCAAATTTTAAAACCCGATGGAAGAGTTGTCCATAACAAGAGAAGCTGTATAGTTGGCAGCTTTACAGCACACGTGGTAATGTGAGTGCCGTACGTCCATCCATATACTCCAACTGTACAGCTATACACGTATGGGTGCGATCCTTCAACAGGTACTCGCATCGCACGTGTAAGTAAAGAAAGAGTTCTGCTGTACTATACAGAGCCATTTAACAAGAAAAAATGAACTCACATCCACATATAGTGTCAAAACTCTTGGCTGGAGCTTAGCTAGCTAGACCGTAGATGACTAGAGGTATCTGTTAAACCGCTTGATTTAAGCACAATAAACATGTTCGATGGAGACCAGTATTAATCATTCAACAGTTATCTGCAGAAATTCATAGTACGTGCCACAGTTTACTCTTGAGACCAACCTTAAATAGCACGCTGATGAACACATGCAAAAATAATCTGAACATCCTGATTTCACTAATACACTCACACTACGAATTGACTTATAATGTACTAAAATACAGGAGTATTATATAACGAAGATCACCAGACCAACGCACCCACACGGATTATATATTCCGTTCCAGAAAAGTCGTATCTTGCGCCTATCCTTGCATGCTTTTGCGATAGAAAAGAAAATCAAATCAGAAGGAGAAGGCGAGACTAGTAGAGCTCAACCCTCCTCACTTAAGACACAAAAGCGATAAAAAACCAAATTTTTTGTTTTTTTTTTAGTAAACTAAATAAATTAAACAAAAAATAAGTAAATACGCCCCTCTCCTCCCTTTACGACACTTAGCTAGCTCCCACTCTCCCCATGTCTTCTGGAGGAGAAGGAGGAGATCGTCGTGGATTCTGCCATCAGCACGGCCACGGCCACCTCGCCCGCACCGATGCCGCCGACTACGAGTTCATCAGCAGCAACGACATGGAGAGTTTCTTCTTCAACCAGCCGGCGGGCGTCGGTGGCGGTGGCGCCGACGAGATCTTGCCGTACCCGAGCATCACAGACTACCTGCAGGGGTTCTTGGACCCCACCGGGCTAGCTCAGCACCTCGACGTGCACGTGTCCGTCGTCTCAGGATGCGCCGGTCAAGCACGAGCTGTCGTCGATGTTACGAGTCACGATCACGATCACGATCACGACAGCCAGGGCACCGGCAGCGTTGCTGGAGAAGGCGCGGCGCTGCTCACGCCCAACTCATCGGTGTCTTTCTCGTACAGCGACGGTGAAGGAGAGGGCAAGTCTCGACGGTGCAAGAAGGGCGGGGCGAAGGCGGAGGAGGAGGAGGGTGGGATTGGGAAGGATCAGGAGCATGGGGAAAATTCGAAGAAAGCGTAGGTTTTCCTTAATTTGATGCTACTCTGTGTGAATCGTCTTGACTTTTTGCTTGATTCCTTGTGGATGCATGGCTTCCTGATGGGATGCTTTGTTATGGTGTTAGATCTGGTCCTACTATTTCTTAATTGAACTGAAATTTTATTTGTCTATTTATGTGAGCATTAGGGTTTGCTATGATTACTTCTTTAGGGTTCTTGTAGTTCATCAAGAATTAAGATCCAGTTAGTCAAGCCCCAAGCTGATGCATATTTTCCTCTCGTCTCTTTTATTCTTCTTATTGTGTTTTGGTCCAAGATGACTTCCTAGCTAGATCATGCGGTATATTATTCAAGTTAAAAGACGATCAATTAAAGATTTTCATTAGAATTAATCAATTGTTGCGCGTGCCATAGCTTCAATTTTTGACCAACTAGATAGCTTCGTCTTAGAAGTTTCAATTAAAGATTTCCACACTTTTAGAAAAGATCCAAAGATGTATATTATCATATATATACATCTCTAAAGCAACAGATCTACTATAGATTTACATTAACTTTTGCAAAACAAACGCTAGCTGATCTTGCCATGACATGTGATTCGTAGCTATGTAGCTAAACGTTAGATGTCGTTCTGCTACGTACTATAGATCTACAACACTTCTCGGCAAAACTGGCGCTGATCTGTACCATGAAATAGCTAGCTACTCCATATAGTTAGCTAGCTAGTAGTCTTGTCTCCCAAATGATTCATGATTGACCTTGTTACTGCAGGATCTGCGTCTGATCTGTTCCTATATCCTAGCTAACCCGCCTTGCTTCTGCAGGAACAAACCCAAGAAGAAAGCCGAGAAGAGGCAGCGGCTGCCCCGCGTCTCCTTCCTCACCAAGAGCGAGGTCGATCACCTCGACGACGGCTACCGCTGGCGCAAGTACGGCCAGAAGGCCGTCAAGAACAGCCCATACCCAAGGTACATATGCTAGGCGCATGGTGTTCAAGTACCTCCATTACCTGTAATTAACGTAATCAAATCGCAACGCAGGAGCTACTACCGGTGCACGACGCCGAAGTGCGGGGTAAAGAAGCGGGTGGAGCGGTCGTACCTGGACCCATCGACGGTGATCACGACGTACGAAGGGCAGCACACGCACCACAGCCCCGCCAGCCTCCGGGGAAGCGGCGCGCACCTCTTCATGCCCGGCGTGCGCACGCTGCCGGCGCACCTCATGCCACCGGCGGGGTTCCGCGCGGACCTGATGAGCATGATGCACATGCACCCCATGGGCGCAAACCCTAGCATGTACTTGCCGAATATACCTCCTCCTCCTCCTCCTCCAATGCCAACTCCTCCTCTTCAGCAGCACTACTTCACTGACTACGCGCTATTGCAAGACCTCTTCCCTTCCACAACGCCGAACAACCCATGACCAATTAACTTCTCCATATACTAGCGCCAAATATGTGATCGCCAAGGGTAACTTGAGCTTGGTCTATGGTGAGGTATCGGTATTAATTAGTTTGATGCAAACTTTCATCTTCAACTTGTGCTTGCCTCGCTTCAGTTCTCTTCCATTTGTCTTCCACAGGCAAATGAATGAGCAGATGGAAGCTGGTTTTATATATAACCAAAACAGCTACAACTTAATTTAGCTCTTATTGTTCTACAGCTCTAGACTTCTTGTACATGTACTAGTGCATATAATGTGGACCTCATTGACTCGTTCGGGAGAGAGGAATTTTTCATTTCTCCTCGTTGCTATGATGAATTAATTAAAGAATGATACCATCTCGGCTTCTGCTTGTTCCTGGAATGCTTGTTCCTTCTTGTGCTTCCTTGGATGACGGGTGCAATTTCTTTTAATTTGTTCATGTGTAAAACTGGGACCGATGATGGTAGTACGGTGCAAAAGAGAGTTTTTGATTGCTTTGGAGTTTGAACGTTGATGCACTCGAACGGTTTTCTTGTGGGAGTGGGCATAAGATTTGTATAGGTGTAGCCTTACCGTGATTTGTTTGTTTGGTAGAAGAACTTATGATTGAGACGAGAATAATTAAGTAATTGATGAGTGTGTCCGATCTCAGCTCTACCCGCTGTGTGGTGGAGTAGTATTTATCGCTGTGAGTTTGCTCATGAGGCTGTGATTTTGATCCATGAAATATGTGTGTGTTCACATTCTTATATGTATTATTTTAGCATATTATCAAACAGGTAATTTATCCTATATATTTATGAAATTTTATGATGTATACCAACTGGCATCTATGGTGAACTATAGTTCTTGCGCTGTTTCAAATGTTCATGGATAAATTTGTGAAATTTCAGAAGTTCTTGAAATTCCCTTTTTTCTTGTAGCGGCTTGTTTGCAATTTGCTATCTTAGGTCTATATAGGAGTATATCGCATGATTCCTTTTTCCAGTTAGAGTTTTATGGTTCAAACCTGATTAAGGATGTAGTAGTATATATCGTGCACCACGCATATTCTTTTCTTTTGAGTTATTTTCTCTGTATGTTCTGGTGTACACATGCTAAAATGGCTGTACATGGGTGCTGATGAATTCTCTATTCGGGGACGCATGGACGCATGGAATGATAAACGGTTAATTGGATAAATACCACTGCAGAAAATTTCGATTCCGATAAATGCCATTACAAAAGTCAGTTTGGAGACATGCCGCTGCAACTTTTCAAAGGTCACTCAGATGCCATTATGATAATTCTAGACCAAAATGCCCCTACCTTCTTCCTTCTTTTCCCCTTTCCCATGGCCAAACATTGTCTTCCTCCGGCCACCTCAAACTCCATCACTCGTCCCTCCTCCTGGCTGCTGCCGCTCCCAGCCACGCTCGCAGTCGGCTTCTATCCTGCATAAGCTTGGATCGCTGCTGCTGGTGCATGGCGAAGGAGCGAGAGGAGCGAATGGTGGTGATGTAGATCCTGTGGCAGCGGATGGTGGCGAAGTAGATTCGGCGGTAGCTCGCTGACATGCTGACCCGCGATCCTGTAGTGCAGCACGCTGTCATCTCTGAGGCCAAGCAGATCCAGTGCCGGCGCCGGCGAGCCCAGACGACAGCTCTCGCCTTGGCCAGCGAATCGATGGGGAGTAGCGTTCCAGCGCAGCCAGGTGGAGGTTGACGAGGTGTGTTGCGGAACACGACGCCGGCGAACCCAGGGGACGACAGATCGATAGGGAGGCGTGGGTCCGGCGGTGGAATGCCATGGCTGGGTGGAGAAGAGGAATGTTGGAGAAGAATGGGGGGAGGGAATGCGAGCGGCGCCGAGTGAGGAGGAGATTGAGCTCATGAAGACCATGGAGGTGAACCGCGATCTACATGGGAGTGGGGCTCGGCCATGGGAGGATGAAGAAGGGTGGAGGAAGGAGGGGCATTTTGGTCCAAAATTTTACATAAAATGGCATCTGGGTGAAATTTGAGGAGTTACCAATATATCACTTTCTCAAAGAACAAGGTTCGTGGCCCTTCCAGACCCCTCTCTTCTGCTACAGTAGAGAGAGGGGGAGAAACCGGCGTCCCCTCGTTCTTTCCTCCCCTTCCGGCGGGACCGTCGTTGCTCCTCGCCTCCAGTCGCCTGCGGGCACCGTGAGGCGGGGCGCAATGCGGCCCCCGCTGGTTCTGTATGTAGGACCCCTGGTGGTCCTGTTTTGGCTCCCCGCTCTGCCGTCGGCTCGCCGGGTTGTTCGACGGTGGATGGCGTTTTGGGTCTCCCGGCTCCATCTCCGACTCGCCGTCGCCTTCCCCGGTGTTGGTGAGGAGCCAGTGGAGCTTTCGTTTCGTTTCGTTTCGTCTTTCTGCTTTTGTAGGCGTCTGGAGAGGCGGCCTATGTTGATCTCGGGCTCTTCAGCTCCGGTTTCGTCGGCGCCGCGTCCGTGGCTGCTGGGAGCGTCCTCGTCTCTTCGAGCTGCTGTGGTCCGCGTTGAGGTCTTCGATCTGCGCCGCCGCCCATTCGCCTGCTCTGTTTGGGGGCGCTGCCTCGGCCGATGCGCCTTCCCCCGGTGGTTAAGGTCCGCCGTCCGCGGCGGTCGTCTCTTGCGGCCTTTCTCCGAGGTGTTATCCTCTCTTCTTGTGCAGGTGAAGCTTGCGGCGTCCTCTTCGTCTTCCTTCGGCGCGGTCGGCGGCTCGTCGGCGGGGAGGACGTTTACGGCGGACCGGATGTTGAGAGTTGCTCCAGGGGCTTGATTGCAATTTCTCTATTTGCTGGGGCTTTTTTGCAAATTCTGGGGACAGCTGTCCCTCTCCAGATGTATCCTGTGTTTTCCTTATCTCAGTAAAGAGCAGATATCCCCTAAAAAAAATTTGAGGAGTTGTAGTGGCATTTTTCTAAAGAGTAAAATTATAGTGGTATTTCTTGAAATCGAAGTTTTTACAGTGGTATTAATTTAATTAATTTAATTAACCAATGATAAAACGCCATGCGCATTTTGTATCTTCGCCACGGTAAAGTTGCACCTTTTATACAGATCACAGATATAAGAGTGCTTCGGATTTCTCTTGGTCTAGCTGAATTCCCCAGTTTAATTTGGCAGTCAAGTGCCATCTCCTTGATTCCCTCTGCCGTCATTTTTGACCAAACTACTTTTTCCCTTTTATGCCACTACCTCACAATACACCTCTACTGACGGGCGCTTAAATACCTCCACTGACGGGTTTAGCGCCCGTCAGTAACGTCCTGTTAGTGGAGGTGTCCGTCTCCACTGACGGGCGCTCGCCCGTCAGCAGAGGTTTAATATCACTGACAGACAAGATTTTCTACCCGTCAGTGGTTCTTCTTTAGGGTTTAAAAAAAATTCCAAGTTCTGCCCGTCTGCAGCCCAGACTCGCGCGCCTCCAGCTTCAGCCCCGCAGTCGCCTTCCGGTTCGCCGACGGCGCCAGCCCGAACCGCCCCGCGAATAGCATCAGCGTCGTCATCGTCACCATGATCTACACCCATGCATATCCAATTATCCATTAATCCATGGCTCAAATTCACAGTTCTATAGTAATGGTAGTATCATCGATCATGGCGTGTGATCTTACAAGGTTGGTGGATGAGCCGATGTAGTCGCACCGGATGCCCTGGGACCTCTTCCTGCACATCCTCAGCGACCGCAACGTCACCTGTAGTAGTGAGAAGAGAAGGTCAATCAATGTGAGAGGAGAAATCGGATTGCGAAATGGCCTACGAGAAGTTCTAAGTTTGTCAACATCAGATCCAATTTCACACCCAATAATATCAAATGAGCAATCCAATTTCACACCCAAAATCAGATCTTGCAAACAAATGAGCAACACTTCCATTAACCACAAATCAGCGTGAAACAACAATAATATCTTAGATCTGGGAGGTGCTAGGACACGAGATCTTTCAGATCTTGGGCTCGCCGTGCGGGCCGGCGAAGTTGGTGATGAAGTCCTTGGCGAGCGCTGCAGGGAGAGGAACAAACACCAGGAATCAATGGATCATTCCAGAAGCTTCCAAGAACACGAGTGAAAAGCAGGCTAGGGAGGCACGGCTCCATGAGCTCCTGGAGGGCCGTGCGCGCGTGAGGGAAGTCGTACCTCTCCTTGCGTCGGGGCGTCGGAGCTCCTGGAGGGCCGTGTGGGGCGTCGGGGACGGCTTGCCACTCCTTGCGCGCCGCTGCGGCCTCTATTTCGCGGGGCTACCGCGTGTCGAGATCTGGCGGCGGCTAGGGTTTTGTCCCCCGGAAGCGGTGAGGAGGACGGAAGCGCGGGCGCGAGGGCGATGAAGAGCAGGAGGGCGCGAGGGCGATGAGGGCGCGGCGGAGGAGACGGGAGGAGACGGGCGGGCGATTCTTCTGGGAGACGGGAAGGGGATTTCAGGAGAGAAGTGGGGAAGTGGCGATTTTGAGGGAGGCCGGTTCGGGAGATGGCATATGTACTGTGGGCCAAAAAATCACTGACGGGCTTAAATTGGGACCTGTCGGTGGAGAATGCACTCTACCGACGGGTTATAATAATGGGCCCGTCAGTAGTACTTCGCGTCAGTAGAAATAAATAATTACTGACAGGCGATGTTTTTGACCCGTCAGTGATTATTTTTTCTTCTGAGTTTCGACCGTCTACTCGAATAATCACTGACGGGTACCTGTTCGCCCGTCAGTGGTGAACGGTACCACTGACGGTTCCTGTTCGCACGTCAGTGAACACTGTGCAGGAGAAGTATTTTCCGAGGTAGTGTGCTATCTATATATATACTTCAAGGCACATCCTGTAAGCTAAGGCACATGGATTAGTTAGTTCGGCCTGTCCATCTATACTATTGACCAGGTGCAGAAATTAATAGGATTGGTAGGTGCCCCAGAAAAAAGCGAGTCAATTCATATATATGCTCAATTGTTTGTTTTTGAAAGGAGTACAACATTGCACGTGAGTAGGATGAGTATTTTAGAAAAAAGAAAGAAATAAACTCATCCACCGTTTTTCAAAGAAAAGCAACTTTCCAAAAGAAGAAATAAAAAGAGAAAGTTAGTTAATTATCAATGACAACCACACAATTATTTGACAGATTAGTATTTGACTTACTGTTTATGCATGTCTGTGTTGCAGACACACAAATACACGTGACAATTATAAGTTCACAGGCGGGCTAGCGTAGCTATCGCGAGCAAGGGACCCAGGGGATATACCTAACCCTAAGCCTTCGAGCTCGTTGAGACATGATCACATATTCGTCCTTCACGCATGCATACCCTCTAACCATAACCATTATATATATTGCTGACTTTGACTGCACGAAGATGGTCAGATAGCAATAATACTATTCGAGATGAAATTAAGAATTATACATAGTTTATGAATGGAACTACTAGAGCACAATCGCCAGGAAATTTCTTTGCTCCATCCCTTGCTTATTCTTCTTCTTCTTTCTCTCTGACAATGCCTGTCCTCGTCAGAATCGCATCGGGTTAGGGCTCGGGAATGTGAGGGGGGAGGAGGGACAGGGGGGTATATTGTGAAGGAGTGTGGTAGCGAGGTCAATCGCTGGCAAGGAAGATGGGCCAGTGGGCTGGTACTGGAGGGTGAGTCGGCATGGAGGAGGAGTCGAGGAACGACAACAAAGCGTTGGTGTTAGGAGGCGGACTCGATGGTGGGACGGAGAAAGGGGAGGAGGGTGGCAGCGATGGTGGAGACGGCGACGGCGGGGGGTCAGGTGTGGGGAAGGAGGCACTCGAGTGTTTTTAGGGTTAGGATTTGTTGTCATTGTCAGAAATGACTTAGAGAAAGGGGGTGTGTGTCGGGCACAAATGAATTGTCAAGGGCATTGAATAAGTAAAATGGCGTGCACGACGTCCGCGATGCTGGCCGTCGGACACTAACACAATTGAGACATAGATGTTTCTTAACTGGGTTTGGCCTTGAGGAGGCATAATCCTGTTAGGAGGCGTGGCTTTGATCCCTCAGATCAGTGCCTCGGAAGGTGGTGTCGGCAACAAACAAGTTTTCACTTTTGGCTCTCTTGAGCCAAGGGCAAGCTGTCAGACACGAGCGAGATCCCTCGTGGAGAGGTTACCACACCTAACAGAGGTGAGTGCTCTTATTCCTAAGCGGGTTTTGATGATTAATGATAAAACGATTAAAGGATTAATGGGTTTATCAAGTGTTTATTAGGTTTTAGCCCCATAAGCATGACGTTGACAACCTGTAACAAGATTGAAGAAGACATGACTTGCATGGTTAGAAGATTAAGGATCTTTTTCTAGTCATTTTAGTGGTTCAAAGAATTACCTTGAGTGATAGGCAAGCCATACCATGAAGAGGAGAGTAAGTCGGCTGCTAGGGTGGATTACTCTAGTGTGATGCTCAGTAAGATCCAATTTTTTAATCTCTAGAATGCCCTAAGTTCTCGCCACACAGATCCTAAGTGTGCCCGGAGGATCTGGACCGGTCGATCGGAACCTCCGAACAATATGTGTAGAGTTCTTTGTTGGTCTAGAGCCACTGAGTGGTGTTGATCCGAAGCCTCTGAAGTTTTTCAAGTTTTCTTACCAGAAGCATCTCTTGTATCCGGAGCCTCCGAATGGTTTCTGTTCGGAACCTTCGATTTCTTTCAAAGTTTCTATCGAGAGAGCTTTTCTTTTGCCCGGTGCCTCTGAGAGATTCTGCCGGAACCTCCGGAAGAAGTCTAGAGAGTTCTCTGTTTGGTCTAGACTCTCCAAGTCATCTTTGTCAAGATGCCGCGAAGGAAAACCTAGCTTCTCTGTGTTGAGTATTGAACTCATTCAGACCCTCTGAGTGATGTGTATCTAGATCCTCCGAGGAAGCTAGCCGGTTCTCTTTTTTGCTAAGTGTTGAACCTTCGAACACCCCGAGTGAGACTTCTCTGGACAGAAGGTTGTTTTCTACCCGGTCCCTTGTTTAGACCGTCCGAGTGCTAGAATGTGAAGTTTGAACCGTTCGAACCTCCAGGTGGAGTGGTATCATGCTTTGAACAGCTCAAATAGACCATTATTTTGAATCTTGAAACTTCTAGGTCATGATTTTAGTGCTATCTATAAATACACCCACCCACTCCAGCTAGATAGTCTCTTGCTCTCTCATTCCTTTGCTTCTGCCATTTGAGATCTTCACCTCCCCACTTCTAAGTGTTATTCTTTGAGAAGAAAGAAAAGAGAGGAAAGGGTTGGATCTAGTTGACCATCTAGTAAGAGTTTCTCTTCAAGCTCTGATTTCTCTTATTACTCTTGGAGGTTGGCGCCTCCTAGATGGTTAGGAGTTCTTAGAGAGCATTCAAGCAAGTTGTGAATTATCTCAGTGTTTGTGAAGGTTAGAGCTCGCCTACCGCAAGGTGAAAAGCTACCAAGAAGAGAGAGAGGCTTCACATCGACAAGCCTCTTGAGGGAAGAGCACGTTTTGGTGCTGGCTTCGGTTGTTAGACCAAAAGTGCAAACTTTGATAAGAAATCATCTTGTCTCCGAATGTTTGCAATTTTGCATCTTCTCCACTTACATATTTTGTACTTGTTTGATTGCTTGCTTAGGTTGATAGTTTTACTTCTTATGAATTTATTTTGATGCTAGCATACATAGGTTCTTCATAATTTTGCTTAGAAGTAAATTTTAAAAAGTGTCTATTCATCCCCTCCCTCTAGACGTCATCCTTGATCCTTCACCCTCCATAAAGTATATCTGACAATATGGTGAGAGGAGACAATTTGGGATGTCACTCTTGGAGATGCCACATAAATTTTTCCCTCGTACTGCTGGACTTATATCTTTAGAAGATCTGCAAAATTGGCACATATATCATCTCAAAAGTAATCGAGGCATAGATACAAAAAATAGTATTGTCCTCCTTTAGATTCTTCGTTTGGGATGGTGTATGTTCGCTAGTCCACGGTAGTAAAGGATCTTGAAAATAGATACTGATACTTTTATATTCTGATATCACTTCCTATACACTCTGATACCCCTTCTTATGTGCAATAGCTCCTGGACCCGATCAGAGTTTGTACATATGGCACGAATGTACACGGTATCAAGATCGAAGTAGATAAACCCGTAGAGAGTACTAAAATAATGACGACAAAATAATCACGACAATAGAGAAAAGATTTGGTAAAGTCGATCATGAATTCTTTAGGCACGACCTTAAAAGAGTACAGAGGATTATCGCTCTCTCACAACTCTCTCACACCTTTTAGGACCCTCAGGTCATGCCTTATACAAGAACCTAATGCTAAATAAACGTAACCTGTAATTCTCTCATGCTTGCACTAATCTTGGATTGTTTGGGTTGGCTTCCTAGGGCCACCCCCTCGTGGGTTTATACATGTTTTCACTTGGCCTTGTCCAAAGCAAGGAGAACTTCTTTTCCTAGTAGGATTTGTCTCTTGAGTCCTAATAGAATTAGGATAGAGCCACCATATTCAATAAACTCCAACTTGACTCTTATCAATTGAAGCATTGTATTCCCCCCAGAATTTGCTCCAAGTCGGCACCGCCTTTTTGCCCCTACCTTTTGGAGTGTCCCAACCACAAGGGCTCACGCACATCACCACAATGTGTGTGTTGGTGTTTGGGTTGGACCGTCCAAACTCTCTACTTGAGAGCTCATTTGTTGCGTAGTTGGGTTAACCACACTATCTTTACATACAACCCTCTGTGTGTTGGTGTTCAGGCTGGACCATCTAGACTCTCTACTTGAGAGCTCATTTGTTATGTAGTTCGGCTAACCACACTGTCTTTACCTACAACTCTCCGTGCCATAGTTTTGTACCATCTCCGAGCTCCACCTGCTCACTGGTACCACTTGGTTGGTCCTGCCATGACTTCCTTCTTCCAACAACTTATAACTTTGCCTATGCATCTGCTAGATTTTGTGAACCTCTTTGTAGTTTCACATACAACTGCAGCTGGTATTTGGGTACCTACCATTGATGACATGGTTTCCTTCTCCTAGCCAGGATTTGTATCAGGCCTCCCATTGGTTGTGCCACCTTTAAAATTATCCAACAATTTGTATCCACCTTTGCTCCAGAAACCTTTCATGATAACCTATCCCTTTGCAAGTAACTCGCTTGACTCCATCTCGAAGTGATAACTCACAAGCAAAGAGTTCAAGCCACCTTAAGAGATATTAGACTCTTCTTCACATCGGGAAAATATTGAACTCCTTAGTGTTGCGATATGCCACATTTTAAGTCTCCTGTGTAACCACACCTTAGTGACTATTCCCATGTGCCGGGTGTAGAGACCTTCGTCAAACATCTCCCCTCGCCAAACATTTATGAAAGAACTTCTTAGATCCAATATCCATCCATGAGATGTGCCTGGTGATCCCTCATGTTTCTGTACTGGTCCCATGATCAGTAGCCAGTACACACGAGTTAACTTGATTATCATTGTCATACACGTATAAATCAAGATATGATACGTAAATAGACCGTCGAGGTCGAGGTCTTATACTTGTAGCCCATTGGCTAGGAGTCTGTAGTGGAAAAACAAGCGATCGTGTGGCCCACCGATATGCCATACCCGATAGGCAACCGACTGGATTTACGCCCTAGCATTTGTAGGTACTATTGTCATCTTTGGAGTAGAAATCTCCCTCGTTTGGCCACATCAACAAGCTAGGTTGCATTGAATGTACTCACAAACATTCCCCAAGAAGATAACAATTGTATTCATGTAGTGCTTTATTCAAGAAAGGTAGCTCTATCCCAGGTTGCATCTTGTGCAGAAAGTAAATTTTTATTTCATAATACGAGTAATAGATCTACCTGCATTTTTGCAATGTTAAACTTACTTAAACAAGTACTTTCTAGAATGACGATAGCACCTCTATCGCCTCATAAATTGAAATGCCGATAGTTCCTTCCATCAGCTCAACACATTATCAACGATCAACTCGAGCTACAACCTCGTAGCTCGGTCCAATTCAAACTTCTGCAGCTCCCGCTACATACCTGTAGCTCATACTGCTCACTGTAGACACATCATGCCTACATTTTTAATCCCATGTTTCACATTCAAAACTCGAAACATAGTCTAACCAGGGTGTGGCCTAACCAAGTTACGTCCATGACTGTGGACACGGCTATTCGAATAGATTTCAACACTCTATAGAGGTTGTACAGTTTTACCCACAAGATGTAAGTCCCACTTGTTGCTAGAACTCGATGAGCACACTGCATAAGGGGTGCGGGCAGGGTTATCACAATGAGACTTTTCCTCCATCTAGCCCTAATGACGAACCTGCTAGATGGACTAGCCATCTCTAGTTTGAATCCTGCTACAATGTTACAAATAGAGTGGTGATCCACCTTTATGTCGAGTATAACCGTACACTACAACGGGGAAACCTCTCTACAGAAGTCGTAACTTCATCTACACATATCACCTATCGTCTACGGGTTCGTACGCCGGTTCTAAACTGTGTATTAGGTCAAGCCCTTCCCATTTAGGGCATGTTGATGTATGATCTGAACTTGGGTAAACGACACTTAGGTTCTATCCTTGGTTGATCTAAGCACGACTCCACTTCATGTTACCACAACTCTGCTAAAATAGGCTAATATATTCATGCTACAACAGGCTCTCTCATCTACACCAATATCACCTAAACATTGGCTTGCATTTCCCACCCAGATCCAAATCATCTTCCTTTTTATTTTTGTTTTGGATTTTCTCATCAACACATTTTGAAAACACTCCTTGGATGATGCATGTCCCCCAAAGTCTCATCTCACAAAATGTCTCATAATGATCCACAATTTCTTTATTTAAAACTTGATTTTTGCTGCTGTGGGTCTAAACCATAGTACATCTATATAGTTTTACCTAGGTCATCACTAGTTCTATGATAACTAGTGAGAACTAATCCTAAGGTGACAAGGATAATTGATTGGGACTAGATCACATGCAATACTAGGTCGTAACTAAATCTAGCATAAATAATAGTTCATAGCAACATACCATGCATGGTTGGCAAACAAGATAAGTAAGTTTTGTATGTTTGGGTTGCAACATGTTCAAGGTGGGAAGCTTTCCTGGCAACTATTGGCCTTGTCGTGATGCCGCAAAAGAGCTTGATGTCCTTTCCACCATTCATCGAATGTCGGGACTACACGTTGCAAAAGACATCGAATAAATCAACGATGCCAGCAAAAACCTGATAACACCAACTAGAAAACCAGAGCATCAATACATACATTCATGGCATGTTAGGGTGGCTATTGATTTTGATAGGATTATAGGAAGTTAACATGGGTGCTTTTAGGTTGTTTTAACACAAGATATCAACTATAGGGCATAATGCCGAACTAGGGTTTCTCGGACTTTCTTTATATTAAGGTGAACACACTTTAGGTTTTAGTTTCATTTTAGAATAGCGGGTAAAGGATTATGTTAAAAGATGTTGAAGCTTTGATTAAGAGTTTTGATGAACATAGCAAAATATATATATTTATGTAAAAATATGTCGAGCATATTAGGGTTTCAACCTCTCTTACTGTTTTTAATAAAAAAAGGTTTGAAATTTGAAGGTCTACTGGACCCAACATGTCATTTACAATATTACATGATGCTAGGAAAATAATTAACCCAATTGGAGCTACCATAATAAAGATGCAACATTTTCAAATTTTAATTAAATACAAATCTGAAATTCAAAAAAAATTCAAAAACTATGAAATTGGTACTGATGAGTAGGTTTTGATTTTAGATGAATATAGGAAGCAGAATGGGGTCAATCAGAGTTACGACAGAATATATATGGGCATCCGAAGTCTTGCCGGGAGGGAAAAAGAGAGGGGAAGGTCTTCTGGCAGGGAGGTGGGGGTGACATCAAAGATGGGAAACAGGAAAGCACATTCGGCATGCTAGAAGCGACAAACAGTGAAGCCTCAAGGAGGAATATGCTTTCCGAGTAGCAAAGTTTATTTCAGTGAGTGGGAAGTGGAAATACGCCTTCCAGCGTAGAAAACGGAGAGCCCAAGGATGCGCTTCCACTTACTCGACTATGGGCTCGGGCTATCGGTAGAGAGAGGGCAGAGAGGGTAGCATGCGGGTATCATCTTCTTCGTCCCAAGGCAAAACAAGACAGGAAAAAGGAAAACATGTTGGAGGCCTAGGGGAGCTCTACCGCGGGATGCTAGAGTGCATGGTGGCATGGGAGATGGGATAAATAGAGAACGGGCACTGGCGTGAGGCCGCAGATGTCCAAATCCGAAGTCGGGGCTCACCGTGGCACCACTGCCGGTGAGATCCCGAAGCGGAGGCAGAGGGGAAGTAGGGACGCTTCCTGTCAGTGCAAGGGACCTAAAATTGAAGCTTGGGATGAGCTCCTCCATGTCTTGGGAGGCTGTAAACGAAAGTAATTCAGAAGGGGCTTAGAAAGACTGCCGGAATCAAAGAAGGGCGGGGTGGCTGTGGCGACGGTTTTCCCTGCCAAAGGCGAGGGGGAGGAAGCTAAGGGAGATGGGCTTGCACTGGTGGCTGCATCACAAGGAGGAGAAGAGGAGAGGTCAGTCGAGAAGAAGGGGAGGTCCGAGGGCGATAGAGAGGAGGGGAGATAGCTTGGGGTGCTCATACGCTTGTTCTTATTGCCGAGGCCGGCATGGCGGGAGCGGGGCAAGGGGCCTGGCCAGTGCTGTAGAGGAGGTAGGAGACGGGTTGCACGCGGTGTGACTGAGGGGCAAGGTTGCGTGGTGCAAAGGAGGGGCGACTGGGGTCTGGCGCTACAATTGCAGTGCACGAGAGGAAGAAGAAAGGAGAAAGAGGGGAAGTGTTGCTGGTGGGGACAGGGGCCCACATGGTAGTGAGCATAGGCTGATCGGTTGGTAGAAAGGAAGTAAACCTATAAGGAGGGGAATAGGAACAGAGAAGGTATCTGATATTTTTAGTGGAATTTTGCAGGAAATTTAAATAGGGGTAATAGGGTTTCTTATCAAAAATGGATTCAATAAGAAAAGAGGAGGCTTCACAAAAATTATAGAAATATTTGGATATTTAAAACATAAGAATTTGAGCTGATTACAAATCAGCCAAAAACTAAAATTAATTGATAATTTTTAATTGGACAAATGGGGTTGAGCATAGCGTTGAGCTAAATATCATGAGAGGATGCTTCCATGATTTTTGGGGATTTTTCTAAAGATCAAAACTCAGGGTTTCATCCGAATTTCAAAAATAGCTCAAACTGGGATTTGAAATATTTTGAATATTTTGAACGAGTGGTTCAAATATCATTTCATAAAGTGGTTAGAATATATGCCAAGAGTATTGAGAAATTTTCTGGGATTTTTCTGAAGGGTATTTATGGGGGTTGTAGTGTAATGTCCAAATTAGCCTCAAATTCAAATTTAAGGTTATTTGAAATATTTGCACTGCACCTCACTATATTATTTTATAAATGATTGGTATAGAGGTCAAGAGGCTTTCAAAAGTATATGAGGGGATTTGGAGGCCAAAGGATCAAATGAATGATGAATTAGGGGTTCAGCCCTAGAAGTGTATTGGAAAATTAGGGCAAGGAGCCAAAATTTGTATATATGTCACATAGATGACATGTAGGAGAATATTAACATGGAAATACTTATTTCCCATCTATTTTATAAATATACGGCCATAGGTTGGATTTATGGTTTAACTCTTTGCTCAAAAGGAAGGAATTTAGGGTTTGCATATACGCATATACACTTGGGTGTACTATATATGTGCATATCTCCATATTAGGGTATGGGGAAGATCATGGGAGATGGACATGGCATAAGAAAGGTGATCATGCCATATATATGCTTCAACATCGCAAAGGTACTTTGTGAGCACTTAGCTTTGGATGCCGGTTTAGGGTTACACTGACAAGATAAAGGGGGTAGGTGCCGAGGGGTTAAGGTCTCATCATCTCAAGGTTTCAGAGGGAAAAGGTGAGATGAAGATGGGTTCGTGGCCACATAGGCGAAGAAGAAAGATCGCCGAGGGCATCGAAGGGGTAGATTAGGGTTTGACAAATAGGAGAGAGAAATGTGACAAAGGTTTAGGGTTAGGTTTAGAGATATGCGCATGAAAGGAAGTATGTTCAGATGATCGAATGGACATAGAGATGGAGATATAGATAGGTGGATAGGATATGCATGTACTGTTGGTTAGGAATCCGAGAGGAGGTTAGGGTTATGGAAAAATAGGCCGAGGGGAAGAATTGGAACATGGGATTGCCGTAACTTGCTGGTCAAGGTGTTAGAAGGAAAGAGGAACAAGGTAGAGGTTTTTGGTTGGTGCCACTTTCAAGATTTCTTCCCCTTTCCGTGATATCCTGCATACAATAAGTAAAGTAGAGAAATTTGCACAATCCAATAGTTAATCAATAAAATAATCATCATTTGATGGGACAATTTAAAAATATTTGGACTCGGTTGACTGAAGACAAGTATGTCTAAATCATCTTTTGTTACCACCATTGAGCATGCACCCTTTATCTCATTCAAACTTGGGCAATCTTTCATCATATGACATTCCTTGTCACATAGATAGCATACATCTGTCCTTGTTCTTACCCTCCTTCTTCCCAGTTCTCTTGCTTTGGCCTGCAACACCTACCACAACCAATGCTTGATTTCTCGGAGATTCGATAGCTTTTTCAAGAGCCTTGCCTCCAATAAATATGCAACTACGTCATTGAAGTCAAGAATGTTTTTTCCAATGAGAATATTCATAATCAATTGCTCCCATGATGGTGGTAGAGAAGCGCCAATAAGATGACCTTGTTGCTCTCTTTATTTCTCGTTCAAACTAATCAGCTGTGTGGCAAGCTTGTTGAAGACACTGAGATGATCGACAAACCACGTGCCTTCCTCCATGTGTAGCCTGAACAACCGCCGCTTTAGCAACCACTGGTATGCTAGCGACTTTTTCATGTACAATTCTTCTAAATTACTCCATAATTTATTTGGTGAATTTTCTTTGAACGCCAAGTACTTTACCTCATCGGAGAGACATAGACGGATTATACTAACAGTCTTCTACTCCATCACCTTCCAATCTCCGTTAGATGTCTCAACTGGTTTGTCCCCTTCAAGGGCGTTGTTTAGCTCTTGTTGGACAAGAAGATCTTTCACCTCACATTGCCACAAGCTAAAATTTTCACTGCTCTCAAATTTCTCTACTTGATTCCATATCATGCCTTGTCAACCTTCTCACCAATCAAATTAATTTGGCTTTGATTATATACTACTTGTTATATTTTGATACTCCTTCTTATGCGTAGTAAACCCCAGATCCGATCAGAGTTCACGGGATATGGCACAAGTGTGCATGATATCAATTCAGAAGTAGATGAGCCTGTAGAGTATCAAAATGATGACAACGAAATAATCATGGCAAAAGAGAAAACAGATTTGGTGAAACCAACCGCGAATTCTTTAAGTACAGCCTCAAAAGAGTATAAGGGATTGTCGCTCTCACACAAACCTCTCACCTTTTATGACCTCTAGAACCTTGCCCTATACAAGAATCTTGTATTAAACAAATAGTCTCTAATCCTCTCTTAATTGTATTTGCTCTTTGATTGCTTAATTGATCGATTGTCTTTCTTTGGCCATCTCCTCATGGGTTTATAGATATTCTCACCTAGTCTCTTTCAAATTAAAAGGGACTCTTTTCTCGGGAGGATTCTTTGTAGCACACTTACTGATGTCCTAATAGGATTATAATTAGAGTCACCATATTTAACAGATACTATTATACTAAGGTGGGGGATGGGGATCATAAATGGAAAATATCAAAATGGTAAAAGTCATCTGGTAGGATGTCATGTTTGATGAGAACAAATTTAGAATCTGGGATAACATATACTCCTTTGTACACAAACGACGTCGTTTAGTTACTTCATTTTGTCCACAAGTGCAAGTTATCCTACAATTTTCTAGGCATTTTTTCCTCCACATTTCATGTTATACCTCTAAGATCATTACTCTCATGCATAAGTGTCTTGTTTTCAATACTCCTCCTTAGAGAAAACACGATAATTGAGATAATAATTAGAGTACCCAGGAGCAGGACATGATGGTCATTAGGTTATTATTTAATTCTTATGCCCACAAGTTAAAAGACAGGGATTTGTGAACGGAGAAGTATTTGAGGACGGAAGGATTTGTGAACGGAGAACGGAGGGAGTAGTTCAGAACATAGCATAGACATGTCCTCTTCCAAAAATAATAAAAATAATGATTGCAAAGAAGTGTTCAACAAAGTTCGCCCAACTCGATCGCAAAGCGAACTTTAAGGGTAAAGCATCAGAGGCACCATTCTTTAGTCCAGCATAAGTGGCCTTTGCAAAAGATTGCACGTTTGTGCCAATGCCGGATTCGCTTTCATAGCTTTCAGAAAAATGCAGAGAGAATAAATCAAGGCACAAACATGTCATGCTATCCCTTGGACACCATCATCACGATCATCTCTATGCTTAACCGAAGGTGAGAACCATCATGATGATCATATATATCCAAAGCAACTGAAACGAGATAGATTCCTCTTGACACAAGTCAGAGACAAAGTGCATCATTTAAATATGGTAGTAGTACTAGTACACAATGATAAGATCTTGTTCTCTACACAAACAAGCCAAGCATGCACATAATTGAAGTAGTACGCGTACACAAAGATAAGAGCCTGAAAAGGCAGGCAGAAGTAATCTTGATCAAAGTCCAGTGATCTAGGGTGTGCCCACCACAGGAAGCTTGATCACAAGAAAGGTTGGGTGCTAAGTCACAAACGGCAAAAGCAAGCCAGACAACATAATGCATCATCCAAAGCTTCTTCCCACGATCCACCACGCCGTGAGGGGGGCATGGAAAGACACAGCGCGGCAAAGACCATGCTACCAGAAATTAAGCATCAGAATCCCACAAAACACAGCCTTTTGAAGCCTGCAGAAAGAAGCAAAAGCAGGATACCTTACTTGCCTTCCACACCCACACAAAGTCAATCCAGTAACAATGATGACGAGAGCCTTGGTTAAGACCATATCTACATGCTGCCTTCAGATGTGGGGCTTTACTGTCACCACCATATCATTGGCCAGTTCTAATTATCTGAGCACTCCACGCCGAGTTTCTTTGCCTCCATTTTGAGGAACTTCAGGTATGTAACAGCTTCCTCCAGGACAGCAGGAGTATCCAATTGGTCTCCACCAGGGATTATTCCCCTAAGAACTGTGATCATCTTCCTCATACCCTCGTCTGTAACACTTTCCATGGATCCATGGAGCACTGAACTCTTCTCAGAAAAATACCTCATTTTATTAAATCTGGGCGGTGAAGATGAATCAAGAGGACCATTTTCCAAGGGGTCAGGAGAACGCCCAGTACTCACGACGTCATCTTCATCGCTTTCTTCATCAGAGCTCAGCAGTGCATCAATCTCTCTTGTGTCCTCCTTGAAAGACGAGGAATCTTCTTCCAGATTACCATTATCTTGGCCAGAACTTCTGCAAACCGCGTTACCACATGAAGGGAAAGCATTGATGTTTTTTGTGGAGTTGAGCTTGTTCACCAAGGCCGGATGATACATGATGCGCCCTTTGTCATCATTGTGATCTAATATGATGAAGTTTCTGGGGAATACCTTGGAAGGTTGAAACTCAAATCCACCAAGTGGAGTTCGGAGTTGAGGGATTGTCATGCCTGTAGGGACACCAAAAGCAGGTGAAACAGGAACTCTGTAGTTGCATTGACCACCCAAAGCCCCATCTGTCATACAGCCATTTCCTTCATCTCCATAAGCAAAGGAGGGGTTACCAGTGAAAGCCGTCGGATCCCTCTGCATGGGTAAATGGCAGATACTGGACAATGATGCACTTAAGTACGGACTTCTACCTGATTTGATGCAGTAGCTACACTGCCCCAAAACAATGAGAATTCTACAATATGTTTGGAGCTCGCAACAACTAGAAGGCTTAATATTTCCTACCACAAGGTAGCCATCATCACGACTCCACTGCTTTTCTTGTTGCAACTTTATAACAAATGAAAGCCAGAATAGAAGATACGATGACTAAACGTGTGTCCCGTGGTTAGACTACGTGACAGGCTTAAGCAATTGACGGAAGTACTCAGCCTGCAATTCAGAATAAGTTGTTAGAATACTAGCGACACACACACACACACACACACAATAAATAGGTGTAGAAAGATGTGTGTTGACTACATAGATAATTTGAAAAACATGTACACGGAATTTATAGTTATGCAATGCATAGAAATCATGCAAGGAGCTTATGCTCAGAACAATGGGGTATCAATTAACTAGCCGAGCTGGATAAAAATATTATTTATCAGTAAACAATGTTGTATTTGAGATAAAAGGGAAATAAGAAAGATTGAATAGTCATGTTTTTCTTGCATAACTCAAGGATATCAGTGTTTCGGTCCCGTGATAACAGTTAAGAATAAAACTTGATATATCCTTCTGGCCTTGAGTGTTTTACAAATACATTCCAAAATCCAACTAATATAGCTATTAATTCCATAACTCAAATACCTCCCATCGATATTGTTGGGTGATACCTTTTAGTACTACATCAAACTTATTGTGAAATCTCCAAATATACTACCATAGCTATGAAAAATGACACCTGATTCTATTTGTTTCACCTTCTTTACATACGGCTATATTTCATCTCAGAAACAGTATCATTTAGGAGAGTAAACAAATAGCTCACCTGGCACACTTGCATCAACTGATAACAAGCAAAGATCCTAACACTCATTACTATTGTTCCCACTTCCTTCACCACACGGAATCTCTTAAGTTCTGTCTTAACATACATTCTCAACCTTTTCACACCCAATGAGTCAAGAACAGAGAACCACCAAAAGGGAAAACAAGTCTTCTGTAAATGTAGCAGCCTACCTGCAATGCATACCAAATGAACAATTCAGACTGCATTCTACTGTAAGAAATTATCTGATGATAACACCAAGAGTTCTGAGGATCCAAAGTGGCATACACAATCACACGGAAAAACACAGCAAGGCGAACACACTTTCGGCTACTGTAGTTCATCGAGTACATGGGAGTCCACGGCATACTGTTGCTCAGTGCTTAAGTTCTGTTATTTTCCTGCTGCAGGTTGCAAATCTGTTATCAACACTGAGAATTAGTAACAAAGAGATAGCGAAGAGATAGTCCTAACTAGAAAATTGCAAGAATTCATAAAATCAGGCATGATCAAATATAGCACCCCTCAAGTGAAACATTTGTTTCACAGTACACCCAAGTCATTCATATTACTACTAACTATGGTATGAATCATGATTCCTAAAAATTCCTTTCTGAATTCTCATGAGAAAACTAAATAATCAATCTTAGATTCCCAAGGGAAAAATACTGTACAAACTCTCTTTTTTTAGGGAACATGTCCTTATCTATTATAACAACTAGATCATTTCTTGTTAAATTGTCTGGAGAATCGCGTCAAGTTCAGCAAAAAAAGGTAAATGGTTACTCTTCATCGAAGATCAAACTAGTATCTTAGCAAGAAATCAACCATGTTCAAGCCGTAAGCAGACACTAATAATCAAAATCCCCAAACATCACAATTCTAACCACGATCATGCCCCTGATCTACAACCGACAGAACAAGTACAAAACAGTTACAAGAATAACAAGACCAAACAAAGGTCTACGAAGCCAAGGAGTATGAGAATCAGGAAATTACGAACAAATCAAGGGCGATAGGGCGATCCGCGAGGTAGGTCCTGATGAGGAGGGACTGAATTCTTCTCCCTAGAGACCAGAATCAGATCTTGGAGGCGATCCCGAGGTGGCGACCTGGAGGCGTTCGTGCAGCCGCACCAAGGGAGGGAGGAAAGGGTTTGGAGGGTGGAGACCGGAGAGGAGAGGACTATAGGAACAAAAAGGAAGCTAAGAAGGCGCAGCACTAGTACTATGTTGTGCGTGCGTGTAGTCACACTGTGACAGCGCACGAGAGATTGGGGGCGTCGTGGTGTTGCTTGCTTGCAGCTGCTTCTCTACAACATGGGTTTATAAGCCCAAGGTTTATCTTTACCCCTTTTTCCTCTCCTTTTTCTCCAAGTGTTATTGCTTTTGTAACTTTGCCCTCCTTTACTGGTTTCTGTTCTGTGGGTGTGATTATGAGCTTCTGAAGATAATTTAGTAATGCTCATGAACTATTATAAATGTTTCTGTCATGTAGTCTTAATGCAAAATACTTGTATGGTCAAAAAGAATGTGAAGATACCATGCGGAAGCGGAACCCATACATATATGAAGTCATAGAGATGCATCTGGAGTACTAACATCACAGCCATTTTCTCTAAAGTTGATATTGACCTTGAGGAAAATCCTCTAATAACAGTGCTCTCATTGGTATCCAGCTATCAGTGAGTATCTGAGGCGACTTTGTCTGGGTAAACACATCCATACCACGTATAGCACCGTTCCTTGGTCCTATGTCGGAGGGCTTTTATTAATGGGGGTTGATCGGCGTGCAAGGCTCAGATGTTTCCGGGAGGCAGGCGCTTCCTCGCCGAGAGCGACATGGTACCCAACTTTATTTCCTTGGGCGATCGGGTTTTGACTCCCGGGCCTTCTCCACCTCGCTGACCGTCGGCTGTAACGGTTGTTTCTGCAGTCGGCACCTACATCCCCCGTCTTTTTCGTCAGCCCAGGCACGAGCGGCAGCATCCAAGATTGCTATCGGCAGCAGGGTGCATATGCATCCGAAATAGAAAAACGGAGCTTATCTTGTTGGTCAGGTCAGTAGGTACTTGGAATTGAGAGCCTATATATACGTGAAAATCACTTTTTCGTTACAAAAATCTGTGGAAATTTTATAAAAAAGTATTAAAAAATTCTCAAAAAATATAGTACGTTGGGGACGTGATATCTATAAACATGTGAAATTTCAGCATAAAACTCAATCGCGGTTGAAGGGTATAAAAAGAAAAACAGAGAAATAGATAATGGCAAACAGTAAAAGCTTACTATCCATTATGAATTTGTTTTTTCCTAGCTTTGAAAATGCAATTGAGTTTGGACTTGAAACTTTATAAGCTATAGAACATCATCTCACCTCATATGGTATTTTTGAGAATTTTTCGGTGCTTTTATATGTGGTTTTTACGAGTTTTCATCGGAAGGATGGCTTCCATGTGATATTTTCACTCTCTACATATCCGTCCAATTCTGATCCATCATTTAAAAAAAAACTCAATTCTGGTCCATCATTTTGGAGTTTATTTCTCCGGCTATGTGGCTATGATTAGGTCGGGCATGCAGCCTGACAACTAAGGGGCAAGGGCCTCATTGAAAAACATGGATCCTAAATACCATGAATAGGAAATATACATAATTAGGATAGAAACAAAAAACACATAACTATATATAGTTCTACACAAGGAAGAAATCCTAGCCGCTAGGGAGTAGACTGTCATAGTCTCTATCCCCTCCTCTCTGGAATCTTCCTAGACTAGTTGATATCTCAAAGTATTTTCAGATTTCCTAGTGCAAATGTTTTTTATATATTTTTCTAAATGTTTTTATATATTTTTTTCTTCTCCGATGAGTTCTTCACCGGATTTCCTTTACCCATGATGGATTTTATCAAACTCAATCACCTAGACGAATACGAAGGCACCTATACCGGAAATTGACACGAGGGCAAGTTGGGTGCAAATAGGTCACCTCTGATTTTCTACCGATAAACAGTACCGCTACTGAGGCATAGGTCCTTACATCAATGGAAATCATCGACGTGAACTTTATATGAATTTGATAAAATGTTCTTTGGATGATCCACATGAATTTTATAGAAATTTAAAGAGAAAGAAGATCCATGCTGTAATAGCCCAAAATCCTTGATGTTTTAACCTACACCACGAACATCTTGAGTCGTCATTCCCTTTCTCTTTCCCCTTCATCTCCCATCGTCAGTGCAGTGACATTGCTAGAGACTACACCAGCGAGATGCACAAAAAATAGAAAAAAATGAAAATTCCAACTAATTAAATAATAATTTCTTTATGGAAAATCAACTTTCAAACAAAATGCACTAGAGATTTCAATTTACAACAACGTCTCCAAAGACTGAACCAGCTTTCAATCAAAAAATCAAGAAATTTCAATCAAGAAACTAAAAACTTTTGGTTCGTGTTAACCACAACTTTTAACTTAAAAGCTACAAGCTTTCTACTCCCATACATCAAGTTTTCCATCACACAGATAATAGCTTTCTTCTCCCATACATCAAGCTTTCCACGCATATAATGGAGCTGCATCAACCTTTTTTGCATAAAAAATGAGCTTTTGAACATGAAATCGACCCCAATCACATATTCCCATTGAAATCATTACACATTTGAACCCCTCTTTTTGAATCCCTAATCCTAAATAAGATTTATATCCCCAAAACTTGGGGGACACACCCTGCAATCGTCTCCTTTGTAGCTAGTCATTGTGCCACCGATGAGGAAGCCAGAGGTGCCGGTAGGAGGAGCCAGTGTCGCAAAAGGGGTGGTGGGCACGGGGGAAAGGGATGTGGGGAGGACGCACGACGACCGTGGAGGGAGTGGCAACATCTCTCCAGATGGAGGACAAGCAAAGGCCTTTAGCCGTGCAAGACGAGAGTGGCGCTTGTAGGAAAAAGCAGAGGAAGAAATGAAGGAAAAGAGAACGCTTGCGCCAGATGGATGGATAATAAAAGTAAATCGAAAGGGAAAGAGAAGGAAAAGTCTCTCCTTCTGAGATCATCCAGCAATTGATTGTGCCTTTTCATCTGTCAATAGATGTGCCTTCACCGCTTCTGTTATCTAATTAGATCCCAAAAATTACAGCACCGTTACCAATAACCTCTCATCGTGACAGATCTCGTACAAATCGTCGACATCCCTCCTCAATCCCTCCTCAGCGGCGTGGGGCGACTCCTGATCTCCCGAGCGATGGTAGGCGACGCCACCTCCTTCATCCATCCCCAGCAGCAGGAGCACCTTCTCCCCTATAGCAAGCCACCGGCTCCTCCACCCATGGCTACCCAATGACGGCTCCACTTGCATCAGGCGCATCCTCCACACCTTGTCCCTAATCTCGTCATCTTCATGGAGGATGACAATGTCCTGCACGGTCACCATCCCGAGCTGATCAGCGTTCTCTCTCGTGCTGCCTGCTCTCATGCAAGGCTACTTCCACCTACCTTGCCGGTTGGCGCCACCACATCGACTGGAACCGCATGGTGCCATGGACACCACAGAGCTTGCTCTCATCTACGGGCCGCGCGCCACATCCTTCGAAAATGAAAATTGTTGCTGGCAGAGGTAGATGATGTTGCATACACATAACGATTTTGTTTTCTAGGTTTCTTGTTGCAATAGTTTTTTGTTTTCGTTGTGGTTCAAGTTGTTTGATGTTCTAATCATGCAAAATATTTATTTCTGTGATCATTTTGAATATTGGTTGCACAAACGCACCTATGATGTTTTGGTCATGCTAAAATTTTGTTTCAATAGTACGGTGCTTTTGTTGCATGTCTTGACTAATTTGTTTCCATCAAATATTTGGAACGAAAGCTTTTCTATTTTATAATAAATTTGTTTCAACACCTTATCAGTGCAACAAATAAATTATGAGTTTGTTTTAGAAAATTTAGGATTTGTTGAATCTATATCGTGTGTTACATATATATCGCTGTTGATTGGTTTAATAAATTTATGACACACATTTAACAATGTATTTTAATCCTATAGTGAAAACTGTTTTCATGGATGTCCGATTCTTAGAGTCGCACGTTCAATCTCTAGGCCCCGTTTGGAAGCCCGGTTTTCGGCCCAAAACCGGTGTATTTTACAGCCCACGAAAAAAAACGACCGGGCCGCAAAACACTGTTTGGATTCTCGGTATTGGGCCGGCCCGTTCGGTCGTTTTTTCATTTACGCCCATAAAAAAAAACTCTGCATCGCAGCTCCGTTTCCTAATCCGACAGATATCGGGCTCGGCTGCTCGTGGCGAGAGCGCGAGGAACGGAGGAAGGCGACGCCGCCGCCGCCGCCGCCGCGCGAGGAAGGCGACGCTGCCGCCGCCGCGCGCGAGGAAGGAGACCGCCGAGCGCCGCTTCCTCGCCCCGCCTGCCGAGCGCCGCCTCCCCAAGCTCGTCCCACTCCGGGGTCCTCCCCGTCCCCCGACCCCAAGACCGTCAAGGAGGGGTGCGTGCTCTCTCCCTTCTTCTCGCCCCAATTCCGTCCCGATCTACTCCCCGATTCGCTCGATCTGAGGGATCTGGATCCAGGAACTACCTAGGGCTGTCTGTTCGAGGATTTTGATATGTGTAGGAGTGTGTTGCATGCTGCGGTTGCTGTTGTTTCTCTGCTTAGCTGCTGTCTGCTGATGTAGCTGATGTGTGAGGGTTTTGTTTCTTCGCAGGCAGGTGGTCGTAAGGGCGAGGAACCTGAGGACCAGTGCGCAGTTCATCCCGGTCAAGGCCTTCAAGGCTCGCAAGTTTTATTACACCAACGGGGTAATTCCACTTGAAACATCTGAGTTTACTAAGCCCAATCAAGTAGGGATATGTAGAGCTTAGTCTTTAATAGTCAGTACTCAGAAGAGAATGCGCAAGTGCAGTATTATGTTGTAAGTTACAAAGTTGTGGAACTGCTGGGTTGACTAGATGATTATGATTGAATATGCTTTTGTGTGCATGACCAATTTGGCTCTTATAATTTGTATGGACATTCTTGCTTAGGCAGTCAAGTTTGCTACCATGTTGCTAAAATATTCTTTCCAAGCTGGGCTATGAAATCTAACTAGACAGAACTGTTTAAATATTACAGAAGACATTGGATTGTATTCTCTTTGTGTAAATAGTTTGAACTGTTTAAATCATATTCACACTTTGGATACCTTTTTCTCATTAAACTACCTTGATTGGTTAGGACAAATTTTGGATAATCTTGAATATGGATAATCTTGTTCTTACCGATTCCGAGGAGGAAGAGGAAGAAGAAATGATGCTTTTAGTTTTCCCGGCGTTATACCAAGCTTCTAGGAGAATTAAAACTCCATGCAATACATCGATCCTTACGGGTGCAAAGTACATCGTTGAGCTATTGGAAGGGCACCCGGACAGATGTCGCAACATTCTTAGAATGGAGTCCCACATTTTTCAGGCACTTTGCAACCATCTTAGAACAAAAAATCTTTTACAGAACACAAGAGGTGTTACCGTCGAGGAGCAATTAGGAATGTTCGTATACATGCTTTCCCGGAATGCTAGTTTCCAAACTGTGGCCGATCGATTCCAGCATAGCACAGAGACCATCCACAGGCATATCGGTGCATGCTTTGATGCAATTACATCATTAACATCTGAGCTTATCACACCTCCATCTTTGGACACCCATTGGAAAATATCCTCGAGTCCACAGTTTTGGCCTTACTTTCAGGTACATGTCATCTATGGCTGTGAAGTCTAGTAATCTCTATCCTCTCCTATTTTATCTCAATTAGTAACTCTAATTTCCTCATTGCAGAACTGCCTAGGGGCAATTGATGGGACTCATGTCCCTGTGACAATATCAAGCAGTGAGGCTGCACCTTACAGGAATAGGAAGAGGACCCTATCACAAAATGTTATGGTTGCATGTGATTTCGATTTGAATTTTGTATATGTCTCCACTGGTTGGGAGGGATCAGCATCAGACGCCGGGGTCTTAAAGTCTGCTATCCAATCAGGTTTCCGAGTACCTGATGGGAAGTACTATTTGGTGGATGGAGGCTATGCAAATACACCAAGCTTTCTTGCTCCCTACCGAGGAGTTCGGTACCATCTCAAAGAGCAAGGTCAGAGCAACTGTCGACCGAAAGACTACAAAGAACTCTTTAATCTTTGTTATGCTCGTCTACGGAACCATATTGAGAGAGTTATTGGAATTCTAAAGATGCGGTTTCCTATATTGAAGGTGGGTACATATTACCCGATAGAGACTCAAGTAAAAAATTCCTATAGCCGCAATTGTACTACATAATGTAATCCAGAGCCACAATGGTGATGAGCATACTATGGTTAATGCAAGATATTAAGGTTATCTGTATGATCTGTTCCCTAGTTCTCTGAAGAGGCAAATTTTCTGTGTGATCTCTGTTGGTATATGGAAACTCTATGATCTTAGACAAAGTGCAAGAACAAAGTACATCCCATTCTCATGTTTCTTAGGTACCAGGTTGATCTGAACCAACTCGGTTTACGAGATTCAGAATTGTGTACTAATTGATATTACGTAAGGACTCGCCAACTCGGTTTACGTATGCATATTGACATATAGCTTCACATCAGAGCGCTCCCTCCCAGCGTTGCTCTACTCTGCTGTGCTCACTGGTTTAAATACTTCCTTACCCAAACAACCAAAAAATTACCCTTGTATTTGAGGGTTTTTTAGGAGGTTTGTAAAATACCATTGTAATATATTTACAAGGGTAAATATATATATGGATGCCAAACGGGGCCCTAGGCTTTTCTAAGCTCGTGATTTCGAGTATTTTTCCACCGCTAGGCACGATATTTAGGCTTTGCACTTCCTTAAAAGAGTAATGTGGGCTGCGGGCTTCATAGAAAAAGAAAATAATTTCATGAGGGTGGAGACCGCTATGGCGCGGGCGTTTATTGTCGTTTTATGATGGGCCTTAGACGAGCCCACGCGGAGTGTAGTTCGCTGCTTCCTTTGTATTTTGCTGGGTAGAGTGTATGATTGATTACAACCGGCTTCTGCGTCTCCACCAGCACGGGCGGCGACATGACGGCGTCCGCGCTCCGGTGCGGACGGCAACCGCACGCGCAACTTGCGCGTCTTGCGCACACAAGGTACGCAAGCGCTTGCCTCATACTCCCCATGTCGTGTTCCCCCTAGCCGCCGCCGGGTGACCTAACCTCTCCCGGTGGGGAAGGGATTTCTCTGCCTTTTCGCAGCGCATGGGTGATGGGTGTGATATGTGGAGTGATTAGTAATTAATTAGTGGCTAATGACGTTTCATAGCCCGTACTAAATGGATCAGTGGGGTTGGTGAACTTGGTACTTTTAGTGATCAGTTTGCAATTTTTATTTCGATTATGTCTGGAGATTGGAAAAAAAAGGGTATTTAGAACATTTCGTGACCAAATAATCAGAATACCACACTGTAGTAAACACGTATCCTCATTTTTTTTTAAACAACTCGTATCCTCATGCATTTGGATAGGCATGAAAGACCTCGATGTTTTTTCTACTGTATCTTATGAGGATAACAATTCTCCCAGCCATTGATGCTTACCTGCCCAAATGGGCAAGAAGGGCAAGAGTCCAATAATGAATATTTAATAGCCCCATTGATGGGTATACCTGGAATCTGTACTTCTTCCCCCCTGCATCTACTCCCCTCTTCACTCTAAGATCTCTACTAACACATTTGCTTTGAGCGAGCGAGCGGAGGGGGCAATGGGCATCGGCATCGGCACCGGCACCGGCGTGGGGTTGCTCCGCGATGCCTCGCCGTGGAGCCTGCTCACTGGCGTCACGGCCGTGGTGATCCTGTGCTGGGGAATCCAGATGCTGGAGTGGGCCTGGTGGGCTCCGAGGCGCTTGGGACGGACCCTGCGGGCCCAGGGCGTCAGCGGCACCGAGTACCGCTTCCTCAGGGGCGACCTGAAGGAGGACCAGCGGCTCTTGGTGGCGGCCAGGTCCAGGCCCGTGCCCATGGACCGGGCCCACGACATCATCCCGCGCGTCGCGCCACTCCTTCACCGTGTCATGGAGGAGCACGGTATGTTCCAGTACCGCCCGCTATGCAGATCAAAGTAGAAGAACTATCTTTTACTTGGACGCTAATCCTTATGCGATGATTGAATAAATGGATTGGATTGGGAGCTTGCATGCTCCTTTGATCTAGAAATTAAATGCCATCGGGTAACGATTTACATTCTCGTTTCAGTATCTGGCTCGACTATTCTGATATGGTAATGAAAATGCAGGTAAGCTTTCATTTACATGGTTTGGGCCATACCCAAGAATTATAATCAGCAATCCTGAGCTGGTTCGAGAAGTTCTGTCAAATAAATTTGGCCACTTTGAGAAAACGAAGCTGGCGCGCCTTTCAAAGTTACTTGTTGGCGGGCTCGTAGTCCTTGATGGTGAAAAATGGGTCAAGCATAGAAGGATCATGAACCCAGCCTTTCATGCAGAAAAGCTAAAGGTATTAGTAGTGCTTACTAAAAAGAACTCTTATTTAGATACTGTGACACAGTTGTATTCAGTTCTTCAAATGCAAATTCAGGGCGGGAGTTCTGAATTTTGTTCATTTGTCTAATACTACAGTGTTTGTAAGATAGATTCACTGGTATGAAAATCACTTGGTCTAGCCATTTCTGCAAACTTAAACTAATCAGATGGATGTTGCCATTATTTTCAATCAGGTCAAGCTTTATCACTAAAGATCCATTTGGTTGAGTAGGAATTTTTCGAAATCTTTTTCCTGACCTGCTGACAATTCTCTTGGAAATGATTGCAGCGGATGTTGCCAGCATTCTCTGCATGTTGCAGCGAACTAATTGACAGATGGGAAAATTCAGATGCAATTTCTGTAGGAGCAACTGAGCTTGATGTTTGGTCTGAGTTCCAAAATTTATCAGGAGATGTCATTTCAAGAGCTGCATTTGGTGTCAGCCACCACGATGGCAGAAGAATTTTCCTACTTCAAACCGAGCAAGCTGAACGCCTTGTTCAATCTTTCCAGACTAGTTACATCCCTGGTTTCTCGTATGATTGCCCTCTTATTACTGTCTCAAAAAGAAAGTTCATCTCTAGATTCAGTATCTCGGCGTGCTTCTTACCTGTAGCATTGTTGTATCCATTTTCATACCTAGAGCTAATCTGTAGTATCCCTGTTCAGTCTTTTGCCAACAGAAAACAACCGAAGGATGAAGGCTATAGATAGAGAGATCAAGGCAATTCTAAGGGGCATAATAGAGAGGAGACAGAAGTCTATGAAGAATGGAGAAACCAATAATGACGATCTGCTCGGCTTGCTACTAGAGTCGAATATGGATTACAGCGATGCTGATGGCAAATCCAGCAAGGGGATGACCGTGGAAGACGTGATTGGTGAATGCAAGCTGTTCTACTTCGCAGGAATGGAGACTACCGCAGTACTGCTCACATGGACAGTGGTGGTACTAAGCATGCACCCGGAGTGGCAGGATCGTGCTAGGGAGGAGGTTCTGCAAGTCTTTGGGCAAAACAAACCAGATTTAAATGGTCTTAACCGCCTCAAAATTGTGAGAACTAGTTTGCCTATAACATGAGTTACACTTTTGCAAAGTTCTTTGTGTTTGATCCTGCCATTCTTGTGCTAATTTGCAGGTTACCATGGTCCTTAACGAGGTGCTCCGCCTGTACCCGCCGGTGGTGCATATAAACCGCCGAACGTACAAGAAGATAGAGCTCGGAGGCATCACGTACCCTCAGGGCGTGATGCTTGTGCTACCCGTCATGTTCATCCACCGTGACCGCAGCATCTGGGGGGACGACTCTGACAGATTCAACCCGGGGAGATTCTCCGAGGGCGTGTCCAAGGCATGCAGGGACAGTGGGGCCTTCTTCCCCTTCAGCTGGGGGCCACGTACCTGCATCGGCCAGAACTTCGCGCTGCTTGAGGCCAAGGTGGCTGTCACCATGATGCTTCAGCGCTTCACTTTTGAGCTCTCGCCAACGTATGTGCATGCCCCCTATACCGTCCTGACACTACACCCGCAGCACGGTGTTCCGATTAGGCTGCACCGGCTCTGATCAATGATCAAAATCTATTTTATATGCATTATTGTGATGTCAAAGTAAGTACATCTGCTGCACGCAGGTTATAGGATAGAGCTATCAGCAAGCCTTTATTCTCCTAGCACAGTGTATCTAGTTGAATCCTAAACCTACAACACGAATACATACTCTGTTTATTTCAGTTCAAAATATAAAACTTGAGCTGGGTACAACTTGAAAAATTATTGAATGCTTCTCCCCGGCCAGCATTAAAGAACACGGTCAAAGCTTCTTCAGCTTAATTTGAGCACCGTGCTGTGGTTGGAGGTTGAGCAGAGTGTACGGCGCGTGGGTGTAGGATGGCGATAGCTCAAAGGAGAAGTGCTGAAGGATCGTGGCTAGAGCCATCTTGGCTTCAAGCAATGAAAAGTTCTGGCTGATGCAGATCCGAGGTCCCATTCCAAATGGAAAAAAGGCGGCCTTCTCCTTTGATGCCTTGGAGATGCCCTCAGAAAACCTCTCTGGGTTGAATTTACTCGCATCTTTTCCCCAAATATTGGGATCATGGTGAATGAAGATAGTGGGCAATAGAAGGTGCACTCCTGCGGGATATTTGATGCCCCCAAGCTCGACTTCTTTGTATGTTCTTCGCGTAAGGGAGACGACCGGTGGGTACAACCTAAGAACCTCGTATAGAATCATTGTTACCTGCCAAACAAAATAAATAAGAAATTCAAGATTAGCGCAACAATTATTCCGGACATAAAACTAGAAAATTTTCTGTTCTTTTCAAACAAAATCACAGTTTTGATCAGTTTGGCTCTTTTATAGCTTGAAAATTGTATTGACTGTGTAATAATATTTGGCTGTGTGCATCTTTGGATGCAGAGGCTGGAGGAGTTCACCTCTTCATTTATGTAAAAAAATATATCCACTACAACGCCTCAACTGATCCAGTTTCTCACATCACTGTAAGATTCAATTCAATGGTAACGAGGGATCAATGTTATGAAGCTCAAACCAGTAAAAAAGCAAGCATTTCAACTAAAAGGAAAATAAAACATTTCGGAAATACCTGCACCCTCACTCAATTCCATTTTGCACGTGAACAAATATCAGAAAAAGTGATCCTGAACTAGTGATGCTAAAAGTAATTTATCAAGCAATGACAAGCAAACCTGATGTATTGATTCTTTGTTACTTCTCACATCATTTTGATAAGAGTAAAAATTACTTGTCATTAATAGGCAAGAAATTGTGCATTTGGTGATACCGCAAACCTTGTTTCCGTACTTACAATCTTTAGACGACTCAAGCTATCAAAATCCGGTGTGGTTCTTCCAAGGTGATGAAACACTTCTTCTCTTGCCAGCTCTTGCCAGTCGTGGTGCATGCTTAGCACAATTATTGCCCAAGTGAGCAAGCTTGATGTTGTCTCCATACCTGCAATGTAAAATACCTTGCGTTCCTCAATTATATCTTTTGTAGTCATCCCTAGATTTGCTTTCCCGTTTGATTGCCTCGTATTTGACTCCACCAGTAAGCTCAGCAAGTCACAATTGCTAGTTTCACAATTTCTAACATCGCTTTCTCTCTTTCCAATCATTCCTTGCAGAATTTGGCAGATCTCTCTGTCAATTTCTTTCATCCTTCTATTGTTTTCGGTTGGCAAGAGCCTGCACATTTTCCACAATGTTATCGAAATATTGTGGAACATGTTCTTGATTGCTACAACTAATAACATGGTAAAGAGTAGCATTATTTCTGTCTGATTTATTTTGTCGACTCCTTTAGTTCCCTGCTCCACTTGAACAATTCATTTTAGCACATAAGCTTCAAACATGAAAGATCATTTTTGTACTTGTACCTTTGCTAAAAGTGATGTAAGCTTATTAGAGCACATGGATGAGTAATAGCTCGAATTTTGGTATACAGAAACATGGAGGTGTTTGTCAAATGCCTGGAAAGACTACTCTAACGTAATAGAATCTCGCTGTTATGTAAGAAAAGGAGACAAACCAGTGGCCTGGGATGAAAACTGTTTGAAAAGCTATCATCAGGCATTTGATTAGCTCTTCTTGTAGCTGAAAAATTCTCTTCCCTTCCTCATAGCTGAGCTTTTTCCTCGGTTCAATACATAATAACCGAGGCCAACTTTGGTTGGTTAATCCGCTCAGTTCACCGATGATCAGCAAGTATGATGGTTCTAATAATGATCCTGCATATATTTCGTGTGTACCTAACAGGTAGATTTAAAACTACCAATGCAGTTCTTGAGATAACATCTCCAGTAAGATTCCGGATCTCAGGCCAGACGTCTAACTCTGAGAATCCTTCAGAAGTCACTGAATTGTCCCATCTAATAATCATTTCTTCGCAACACATGGAGAAAACTGGCAACATCCTCCGTGAATGGATAAGCACTACCATTAGAAAAGTCCATTGTGCAATGCGTGACATGTCACAAGTTGAACTGAGAGACAGAAAGTACTTCATGGACAATAAAATCCAGTGCAAAAAGTATTTTAATTTTCTCTTGATGAAAGGCGGGATTGAGAATTTCCCGATGCTTTGCCCATTTCTCGCCTTCTTTCATAATAATACCATCGGCTAACAGCCTTGAGACGCGGGGAAACTTTTTTCTGGCAAAGTGGCTAGATTTGCTAGATAAAACCTCTCTTACTAATTCCGGGTCTGGGATCATTACATTTGGCGTTGGGCCAGACCAAGTGAACGAGAATTTCCCTGCATTCGAATTATGTAATTTCATGAAAGTGTGGAGACTAATAGATACACCTAAATAACAATCTTTGCGTTACATGGTATGCATGTTTCAATTGGATGTGGCCTAGTAGCCTAATGTCAAGTAGGCAGGCACAAATATCTCACTACTTCACTAGCACACCATCAATACCTGTATTCTGTATATTCAGTGTTTAGGAGGGAAAACAATTGGTATGCCACTTAGCACGAAGCTTTTCTATATTTTTGTTACTTGTACCGCGTCAACAATGTCTTCCTCGACTTGCAATGAAGCAGTGCTTTTTCCTATACAACTAAGGAGGTGGTCCCCGTATTTGCATGGCTAAATTTACTATATATTTATTTTTTTATAGATATTTGTTTCACACTATCAACTTTATGCTATCTCATTTATTGCTATATTAGTTTTGATATGTCATTTAAAATAAAAAAAATGATAGACAAAAGTATGTTTTGAGAAAATGATATTGAAATTTGATAGAAAAGTTTCTACTAAATGTGTTATGTTATTAACTTTTAGTTGATAGTACTCTTCAATGACAAATCTTATTTATTTATACATGATCTTCTCTCTCTTTATATTTCTCTTCTATTGATTAATGTCGATAGACACTTAGGCAGTAAGGCAAGGATCTTGGTGTGTGAGACTGAAAATCGATAGTATTGAGGTCCATAACTTGCCATGCAGAACCATAGACTTCCATTTTAACCTCCAGCTTTTCCTTTTCCACTCCTCATCCCTCAGTGCCTATCTTTCTATTAGTAACTTTTAAGAAAAAAATCACTAAGAGTTATTTTAAACATTGTTGACTTGTACCTAAATCGTATTTCTCTTCCTCCACCCACCTTATTGCTAGTCATATTGCAGTTGTATTATTTGATTAATGCAATATCGTGCCTCCAGATGCTTCAACACATGCTCCTCTTACTTTACTTGTCTTTGCCGCCTACCTATCTCATCGTTGAAGAAAAGTAGACATTCTCGTCATCATCAAGCCCACTCTTGACTAAACCTATCACATCCTGATATTAGCACTGCGCCCAAGAACCTAAACCCTAGTGGTTCTTTTACCACCTCCTAACCAAACTAGTATATCTCTTTGGAAATCGTCAGCCCCCTCTTGCCGCGTTTCACCATCGTCATGAGCTTGTTTGCCAAACCGTATTTGACGTGTGATCTCTTGCTAACTTGCCATCGTGTTATGAATCACCTTATGATCTCAATGACAACGTGTTCATCATTTTATGCTCATAAAAAATCGCTAAAACACCCACTCTTGTGATGGCATCCTTTCTCATCGTGTCCACATTGATTTGCATCGAAATATTTTTTAGTACAATTGAAAATTATTTTCTGATATAGTGCTCTCCTCTCGTCTCCGTTCTACTCATGTCGACCTCTTGTCCTATACTTTCAAAAATCTATGCATACTGATACATCTAATGCACACTTTCTCTTTGCCTATCGATACAAGCAGTCATCTAATGCATATTACGTTGACATTTGTCATCCATCACTATATATTGCGTGCTATCAAATAGAATTTTAGTTTTATTCTATTTCTATTTTATATAAATCCAACTGCTAATTTTAATTTAAAATTAATTCTAAAATTTATTTTAAGGAAATAGATCTATATTCTTTACCTACCTAGTATATAAATCCAATTGTTAATTTTTTATTAGCACTAATTTTTGAAATTTAATTCAGAGAAATATAGTTGTATTATTTATCTACCTAATAAATCCAACTGCTAATTGCTAGCTAAAATTAATACCAAAATTTAATTTATGGAAATATAGTTGTATTCTTTATCCACTAATATATAAATCCAATCGCTAATATTATTTAAAATTAATTCTAAAATTTAGTTCAAGGAAACGGAGTTGTACTTTTATCCAGCTAATAAGAGTTTTATAGTCTATGGATTCATATAAACAATCTGATTCATCCATATCATTATAATCTGGACCACTACGATCGAACAGTGTCGAAAATTTAGCCTATGTGGACAAACATAGTGACTTATTTTTCTATTATTTTAATAATATAATTGATAGATTGCATTTTAGATCATTGTGCCATAAGTTTGTAACTCAACATAATCTCTAATGCAATGTTCTCTTGTACATGTGTTCCCTGTTCTTCTTTGATCCTCCAGAAGAACAGGGCAAGATGCAGGTCTGCTATGGACCCATAATTATGACAAATGTATCTGAGGAGAAGGCAAGGGAGTTTGGGAGTAGTAGCAGCCGGTGCAAGTGGCTACGGGTGTAATTTTGGTTCTAATTGACAAAGTCATCGGCTAGTCAGTCAAGAGAGGAGAATCCAATTCGATTAGGAGATAAGGGTTGCCTTTGCTTGGTCAATGCTCGTTTTCTGTGCAAGCCCTGGGATAAGGTGATCAAAAAGCCAGTTTCAGGCTTTCAACCCTCTACTATCGCCCTCAACCTTGAGTACCACTAGTAATCTGTAGTAATTCGCAGGAACGGTGATCAAATGTTCAAAGATGTATGCACAAAGGGTTTGAAAGAACTGGAACACACTAGTCCAATTATGGTTCTTTAAACTATAGGACTTCTATAAGAATTTTAGAGAATTCTAATTCTTAGAGAAAATTTCTATAGAGGTCATTTGGAACGAAGGAATGAGGTTGTAGAAACCATGAATTCCTATGGAATGGCTTGACCCATAGAAATTCTAGAGTAATTTTAACACAAGGTTAGACCTCATGGAGAAATTCATTTATGTTTTGTATGTACCTTCTTTCTCTTCATATTCATATGAAATTACTGTAGAGTGAAGCATTCAAACAACTATTTTTGTCCTTTCATCTCCTAGTATCTAATAAGCCATCACATCTCAATTCTATATTTTTTATTCCCATGTTTTTATAATCCTGCAACTCCGCCGTGGCCGGTTCCACGCCTGGGTAAAGGAGGAGGGTTGTAATAGGCTTGGTGAGCCAACATAAAAATTCAGCCATTCTTATGGATATGAAACCCAATAAAAATTCATTGCGGTGTAATCTTTTAGCGACACGTCATATCAGAACCCGAGTGTGGTGTTAAATGAGCAAGGGCCGGGCTGTCACTTCCTTAGTGGCGTGCTACATCAGCGTCCGGATGTAGTGATAAGTGTGCAAGGTTCTTTGCATTTTACTCAACGGATGCGAAGGGTAAGGAAGCTAGTCGATGCAAATATGATCCGTGTGGGTAGTTGGAATGTAGGGTCCTTGATGGGAAAGCTATGAGAGTTAGTTGATGCTGTGATTAGAAGTGTAAATTTCCTTTGTGTCCAGGAGACTAAATGGATGGACCAGAAGGTGAGGGAGGTGGAGAATACTGGTTTCAAACTATGGTACTCAGAGTTAGTGGGGAATAGGAATGGTGTAGGCATACTAATTGATAAGAGCCTCAAGAATGGAATAGTGGACGTCCGGAGACAGGGGGATATGATTATCTTAGTCAAACTAGTCATTGGGGATTTGGTCTTGAATGCTATTAGTGCTTATGCCCCACAAGGAGGTCTCGATGTGAGCATCAAGAGGTAATTTTGGGAAGACTTAGATGACATGGCTAGAAGTGTACCTACTAATGAGAAACTCTTCATAGGAGGAGATCTCAATGGCCATGTGAGTACATCAAATGTGGGGTTTGAGGGGGTGCATGGAGGCTTTGGACCTGGCGATAGGAACCAAGAGGGAAAGGATATTTTAGATTTCGCTCTAGCTTACGACCTGATGGTATCTAACGCCTTCTTTAGAAAAAGGCAATCTCATTTAGTGACTTTTAGTAGTGCTCAACACTCTAGCCAAATTGATTTTTCTTTACCAGGAGAGTGTGTTGTCCACAACATAAGCTGGTGATGGCTAATTTTTGTTTTCATTTACGCATTCGCCGGGACAAAGGTGCCAAAATTACGAGAACAAAGTGGTGGAATCTCAAAGGAGAAGCGCAATAGATCTTTAAGGATAGAGAAGCGCAATAGATCTTTAAGGATAGGATGATTGTAGGAGGACCATGGAGTGAAGAGGAAGACTCCAATAGCATGTGGGTGAAGACGGCAACTTGCATCCGAAGGGTGGCTAGGGAGGTGTTTAGAGTGACGAAAGAAAAGAAATGCGAACCTAAAGACACCTGATGGTGGAATGAGGATGTTCAAAAGGCTATCAAGGAGAAGAAAGAATGCTACAAGCGCTATCATCATGACAGAAGCACAAACAACATGGAGAAGTACAAAGAGGCCAAGAAGAAAGCAAAGCGAGCTATGAGTGAAGCTAGGGGGTAGGCTTATGATGAGCTATACCAGAGACTAGGCACAAAGTAAGGTGAAAAGGATGTCTACAAGATGGCTAAAATTTGCGAGAGGAAGACAAGGGAATTCAACCAAGTTAAATGCATCAAGGACGAGACAAATTGACTTCTAGTGAAAGACGAGGAGATCAATTACAGATAGAGAGATTACGTTGACAAACTGTTCAACGGTGGGAATGAGAGCACTATGCTTGAGTTAGATAACTCCTTTGATGACACCAATAGACGTTTCGCGCAGAGGATTCAGGAGTTCGAGGTTAATAAGACCCTAAAAAAGGATGAAATGAGACAAGTCATTGGGCCCTGAGGATATCTCTATTAAGGTGTGGAGATGCCTTGGAAACATGACAGTAGTATGGCTAACTAAGCTATTCAATTACATCTTTAGGTCAAACAAGATGCCGAAGAGTGGAGAACAAGTATATTAGTACCTATCTTTAAGAATAAAGGAGATATTTAAAATTGTAGTAATTACCGAGAAATTAAGCTTATGAGTCATACTATGAAGCTATGGAAGAGAGTGATTGAGTATCGACTAAGAACATTGACGAACGTCACAAAAAACCAATTCGGTTTCATGCCCGGGAGATCGATTATGGAGGCAATTTTCTTGCTATGTCAGCTTATGGAAAGATATAGGGAACAAAAGCAGGATCTACATATGGTATTCATTGACTTGGAGAAGGCGTATGACAAAATACCAAGGATAGTCATATGAAAGGCGCTAGAAAAACATAAAGTCCCAACAAAGTACATTACCCTCATCAAGGATATGTACGATAACATTGTGACAAGTGTTCGAACTTGTGACAGTGAGACCGATGTCTTTCCAATTAAGATAGGACTACACCAATGGTCAGCCTTGAGCCTATATCTTTTTGCCTTAGTGATGGATGAGGTCACGGGGGATATGCAAGAAGATATTCGTTGATGTATGCTCTTTGTTGATGACGTGGTGCTAGTAGACGAGAGTAGGATGGGCGTCAGTAGGAAATTAGAGCTATGGAGACAGACTTTAGAATCTAAAGTGTTTAGACTTAGTAAAACTAAAACTAAGTATATATAGTGTGATTTTAGTGGTGTTAGGTATGAGGAGGGGGAAGTTAGTCTAGAAAGACAAATAGTGATGTAACGGGGGCCCGATCTTTCGATGAGACTACGATAACTATCGATTTGGTGGAGTTTGACCTTGACGATCCGACTATACCGTACGCGACGATACGCCTTAGCAATCGCTAAACCAACCTCCGATGGTTATTGACCTTGCCGTGGGCGCGATCAACCTGAACAACGAAGTTCGAGTTCCTGCAAGCAACCGAAGAACCAGCAAGAACTAAGATTGCAATCTGAAATTGCGAGTATAAAATTGGCACAAGAGCTAAAAGAACAAAGTGTGGGATTCCACTGGAGATCTAAACAAGGCGGTAGTCCTACACGACTTGTAGATGCAATATTGTAGCAGTAGCTAAACAACTCAATGAAACCCAATTAACCCTAGGGGTGGCAACTACTATTTAAAGAGAAGAAAAGGGGGAAGGGGTACTGTTCGGTACTGTTCACGCGCATGAACAGTACACATGAACAGTACATGGGCGCGTGAACAGTACATGGAGCCCACTATGGCTTACAGGGCCCTTGGCCCAAGAAAAAGGTGACGCAGCACCATCTATTAAGTATATGTCGTCTCTCACGGTGACTCCATCCTTGTAGCGCTGCCGTTGTCCTTCTCCTCACTTGAACCCATGTTCCTGAGTAATATAACATCATCTCCTTTAGGCAGCATCATGGAGTTCATATAAAATGACGGAGCTCCAAGAAACGAATTTACCTGACAATTAAGTTGGCGTGCTCGAGCTCGTGTTACAGGACCCTTTACTAAGGTTGTATCGATGTTAGGGATGTCCTCATCATCCTCCCCTTCTTGAAATGACGTTGTCCTCGACGGCAACTCGTCACCCTCACCCAAATATGGCTTCAAATCTGCAACGTTAAAGGTGGGACTAACCGCAAAGGCTGCAGGGAGATCAAGCTTATAGGCATTATCATTAATCTTGTCAAGCACTTTGAAAGGACCATCAGCGCGAGGCATGAGCTTAGATTTGCGCAAATCAGGGAAACGATCTTTTCTCAAATGCAGCCAAACTAAATCACCTGGTTCAAACACAATATGTTGTCTACCCTGACTACCAGCAAGTTTATATTTAGCATTCATGCGCTCAATGTTTTCTTTAGTTGTCTCATGCAGTTTCAATATCAAATCAGCACGTTGCTTAGCATCAAAATTAACCTTCTCCGAAGATGGAAGAGGCAATAAATCAATAGGTGCACGAGGTATAAAGCCATAAACAATCTCAAAAGGACACATCTTAGTGGTAGAATGCAGCGAACGATTATAAGCAAACTCAATATGAGGTAAACAATCTTCCCACAGACGCAAATTTTGTTTCAAAACAGCCCGAAGCATAGTAGACAATGTTCTATTCACAACCTCAGTTTGTCCATCAGTTTGGGGATGACAAGTAGTAGAAAACAAAAGCTTAGTCCCCAATTTAGCCCATAAAGTTCTCCAAAAATGGCTAAGAAATTTAGTATCACGATCGGACACAATAGTATTAGGCACACCATGCAAACGTATAATTTCACGAAAGAACAAATCAGCAACAACAGTGGCATCATCAGATTTGTGACAAGGAATAAAGTGTGCCATCTTACTAAATCGATCCACCACAACAAATATACTATCCCTCCCATATTTGGTCCTAGGCAGCCCCAAAACAAAATCCATAGATATATCTTCCCAAGGCACACTAGGAACAGGTAAAGGCATATATAAACCATGAGGGTTAAGTCGTGACTTAGCTTTTTGACATGTAGTGCAGCGAGCAACGAATCTCTCCACATCGCGTCTCATCTTTGGCCAAAAGAAATGGCTAGCCAGCACGTCCTCCGTCTTCTTAACGCCAAAATGACCCATCAACCCTCCTCCATGCGCCTCCTGTAACAACAAAAGACGAACAGAGCTAGCTGGGATGCATAGCTTATTAGCACGGAACACAAACCCATCATTAATGACAAACTTGTTCCATGTGCGGCCTTCTCTACAATTCTGCAATACATCTTTGAAGTCAGCATCATGCACATATTGATCTTTGATGGTCTCCAAACCAAAAATTTTGAAGTCAAGTTGTGAAAGCATGGTATAACGACGTGACAATGCATCTGCAGTAATATTTTCTTTACCCTTTTTGTGTTTGATAACATAAGAAAAAGACTCAATGAACTCAACCCACTTAGCATGTCGACGGTTCAGTTTAGCTTGACTTCGGATATGCTTCAAAGATTCATGATCAGAATGTATAATGAACTCCTTGGGCCACAAGTAATGTTGCCATGTTTCTAAAGTCCGAACGAGAGCATAAAGTTCTTTGTCATAGGTTGAATAATTCAGGCTAGGCCCACTGAGTTTTTCACTAAAGTAAGCTACAGGTTTGCCTTCTTGTAATAAAACACCACCAAGCCCTATGCCACTAGCATCACACTCAAGCTCAAACATCTTATTAAAATCAGGGAGTTGCAGCAAGGGGGCATGTGTTAACTTATCTTTTAATATCACGAAGGCGTCTTCTTGTGCGTCACTCCAAACAAAAGGTACATCCTTCTTGGTAAGCTCATTGAGCGGCGCTGCAATGGTGCTGAAATCCTTCACGAACCGCCGATAGAAACCAGCAAGTCCGAGAAAACTCCGCACTTGTGTGACCGTTTTAGGAGTCGGCCAACTCTGTATCGCCTCGACCTTGGCTTGATCAACTTCAATGCCCTGCGGGGTCACAACATAGCCAAGAAAAGAGACTCGATCCGTGCAAAAAGTGCACTTCTCGATGTTGCCAAATAATCGTGCATCACGTAAAGCATTAAAAACAGCACGTAAATGGTCTAGGTGCTCCTCTAATGACTTGCTAAAAATGAGTATATCATCAAAGTATACTACCACAAACCGTCCTATGAAAGCTCGCAAAACTTCATTCATTAATCTCATGAAAGTGCTAGGTGCATTAGTCAATCCAAAGGGCATAACTAACCACTCATATAACCCGAATTTAGTTTTGAAAGCTGTTTTCCATTCATCACCCAATTTCATACGAATCTGATGGTAGCCACTTCGCAAGTCTACTTTAGAGAACACGACTGAGCCACTAAGTTCATCAAGCATGTCATCTAGTCGAGGAATAGGATGACGATAGCGAATTGTAATATTATTAATGGCTCTACAGTCCACACACATGCGCCAAGTACCGCCTTTCTTAGGAACAAGAATAACAGGAACAGCACAAGGACTAAGGGATTCGCGAACATAACCTTTTTCAAGAAGTTCTTGCACTTGTCGCTGAATCTCCTTGGTCTCCTCGGGGTTTGTACGGTACGGTGCACGATTGGGCAGCGAGGCGCCTGGAATCAAATCAATCTGGTGTTCAATGCCTCTCATAGGTGGCAGCCCCGGCGGTATTTCTTTTGGAAACACATCAATGTATTCCTGCAAAAGGTTAGCAACAGCAGGAGGCAAAGAAGGAGGCATATCCTCAAATGAAAACAACACTTCTTTGCAAATCAGTCCATAGCATGCATGAGAACTAGCATCTATTTCTGAAATTTCAGCACGTGTAGCTAGGAATGCGGCACCTTTCAATTTGATTTCCTTAGATGAGCTAGGGGTCGCTTTGTTCAACTTATTAAATTGTTCTAACTCATGAACTACTTGCTGATTTTCAGATTTAGCATGCTCTCTATGTTTATTTCTGCTAGCCCTAGCAAGATCATCCTGTAAAATTTGCTCAGGGGACATAGGGTGTAGAACTATTTTCTTCTCATTATGCGAGAGAGTATATTGATTAGTTCGACCATCATGTATACAATGTTTATCATACTGCCATGGTCGTCCTAATAACATGGAACATGCTTGCATAGGCACAATGTCGCAATCAACAGTATCATGATATGATCCTAAAGAAAACTGAACTCTCACCATGCATGTTACCTTTACTTTGCCGCCATCATTGAACCACTGAATGTAATAAGGATGTGGGTGGGGCCGTGTAGGTAAAGTGAGCTTCTCCACCATGTCAGCGCTGGCTAAGTTATTGCAACTCCCTCCATCAATGATTATGCGAATGGAACGCTCCTTAATGACTCCTTTAATGTGGAAGAGGTTGTGGCGCTGACTCTTCTTGTCTCGAACAATTTGAGCACTAAGCACACGGTGGGCTATAATGCTCATGTACCGGTCGGCATCTGCAGCAGTCACATGCTCTTCGTCTTGATCGGACTTGACGTCGCTTTGGTCATGTTCAGCATGCAAAGCATATGTATCCTCATCAAGATCACTCGCGGAGTCATACTCGCCATCTTCACGAATGAGTAGTACGCGCTTGTTAGGACAGTCCTTCATGATATGGCCGAAACCCTTGCAACGGTGGCACTGAATGTCCCTTGTTCTTCCAGTGGAGGCTACCGATGACGAACTCTTAGCGGGAGTTGGCGACGCAGTTTTTGTCGGTGCCTGAGAACGGTATGCTGAATTGGATGGAGCATGAGCCGAGCTGGAGGTCGTAGGTGGTGCGGTAGCGGCATGAGTGGGTGGAGCAGCACGTGGTGTCCACGTGGAAGCACGAACTGCAGAAAAGTTAGTACGCTGTCTCGAGCGGCCCTGCACTTCATGTTCAACATGTATAGCAAGGTGGAATAATCGAGTGATAGATGTATAGTCCTTATAAGCAAGAATATCAGCAATCTCCCTATTCAATCCACCCATAAACCTAGCCATAGAAGCTTCCTCATTTTCATTTAAACCACAGCGTAGCATGCCCATTTGCAATTCTTGATAATATTCTTCGACAGACCTATTTCCTTGATTTAAGCGCTGTAATTTATTCAATAAGTCTCTAGCATAGTATGAAGGAACGAATCTATGTCTCATCAGCTGTTTTAATGCCTCCCAAGTAGTTGGGATCTGATGCGGGTGTATTCTACAGTGTTCCTTCCACCAAACAGAAGCAAAATCAGAGAACTCACTAGTAGCAGCCCTAACACGTGTGTCCTCTGGAAATTCATGGCATGCGAATTTCTGATCGACTAGTAACTCCCATGTGAGATATGCATCTGGATCATATTTACCTTCGTAAGGAGGTATAGTGAACTTTACCTTAGAGAAAGCGTCATCTCGTTCACGGTCTCTCCGTGGAGCACGTCGCATACCATATCGGTTGTAGCGTTGCCGACGGTGATCCCGGTCGTTGTTGTGGTTGACGTCATCCTCATCTTTAGAATCACCACTGTAGTCGTTCTCGTCCGCCGGTCCGTGTCGTGCGTTGGCTCCGGATCCCACGGATGCTGCTGGTCGTATCACCGAGGCATTGTTGGTCGCAGACGAAGGAACTCGTTGGGCACGTGGGACTCCATTGTTGGCTGGAAGACGAGGGGCAGGTATTGAAGAACCTGCAAGATTATCAAGGCGAGCCAATATGGCAGCAATGTTAGCGTTAGCAGTCGCCTGTCCATCCTCAATAGCTTTGAGGCGGTTCTCCTGCATTTGCATTCGCTCATTGGTCCTGTGGAGATCATCCGTGAGACCCTTCAAGACATCTTCTTCCCCACCTGCCATGGTTAGCAAAAGGAAACAAACCCTAGTACTACTGGAATATGGGGGGGGGGAATGGGTGGCAAGAATCTCAACAATTCAGTAGCAAATACCAAACTCTTACCAGTTCTTACCGTGCTGCAGTGGTTGTCGGCCTTTGGCGGTGTCAAAGATGATCAAGAGGTTAATATAGCAATTACCAAGGTGACCGAACACAGTACAATATAGGAAGGTGGAGCTTGGTTGGCTTCGTATGGTAGCAAGGAGTAGCAACTATCAATGCAGCAAATGCAAGTTGAATGAATGTTCAAAGTACTAGTCACTGTTGCTGACACCTAGCTAGACCAATGAAAAGCTAATCAATGTCCTGTAAACAATGCCCCAGAAAGTACTGAAACTACAAAGGATGAGTGTTATCTGAGAATTTTTTTTCTTTTTTTTCTCAGAACCCACTCAATAACTCAGAGAAAACAACAGTAGTCTAAGACGTGGCGGCCAAAACTCAGCGCAAGCCTTGTCGTGGCAGAGATGAAGCAAAACAAAGGTTCTGCTGCCGTGGCAGCAAAAACTGCCGCTTTTCTTGCCACGGCAGGAAATTGGCAGCGTCGGAGAGGGAGTTTGGCAGCTCCGATTGTCGAACGGTTTGCACGGCTGTGAGCAGGAGGGCAAGCTCTATCTCTCCAGAAATTTTGAGCCAATTCGGAGAAAGTCGACGAAACGACTCATGCAAATCCCGGCCCGAAATCGAAGATTTTGAAAACGACTCTCGAACGAATTTGCGCGGCAGAAACTAGGATCAAGGTGGAAAGCAAGTCCTCGACTCAAGCTAACCAAGGAAACAAGAATCACCCAATTCGGAGTCCGGGTGAAGGAGATATGCCCTCCGCAAGATCAAAAAAAAGTAACGGAAAAACTTCCAGAGCGAAAAAGTCCTACTTAGAAGCCGAATTTCGAGGGTCAAGACGGGTACAGGTGTATACACGTGTATTTTTTTCAGATGCGCCTCGTCGTTAGCTTCGATTTGAGTGGTCGTGGACCCAAAACGGACTCCGTATGAGAAAGTTATGGCTGTTTTTCTGAACCCTCTCAAACTAGAGTTGGATCTGGACTCTTCAGCCACTCCTCTTGCCGCGGCAGCAGATTTTGCTGTTTTTCTTGCCGCGGCAGGACTTTGTTGGCTTCTGCAGAGAGTTTGGATGCACGAAAAGGGCTGAAATTTTTGGGGCAAGATCAGCACATATATATCTCCCATACGGCAGAGTTTGAGCCCAATCCGAACACTTGAGTTTTTGGAGTCCGACACTAGTACGAATTGTGTTTGCCCTGGACTCTTCTTCTCCCCGAAATCAATCTAAGGTGCAACAGATGGTGGGATGGCAATGGCAGCAAGGATGCAAGACACGACAAGCAAGACATCAAGACCTAAGCTATGATCAGCAACGTGACACGACGATGCAACAGAAATTCAACAATGCAAACTTACTGAAAGATAGATGCAAGGGCACAGATTGGCTTGGACAGGGAAAACTAATCTACTTTTTTTTGAAGCTTTTTCTTGGACAATAGGTAAAAACAGATCTAACTACGAAAACGATAAATCTCACCGATCAACTTGAGCTCTGATACCACTTGATGTAACGGGGGCCCGATCTTTCGATGAGACTACGATAACTATCGATTTGGTGGAGTTTGACCTTGACGATCCGACTATACCGTACGCGACGATACGCCTTAGCAATCGCTAAACCAACCTCCGATGGTTATTGACCTTGCCGTGGGCGCGATCAACCTGAACAACGAAGTTCGAGTTCCTGCAAGCAACCGAAGAACCAACAAGAACTAAGATTGCAATCTGAAATTGCGAGTATAAAATTGGCACAAGAGCTAAAAGAACAAAGTGTGGGATTCCACTGGAGATCTAAACAAGGCGGTAGTCCTACACGACTTGTAGATGCAATATTGTAGCAGTAGCTAAACAACTCAATGAAACCCAATTAACCCTAGGGGTGGCAACTACTATTTAAAGAGAAGAAAAGGGGGAAGGGGTACTGTTCGGTACTGTTCACGCGCATGAACAGTACACGTGAACAGTACATGGGGCGCGTGAACAGTACATGGAGCCCACTGTGGCTTACAGGGCCCTTGGCCCAAGAAAAAGGTGACGCAGCACCATCTATTAAGTATATGTCGTCTCTCACGGTGACTCCATCCTTGTAGCGCTGCCGTTGTCCTTCTCCTCACTTGAACCCATGTTCCTGAGTAATATAACATCATCTCCTTTAGGCAGCATCATGGAGTTCATATAAAATGACGGAGCTCCAAGAAACGAATTTACCTGACAATTAAGTTGGCGTGCTCGAGCTCGTGTTACAGGACCCTTTACTAAGGTTGTATCGATGTTAGGGATGTCCTCATCAAATAGTGTCTAAGAATGACACTTTTCAATACTTGAAAACAATGATACAGAGCAATGGTGGTATCAATGAGAATGTTAGCCACATAATTAAAGTGAGGTGAATGAAAAGACGGTAAGCATATGCCATCCTTTGTGACAAAAAGGTCCCATACAAGTTAAAAGATAAATTCTATTACTGTGTTGTTGTTTTTAGAATCCTACGATTTCAACCTGATCTGGTGGATAGTTTGAATGGAGAGGGATGACATAATTTCTAATCACGGTCAGTTAGACTAATTGAGAAGGCACTGGTTTGGCATTATGATGGCCCAGAGATGCCTGCACCCTTGATAATGCTCGTGTCGATGCGTACCCGACGAACTCCTGTTGTCGGACGCCTACAGTCTCGTGGCCCGTCTCCCTCTCCCTTCGTACCTTTTCTGTGTCTCACTTTTGCTTTCCCTTTCCCTCTGTGTCCTGGCTTTTTCCTCCACTGCGAGCGCTGCTATTGCTGCTTCTTTTGATTTCGGCGGCTGAGTAGAGCTCAAGCTGAGCGCGCATCAGGCGGTGGTGGCGGTCAGGGTGCGGAGACAGACGAGAGCATGCAACGGTGCCAAGCGTGTGGGAGACGAGGATGGCACGGCTCCACCGCAGGCGCCTGCCCGGGTGGCAATGGCGAGCCTCTGCCTACGCCCCAGGGGAGCTTTGGTGAGCCTCCACCTTGCCCTCTTCATCTCCATGTCTGACATCACACGAGGTGCTCGAAGGAGGCACCCATTCTCGCTGATAGCTGCGGGGAGAGGTGGCTCCTAATTGCCAGATCCGGGCCTGACTGAGGAAAGGGAAGAGTTCTTTTGGCCCTTTACTCTTTGTGGCATGTATTTTTATACTATATCGCGCACCTTCTCATGTAATTTTTTTTTGTTGGTTACTATCTTTTCATTTGTTGCAAAAAGTTATTTGCTTTTGTTGTGGATCTTCTTTCGCAGAACAAATTATTTTTCCGTACGGCAATGCGCAATAAATTGATATTTTGCCTGATGACCGTCGGGGCATGAGCGCCCTCTTGCTACCCATATGCAAGGCGTAGCCTTGCCTTCCCAGGATTGCTCCCACACGTCCCATTCGTGATCGGCCCCTGTGTATCAATCGAAAGGCAGGGCAGCAGAGCCCCTAACCGAAGGGAGTTGTTACGTCCAGTATCTTCCTCTCGATTCCTAACATGCTATGATACCTCAGGGTGGGTAGGAGCGGCTTGGATTCGTATTACCGCGGAACAACTGCAGCGTCCGGATCTGATCTATCTACTCGGCAGGTCATCCTGTGACTTCACGATCACCAAAGAAGCCCCAAGAAGCGGTGTTCTTTTGTTGCGTACTTGAATTTTGTCGTTCCAAGTATTCAACGAATTGCTGCATATGTATTTTTTCCTTCTTTTTGCAGCGTTGTGCAAAGGTTAAAAAATTGTTGTAGTTGTTGTCGAGAATTATTGCGCTTGAGTGTTCAATTTTCCTAGTAGTATATAGTCGCCTTAAAGGAAGTTGGGAGTTTGTCTAATAGGAGGTTTCCATATGTCATTGAAAAACCTTCTGCCCTGTCGACCGATCTCGCAAAAGACCACCCTATATGTACCCACTCCATCTTCTGTTCCCCACACAGCACTCCATTCTATAGCTCCCAATCTATCTGGACATCTCGACCTCCCCATGTCTGCTTCCTTCGTCCACAGGGTTTTGCCTCCACTTAAAGATTTTGAGGTCCCTCTACCCTTCGACGAGACCTTTCTCACCTCTCTCCATGACTACATGTAGGCCGGGGTACTGCTGATGTTGGGAGAGTGGTTAGGAAACGCATACGGGCTGCCAGCTAGCGGCATCTCCGAGAACATGTCATGTCGTTCGTCAAGCGACTGAAGTTTAGCAAAATGTCATTCACTTTTCTCAATCTTTGAATGAAGAGCTAACCACTTACATCACTTCCCTCACTTCTTATATAAACTCAGTTTCTCACCACAGGGAAAAAACTCAAAAAAATTTAATTTTAAATAGAGGAAAATAAATTTAAATTTGATGAACCCTACAAAATACGAACATGAAATGATTACAAATAACTTCTCGCATACACTAAAATTTACACGCTGCTTCTGAGGTTTCAGACTTAGTGCCATACAGTTTGATAAGGTCGTTAAAAGATAAGAAAATTTCGGACGAAAGAGAATTAGCGAAACATTTCCGGATGGGTTGGTCACGTACTCTCGTTAGCTCTTAGAATCCACACAGGTCGTATCAAAGTGTATACTTTGACATCAACAAACCGAAGGAAATAGCCCAAACAGAAAAAGGCGACGTGCATATTGTTACCGTGCTCTTTCATGGTCTCGTACAAAATGGGTAGGACGCGGGGGATGATGTCGTGGGAGCCGATCGGCAGCGGCCTGGACCGAGCTTCGCGGTTGAGCCGGGCCTCCTCGTTCACGTCGCCTGCGAAGAAGCGGTACCGCGTGCCCCTGAGGCCCTGGGCGCGCAAGGTCCGGCCCAGCCGCCGCGGCGTCCACCACGCCCATTCCAGCGTCCAGGCCGCCAGCAACAGCACTGCCACCGCCGTGGCCGCGCCGGCCAGGCTCCACGGTGCGGTTTCGCCCAGCACCAGCAGAGCTCTGATCGACATTGGTGCTACAGACGAAAGGGTAGGAAGGTTTGTCGAATTCTGACGTACTAAGGCCCTATTTGGTTGAGCTGTGGCTGTTGGAAAAGCGGCTGTTGGTTGGCTGTATGGAATAACGGCTGTGGCTGTTGGCACGGAGTCTGTGAACGTGGGTGTTTGGTTGGGCTGTGGCTGTTGACTGTTGTAGGATGAAATGTCCAAAATGCCCCTAAGATCAACCGTAGGTCAAAATTTTAAAATCAAAAATAAAAAATACAGAAAATAAAAAATACAGATATAAATAAAAAAAATAAAAAAAATAAAAATGGCCTCGGGGGCATCGGCCACCACAGCCTCCTCCTTGACATCGCCGCCGGTCCCTACTCCTTGACACCGTCGCCTCCTCCTTGACATCGCCGCCGCCGGTCCCTCCCCCCGCCGCCGGTCCCTCCTCCAGATCCGCTTCTCACCTGCCGGCAGCAACACGAGCTCCCTCCCCCGCCGGCGGCAACCCCCTCCCCCCCGGCCGCTTCTCCCTCCGCCCCGGCCGCTTCTCCCCTCCGGTCGCTTCCCCTCCCCCCGGCCGCCTTCTCTCCCCCCCCCCACGAGCAGCTTCTCCCTCCCCGTCCGGATCCGCCGGCGGCCTTCTCCCTCCCCCAGATCCGCTTCTCACTCCCCCCGAGCTCCCTCCCCCCGCCGGCGGCAACCCCCTCCCCCCAGGCCGCTTCTCTCTCCCCCCTCCCCCCCGGCCGCCTTCTCCCTCCCCCCGAGCAGCAGACTGCGGCGGAGAGAAAAACGGCATCGGGGAGGAGGCGCTCGTCAGCGGGGGTGGAGGCCACGGTGGCCAGCGGCAGGCGCAGGGGAGCTTGGCCAGCGCGACGGTAGCAACAGGGGCAACAGGAGCGGCGGGGGTCGGCGGGGAGCTCGGGATCGGCAGTGGTGACGGGCGCAGGGGACCGGCGGGGAGCTTGGGGCTGGCGTGGCAGTGGCGATGGGCGCGGACCGGCGGCGCGACGGGGGCCAGCTTGGGAGAGGCCGGCGCGAGGGCTCGGCTGGAGGGGCCGGCGGGGGGCAAGCCGGGGGGCTGGAGGGGCGGCGGCTGGTGCAATGGGGTGGAGCGCACGGTGGGCACGGGGGAAGAAAGGGGATCGGGAAAAGAAGAAAGGGCATTTTGCTGTAAATATTTCGAAATCGAGGGGGCAAACTCTGTGCACGGTTATGTGCTACTGCGGGAAGCTGGGTATTGGGAGCTTTTTCCTATCGTGATTTTTACACGTCGAGGACACTCGGCTGTTTCTAGTAGTCTGCTGAGAAGCCACCTGTTTGGTTGGGCTTCAGCTTTTCCCAATGGAAAGCTGGGTAGAAGCCCAACCAAACAGGGCCTAAGTTGTGTCGTGCTAAGGGCCTCTTTGGTTTAGCTTCTAGGGAGCTTTTCCCTAAGAAAAGCCAACAGTTGAACCAAAGAGGTGGCTTCCGGGCCGGCTGTTCGCAACAATCGAGCAGCGGCCTAGTGCAAAATCAGCTTCGCGCAATAGCTCCTCGAACCCAGCTTCCCGCAGTGCTCCCGCACTGTGCACTTAAAGCCCTGTTCGATTTGCCCTTCAATTTTAACGTAATTACACCCATATGCCCTTACCGATCCACTCCATCTCCTTCACGCGTGTCTCCTCCCCCAACCCCGCCGTCGCCTACCACGATGGAGAAGCCGCCGCCGAGCTCCTCTCCCTCGGGCTCACCGCCGCCGAGTGCCTCTCCTCCCCCAACCCCGCCGTCGCCTACCTCACGGACCCACCCGCCGCCTTGCCTTCCCGTCCGCTAGGGGGAGCAGCCAGGGCCGGATGTGGAGGGGGAGCAGCCGGGGTCGGAGCCGAGGACGAGTGAGAAGGAGCATTCGGGGGAGAGGGAGAGGCGGAGGTCGGCGAGGTCACCAGCCGTGAGCGAGGCGACGGCGGGGACCGAGGGGAGGGACCGGCGGCGGCGCGGATCTGAAGCGGGACCGAGGAGGCGAGCGGCTGCGGGGAGGGAGGAAGCGGCGCTGGGGGAGGGGTTCGCCGGGGGGGGGGAAGCATCGCCGGGGGAGGGGTTCACCGGGAAGGAAGCGGTGCCGGAGGAGGGGTGAGCCGGGGGTGGAAGCGGCGCCGGTGGAAGGAGACAAAGGGGCCAGTGGGAGGGAGCTCGCCGGGGAGGGAGCAACCGCCGGTGGGAGGGAGCTCGGTGGGAGGGAGAAGCGGCTGGGGAGGGGGGGGATGGAGAAGCCGTCGGCGGAGCTTGGCGTGGAGGGGAGGGACCGGCGGCGGCGGGGACCGAGGACCGGAGGCGGCGGTGGATTTGGGCTGGGGTGGCCGATGCCCCCGGCCCCTTTTTCTTTTACTTTTTTATTTTTATTTTCTATTTGTATTTGTATTTATTATTCTCTGTAATTTTATTTTAAACAAGTATTTATATGTATACTTATTCTTTTCTGTAAATTAGTTTGAAGCAAGAATTTGTATTATATTTATATTTGTAATTTGTATTTTTTTATTTTTATTTGTATCATTGGATCGAACCTCAACCGGTGTCGATTTTAAAATTTTGTTTAGGTTGATCTTAGGGGCATTTTAGACATTTTCTCATACAACAATTAACAGCCACAGCCCAACCAAACACGCACGTTCACAGAGTCACGTGCCAACAGGCACAACCACTTCTCCAAACAGCCAGCCAATAGCCGCTTTTGCAACAGCTACAGCCCAACCAAACAGGGCCTAAATATAAGAGCGCTGGTCAGCAGGGGACTGGATCACTGGACGAACACCGGATACCTGCTACTTTCGTCAGTTTGGTGTGCTGAGGGTAGACACTGACATTCAATCGTCTGAGGGACGCCCAAATATCTCCTGTTTCCTGCTCCCTCCATCCACACATCGTTTTTTGATTTTTCAGTCTCCCATCAAGTCTTCCGTTAAGTCGCCGGTGATGACTAATGAGATTCGTCAAACCGGTTTTCCCATGCACGTGCAAGTCGTTAATAATGCAGCGACGGTGTCATGCATGACGTCACGGCGCAGTGGGCAAGGTATAGTTGGCAGCTTCTTTTCCATCTAGATGACAAAAAACACTTCACAACAGCGCTATGAGTTCTTTTCACTGTTGATAGTTCAACTGTACATGCAAGATTGGGGGCGCATGGACATGTAGCTGCCGGCCAGAAGTACGAAATTGGAGAATTACTTGGCCGGCCGGCTGTGATCGATGATCGGATAGATACAATATGTCACTGGTGCTGGCTGAGGGAAGCACAAGATAGCGAATTGTATCTGCACATCAAACTGAGAATATGCGATTGTGCAATGTCGTACGGACTGGATTTATCTATGAACAGTCAAGAGAATTTTCTGCGCTAACTTTTCTGCAGCCTTACGAACAGGAGTTCCTTGAATGAGAAGTGTATTTACGAACTGAAGCAAACGATCATTCAACTGAAACTACTATTTTCATTCATCTACTTCTCCTTTCAAAAACACACGACATGTAAGCCGACGGCTCTATTTATTCAGCTCAAAGCTCAAACATTAAAGTACACACAACATGTAAATCCACTGTAGTGTTGATACCCACAACGAGCAGCATGATCATATTTTCTTGAGCATAAGTTGAGCACCGTGCTGCGGGTGGAGAGTTAGAACAGTGTACGGCGCGTGGGTGTAGGACGGCGACAGCTCGAATGAGAAGCGCTGGAGGATGATGCTGAGAGCCATCTTGGCTTCCAGCAACGCAAAGTTCTGGCCGATGCAGATCCGAGGACCCCCTCCAAATGGGAAGAACGCACCCGGATGCTTCGCTGCATTGGAGATGCCCTCAGCAAACCTCCGTGGGTTAAATTCGCTTGCGTCTTTTCCCCATAAATTCGGATCGTGGTGAATAAAGATAAGGGGCAACATAAGGTTCACTCCTGCCGGATATTTGATGCCACCAAGCTCCATTTGCTTATATGTTCTTCTAAGAATGAAGACTACCGCTGGGTACAACCTAAGAACCTCATATAGAATCATTGTTACCTGTAAAACAAGAAAGAGGTCTCCGATTATTCTGGACTTAAGACAACAAATCCTGTTTTGGACCCATGTAAATCCCTTTGCAATGCAACAATCAGAGACTCAGATTATTTCCTTCAGTCACATGTATATGCAGTACTAAGTTTGTTCGCGCTAACTGATAAGACTTTTAGCATCACTATCACTGAAGCCTATACAGTTCTAAAACTATAGTGACAGTTTTCCATAGTAATTGCATGTTGAAGATTTAGCATCTAAACTGAATAGAAAAGAAAGCATGTGGGAGGCATTCCGGAAAATAATTAGCACACTCAGCCATGTCCATTGATTATCCATAATTAACATGTTTCAGAACAGATTGTTTTAATGGCATGCAAATCTGATATGCTATATTCTTGGTTACTTCTTTTCTCATTTTGATGAAGGGGGATTACTTTTATGTTTAATAGCCTGCACTTTGTGCATTCGACAATAACAGAGAACATCGATTTCACACTTACAATCTTCAGGCGACTCAAGCTATCAAAATCTGGTGTGGTTTTTCCAAAATGGTGCAGCACTTCCTCTCTTGCCCGCTCTTGCCACTCTGGGTGCATGCTTAGCAGAATTAATGTCCATGTGAGCAAGACTGATGTTGTCTCCATACCTGCAAAGTAAAATAGCTTGCATTCCTCAATTATTTCTTCAATACTCATTCCTAGATCTGCTTTCCCATTTGATTCCCGCATATTTGACTCCAACAGTAAGCCCAGCAAGTCATCGCTGCCAGCTTCACCATTTTTAATAGCTCTGTCTTTCTTTCCAATGATTCCTCGCAGAATTGTGCGGATCTCACGATCAATTGCTTTCATCCTTCTGTTATTTTTGGTTGGTAAGAACCTGCAAATTTTCCGATATGTCATGACAGAATAAGTCTTATTTGCTCCTGTTTAAATTTAAGGAAAATAACAGTTGCTTCCTTAGTCTACTATTTTCTTTTCCGACTCGCACCTCTACATGAAGTTAAACTGCATTTGCTCAAAATCACAGATCATTTATGTACTAGTCCATTTGCTAGAATGATATGAGTTTATTATATCGAAGTGATCACTACTGTTCTTATGTAGAAACATAGGGTGTTTTTCTGTTTGTGAAATGCTCGGTAGTGCAAGTCCAGAGGAATTTTTTTTACGTTGTGCAAGAAGAAAATAAAATACCAATAGCCTGGGATAAAAAGTGTCTGAAAAGCTTGTGTTAGGCGTACGGCCATCTCTTCTTGCAGCTGGAATATTCTCATCCCCTCCTGATAGTTGCTACCGAATGCTGTTCTCGAGATGACATCTCCAGTGAGATTCTTGAAATCAGGCCAGACGTCTAACTCAGATAATCCGACGGAAGATGTTGAATTCTCCCATCTAGTAATCATTTCTTCGCAACACGTAGAAAAAACTGGCAGCATCCTCTGTAAATGAAACATTACTATTAGTCTAATTAGAGGTGCTTTACCATACATTAGACATGCCGCAATTTACAATGATAAATGGACGAAAACATTTCATTGAACAATTACCTTTATCTTCTCATGGTGGAACGCGGGATTAAGAATTCTCCGGTGCTTTGCCCATTTTTCGCCTTCATAACTTATAACCCCGTTGGCTAGCAACCTCTCAGTACGGCTGCTCTTTGGTTTGCCATAATGTCCAAACTTGTTAGACAAAACCTCTCTCACTAATTCAGGGTCTGGAATCATCACCCTTGGAGTTGGGCCAAACCAAGTGAATGACACTTTCCCTGCATTTGAATTTTCCATCTCATGAGACAAATTCAATATTTTTTACATTCCAATCGAAGTGCGCGTCATAATTCTCCTGTCAGTACATGCAATCCCCACAAATGTCCCACTTATTGTATTCTTTACCGAACATATTATGGTATCAGAAGTTCAGAACATATGTGTTCCAAAAGAAGTTCAGAACATATTGTGAACTGTAAGTATGCAACCCAGGCTAATCTCCAACCTAATGCATGTCCTGAACTTCCGATTAGGCGATTAGCTCAAGCGTCCCACAAGAATCGCAACCAAGTGATGTTGGCTCGATGCCAAACTGAACCCGTTCTGACATCACGAAGTCGAAAAGGAAAGCAATAATTTATGGATTGGGGATGGGGGCAACGAGTCGCGAGGGTAGAAATATTACCATGGTTCTTAATGGCGTTCCAGAACATGGGCAACACGCGAGGGATGATGTCGTGGGAGCCCAGCGGCAGGGGCTTTGATCGGGCCTCCCTGTTGAGCCGGGCGTTCTCCGCCACGTCGCCGGTGACGAGCCGGTACCGGGTGCCCCTGAGGCCCTGGGCCCGCAGGGCCCGGTCCAGCCGCCGAGGTGTCCACCAGGCCCAATGCAGAAACCATGCGGCCAGCCACAGCAGCGCCACGGCCGCCGCCGCGCCGACCAGGCTACAAGGGGAGGCATCCCCCAGCATCTGGAGACCTCGGGTCGCCGCCGGCTCGCGGTGGATGACTTGAGAGGAGAGCAGAGGCTCTCTCAGGTGGTGTAGGAGTTCGTATGATCGTGTCGCGGATTCGCAGCTCGGGCCGTGCTTGATCACTGCTCGTCTTGTGCTTCGAGGTTGGATTCGATCGGATCGTATATATTGAACGGTTTGTTCGACACGTATGCAGCTTGTCCACTGCTCGACTTGTGTTTCGAGGCTTAGCCTGCAACACACAAGAAAGAAGAAACGCAGACATTGAGTGTGGTCTTTGTGCACCCTGGTGCCCGTGAATCTGAGTGTTTCGCAAAACCATGATACTTAGAAGCCTTGTAAAGATCCAAGGAGTTTGTGGATGTACATTGTCCTGTATAGTATGATCATACAAATTTTGATTCGTGGATACCAAAAATATAAAAATAGAAAAATCATAGAATTGTAGTTTTATGCCCACTTGAATTCTAAAGGGTCAAATTTGCACCAAATGTTGTTTGATGACACCATAAAAGAAACAAAGAAATTTTTTCTATAACATGTCAATGTGATATAATCCTACAAATCGAAAAATCCACGTACCAAAAAGTACCAAAGATTTTAACCCTCCAAAATTTCTATAAAAATCCTTTGAATTTTGTGTTGCATGCCAATAGACATAGTTTTGTCCTAAATTTTGCATGTTTGCATACGCACATCCAATGACGTAGTTTAATTAGGACCAAGGTGAGTCTTCCCCGGCCCTCCTCCCCCAATATTTGTACATCCATTAAATAATAATGTTATTTAAGGTAGTTAGATTAGTTATTCTAAAAATACATCTACTAAATTGCCTAGATTAAGTTTAGTCTCCTCTAATTTTTCTTCAAGCTTCACCACCACGCACATCTATAAATATTTTAGAAATTTTGCAAAACCTATAAATGGACGAACTACCTACGGGCACCCAACTAATACGTGCTTCGATTTCAACAAAAGACAATTATTGCAAAATAGCATACTCAATTTGAGCAGAATCACTAGTTATAACTAGCAGGTGACTTTGGTTCTCTCTCTTAAAAAGAAAAGGCTTTGCCGCAAAAGGAAAAAAAAGGAAAAATGACTTCGCCAGCGCTGAAGGATAGAATTTTCGATGTTGAGCTTGACAGCAATTAATCACGGTATGGAATATACTGGCGAGGCGCGTTCTAGAAGCAAAGCCGTATGGACACAAGGAGAAGACAGCGGCTGCATAAATCCAGGGACCCAGGTGTGCATGGAGAAACTTGCGAACCACACGATTGAATCATTGCGATTGACATCAATTTCTCTCTCCAAATCATTTATTAATCTTTGTCTGAAAGATAGTGTTTGGCTAGATCGGTTGATTGAGTCCACGCGTGAACTATTTGGTCTGCATTGTACAGTAAATTGACAGTCTCTTGTCTTTGCTGTATTATTGTTGAAATATATTATCCTTCTTTTTCCATTAGCTTAGGCTTTTGGGTGAACTAGTTCGATGCATGTAATTTAATATGATATCAGAATCAAGAGGTCTCGAGTTTAAGACCCGGTTAACGCAGTATTTATAAAAATATTTGCGGCCTACATCAATCCCACGTCTAAGGCTTAGAGGAGCCTAGACGTGAGGGGGGTGTTGAAATATATTACCCTCCTTTTCCCATTAGTTTAGGCTTTTGGGTGAACTGATTCGGTGCATGCAATTCAATAATTATAAATAAGAGTTACTGGTTTGGTAGCTGCGATGGTGACGGTAAGTCATCCTCCACCCCTCTTTCTTTTGGACCTTTCTAAAAATATCTAACAACAAATAACAAATAAACAAACTAAGTGTCCGCTTCTTTTTCACCTTCCTAAAATTCTTTAACAAACGAACAAATTGAAACACAATAAAGCTCCAACAACTAACTTAGTTAACCATATCTCTACAAAACCTCAGACTATGTGTAGCTATGGAGGTGACATCATGGTGCAAGACCGTAGGCCTAGCACAAACACAGAGGCATGAATGTATCTAGGCATAATTTGTATGAACGTGTGATTGTGTAGATTCTGTACATTTGGTTGAATCGGCGATAAAAACTTAAGTAGATCAGTTATATATCTTTCTTGTTCATAGCAGAACATAGATACTCTGCTAGTTAAAAAGATAAGTTTCGAGGTTAACTCAAAAGATAAGGTACTGAAGTTCAAAAGAATCTTAGTTAACCGAGTGTCAAAGATGACCCACTTATTAATCGATAACCTCATCGGGATCACACGAGTTTATTAAAGTTTAAGGAGCTACTACTCCTGCCTCGTACGCCCCTCGTCAATCAATCAACAATATAATATTTGAGTTGGTGGCGATGGTACGTCTTTTTTCTTTACGATTTTACTCTTTCATCAAGTAAAAACAACTTCCTCAACAAACTCTCTAACTCTCCAACTCTCAACAAACTCTGCTAAACAGACTTTAATCTTTACGTAACTCTCAACAAACTCTGCTAAACATACTCTAATCTTTACGTTCTGAGTTTGTTTCTTCCCTACACATGTGCATAAATTTTGTTATATGTGTGCATGTGTGTTGTACGAGCACAAAGCAGTATATTTTGTTATGGACTTATGGTTTAGTCAGAACATGAGATATTGTTATACTATTTGAGATTCCGTTGCAACGCACGGGCGCCCTGCTAGTAATAATAATAGTTCAGTTGGTATAGTCATGCAGTCAGGCATTACGTCACGGCAAGCCCCGAGCGAACGGAGCGGAAGCTTCACTCCAGTGATATAGTCTGCCACTTCTCCTCGTCCATGAGATGAGATGACCGAAGCACTTGCGTAAGAGTTCTTGTCCTACTCTCGTCGCCTCTGTAGACTTCTTGTGCAGAGCGAAGAAGCGGTTACTCGCGGCACGAGAGTGAGCTGCTGGCCGTCGTGGTATGGCCGAGGCATTCAATTCACGTACGCCGCGGCCAAATGTGCGGATTGATTTGATCATTTGGTGAGATCCATGAGAGGTCGATGGTGCGTCTTGCAGTGGACGAATCGTTGCGCGCGAGACAAACAGCTCGTTACTGCTCGTTGTGGCTTTTCTCCTACTATCCCTAGAAGATATGGAGACATTTTGGATTGGATACTCGTCTGAATTGGAGTTCACAGTTTGAACATTTTGTGGATGCCTGTTTTTCTACTTATTACGAATCAATTTTGATTTTCCTCTCCATGGCAGGTGGATAGTTAATGAGAATGGTTATTGCGCGATCAAGCGTCTAAACCAGCTAGCGGACACCCGGTTCGTTGTCAACCATCAGACATACGACAGTTGGGATGGGAGTTACGTTGAGTTTTCGCGCTGATAACTGATATGTTACATCATGATATATGACGAGAATATGGGCTATAGGTCTTGGTACAACGATTGGCCGAAAAAGTGATAAAGGTGTTTCTGTTTGTGCTAAGGGCTACTTCTGGTTAGTTTTCGGGTCCGTTGATAAAAGTGCTAAAAAGCTGACCGTTTAGTTGTACTACAGCCATTTTCAGTAAAAAGATGCTGAAAAACTCAACCAAACAGAGCCTTAGTTTCGAAGCTTTTAATTAGGCATGCGCACAACGGCACAACATAACGTCCCGTGATCAGCATCTAGGCCTTCCCTCCTGTGATTTGCGTCTAGGCCTTCCCACAAGGCCTCTAAGAAAAGGTCTTCGCCCAAGGCTCAAGTTGCCGGTGATGAGACGGCTGCTCGCTTTGCATTTGCATGTGGATCATGGCCATCCAGCATCGATCCAATGTAATAAAATTGCTAATCAACGAGAGTTTCGGAGGATGCTCAGTCTTAATGTCCCTCGCAACGTGCATCTCGTTAACGATGAAGCGATGACATGGGGGCCTCTGCAGTGCAACTACCTCGCGGAATCGGTTTGCTCTGCCGGCTCACAATAAGGAGGGCCTCATGTGCGTGCGTAGATTATCGCGAACCAAACGATGGAATTGTACTATATTATGACCTGTATCGATTTCTCTTTCCAAACCATCTATTAACTCGCATCATGTGCTCCGGTTTGGTCCCTGTTAACAGCCAAGCGAAGGGCGACCAAGTCAGGAAAGCTATGGTACTAATAGGAGGAGAGCCGAAGGTAAGTCAAGAAGAGAGGCCTCGAAGGTCAATATGGGCAAGGCGTCCGACCAAGTCTGATTGGCTGGTCCCGGATGGACGGTCTGATGACAAGTGGTGCGAATTGTTAAGAAACCCTTGGCCCCACCAGTAGTGGGGCCCACTTACATGAGAGTGGGTAGAAACCCACCTTGTGACTTAAGTGTGGATACTTATCTATTGGAGGGTTTTAGACTATAAAAGAAGGGGAGGTTCATATGTACTATAACTTTTGATCGATCAATAAAGAGCTCTCCTTCCCCCTATTTTCTTGTGTCTCATTTACTTTACTATACCGTGTTCGTCTTCTACGTCGACGCCGATCGTACCACTATGACTCCTCCCTTGGCCTGGACTCGCCGGCACCGGAGGTTTCGTAACATGTTATCAGCACGACTACGCTCTCCGCCGAGCCTTCTTCCGAGGCTCACTTTACAAAGTTGAGGTAAAGATCGATGAAAACGTGAAAAATGGGTTCTCCATCTAATCTAGATTCCATTTTTGTATTCGGCATCTAAATTGGTATCCATTTTTGTTTTTACCCATGGGTGAAATCCCTGAGCGAACGTTGCCGACAAGAAGTCGCTGGCCAAGCTAATCGTTCCGCTACAGCCGACAGAAGTCACCGGCCAAGCCGATTAAAAATGGGGAATTTGCGATCACTTTTTGGGGAGACGACGCGCACGTGCAAGAACATGCACGCGCCGTCGCCGCCGTCATCAACGGTGCGGTCACGCAGCCGACTCGCGCCGCCGCGCGCAGCAGCAGCAGCAACCCTGACGGCCGCCTGCACACCGCTGGCTGCCCCACATGGCCGCCGCCGTCGCTGCTGCAACGCGCCGCCGTCGCCCCGCATGGCGCCGTCACGCCGCGCGTCCGCCGCTGGCCGCGCCGGCCGCGCCTCCGCACGGGCTGGCCGTGCCCTACAACCCTGTGCCGCCCCGCACTAGCTGAGCCGCGCGCACGCGCGCGCCGCCACCTCGCGCCGCCCCGCGCTGCCCATGCATGCCGCCGCCGCCGCCGGCCACCACTCGGGCGGTTAGGGCGGAAACCCTAACCTCCGCCCCTCGTAAACAGGCTGTGGCAGTGTGGTGGTGGGCCGGCCCATGAAGCGGCACGAAAACAAAAAAAAAGGAAAAAGGGCTGGCGGGCCATGCGAATTAAATGGGCCGGCAGCCCATTAACCGAGCGCGAAAAGAAAAAAAGAAAAAAAAGGGGGACGCGGGCCGGCCGGTTTGACCGGCCCGGGCAGCCCGCACGTGTCTCTTTTGCAAATAAGTCCCTGGAGTTTTTATTTTTATGCTTTTATTTTTCGCAGTACTGAAATATTTGCGTAAAAGCCCCTGTAAATTCTAGAATTAGCAGAAATACTTGTTTCTAGCATAAAAGGGTTTTGGGAACTCATTTTTTGTATCGGATTTTGATTTTCTCAGCTATTTCACATGTTTTACATGATTATATGCCATTATTAATATGATTTGCTGATTATGGTTAATTGTAATTATGAATATTACTCTAATCTTTATGTACCTCATATAATGGCATCATTTAAATATTGAAGCACCATTAGAATTTATTTGTGTATCTTAATTTTGCTTTTCATGCAATGTTACCTGCAGTAACTTATTGAAATCTTTGCATGAAATGCAGAATGACTGGCATAACGAACAGGGAATTTGAGGAGTTGGCTCAGCATGGCCGCAACTATCTCACCTGGACGTCGGATGTGGAGATCGTTCTCGGGGCTAGAAATCTCCGGGGAGCAATTGTTGTCGGTACCAGGCATATTACCGTCATCACCCAGGAGGAGAATGATCAGGCACTTCATTTCCTCAGGCACCATCTTTGCAGTACTCTCAAGAATGAGTACATGGCAGAGAGGAGGGCCCTTGCCCTGTGGACCGCCCTGAAGAAGCGGTTCGAGAAGCTAAAGTACACCATCCTGCCCCAAGCAGAGCAGGAGTGGGTCCGTCTGAGGTTTGCAGACTTCAAGATGGTTGGTGAATACAATTCTGCACTGCACCGCGTTTGTACTAACCTTCAGCTGTGTGGCAAGATTACCACAGATGCCCAGAAGATTGAGAAGACTCTCTCTACTTTCCACCCCGACGCCGTGCAGGCGGCACGCACTTACCGCCAGAGTTAGTTCACTGAGTATGCAGAACTCATTGACATACTCTAGGTGGCGGAGGCGCAGGATGAGGTTCTCAAAAAGAACTTCATCTCCCAGGCGCCTAGTAGCAGTGTTGGCAGGGAGGCCAATGCAAGCTATAAGGTGCGCACTCCTCTCAAGAAAAAGAAGGAAAGAGGTGGCAAGGGAAAGATGCTTGTGGCCCGCAAGGTCAAGGCCGCTCCCCCAAGACTGGCAAGGCCAAGCTCCATGACAAGCCATATGGTGAGCAGGATCAGGACTGCTTCAAGTGTGGCCGTCATGGGCATTGGTCTCGCCAATGCAAGGAGGCCCAGCACGTGGTTGACGCTTACCAGGCCCAGAGGAGACGTGAGGCGCACCTTGCAGTTGCTGAGAGGGAGGCTCCTCAGGCTGTTGCAGCACCAGTTGTAGCCCCACTTGACATGGTGGCGCCCATGCAGGTGGACATCCCAGTTCAGACAGTTGTAGTCACCCCGCCTCTCGACATCGCCGCGGCCGCAGCCGTGATTGCCGAGGAGGAGAGTATGACTACCGAGCAGATCAGTGAGGAGATTTCAGGCTACTTTATAGCTGATTCCGTCTAGTGCCAGAAGCGCACTAAGTTATCTTCATTTATGCCTTAATCATTTAGATACATTAATAATTCTTGAATAACTTTGTAAGCTCTATGAGAGCATGCACTTTATTCTTTCGGTGTTTGGATTATATTCGGAATTATTCCTTTATTCAATATTTATTCATTTATGGCATGTGATGTTCTGAAATGTGTATGCATTTAATTATGTTTGCTACTTACTTGTAATGTTATTAATTAGATATAATATTTTAGAACACGTGTGGCGCAAAATGGAGGAAGCATGCCTTGTGGACAGTGGCACGACTAATACCATACTAAGAGAGACGAAATATTTCCAGTCTATTCACAAAGGTATGGGCAGTATCATGACAATCGCCGGTAGCGGTTCTAGTATAATAGGCTCCGAAAGAGCCACAATTATACTTCCAATGGGTACAATTTTGACAATAGAAGAGGCATTATTGTACACCGAATCGACTAGAACACTCCTTAGTTTTAAGGACATTCGTGCTAATGGTTTCCATGTAGAAACCGATGATGAAAATGATAAAGAATATCTACTCATCACTAAGCGCGACGCACATGGAAAGAGGGTATTAGAAAAACTTCCTACATTTGACACCGGGTTTTACTACACTAGAATTGTAGCATCCCCCGTGTACACTGCCTTTAAAACTATTTTTAGAAGTTCTGAATTATTCCACCTATGGCATGATAGGCTTGGCCATCCCGGTCTAAGAATGATGAGAAATATTATTAACAACTCTAATGGTCATAATATTAATGTAAAAAATTTCCCAAATCAAGAAGATTTCATGTGCCGTGCATGTGCCACAGGGAAACTAATTATTCAACCATCCACTTTGAAAGTGAAGGATGAAATCCCTGTCTTCCTAGAACGAATACAAAGGGATATATGCGGTCCTATTTAGCTTCGGTCAGGGCCATTTCGATACTTTATGGTGCTCATTGACGCGTCCTCGAAATGGTCGCATGTCTCTTTATTATCTACGTGAGATCATGCTTTTGCAAAGCTAATCTCGCAGATAATTCAGATTAAGAATAAATTCCCAGATTATCAGATTAAGTCCATCCGAATGGACCACGCCGGTGAATTTTCTTCAAAAGCATTTGATGATTATTGCCTGGGCATGGGAATTAAGGTTGAGCACTTAGTACCTCATGTCCATACCCAGAATGGTTTGGCTGAGGCATTAATTAAAAGAATTAAATTTATTGCCAGACCGCTATTACAGAGTTGTAATTTACCAACAACATGTTGGGGACACGCAGTGCTGCACGCTGCAAGTCTCATTAATTTTAGACCGTCGGCTTATAACATCCACTCTCCTATGCAACTAGCACAAGGGTCGGCACCGAAAATTTCCCACCTTATAATGTTCGGTTGCCAGGTATATGTACCTATACCACCACCTCAGCGATCAGCAATGGGGCCACTCCGTAAGTCTGGGATTTATGTCGGTATGAAACCATCTCCATAATTCGGTATTTGGAACCCATGATTAGAGATTGCCATACGGCCCGCTTTGATGATTGTATTTTTGATGAGGATCATTTCCCGATATTAGGGGGAGGAAATCAACCCCTTGATGAAAAATGTCGCGAAATTACGTGGCAAGCCACGGGGATCAAAGCACATGACCCACGTACTAGTGAAGCAAATAGAGAGGTCTAGAAAATAATTGATTTGCAAGCATTAGCGAATCACCTGCCGGATCACTTTAGTGATTTAAAATCCGTGACTAAGTCGCATGTGCCCGCAAGCAATGCACCGGAGAGGGTTGAAATATCAAGAAATGATGAAGGTATACCCATTCTGTCGTCGACTACGCGGTCGGACAGTGAACTTGTGGTACCCCCGGTTGAGTGCTGGTTCACCCGGGTGTGCGCGAGGGACTGCGAAACGAAGCGCGGTGCAGCAGCGAACACTTAGAGAAAATTTGGGCAAGTCAAGAAGTGAGTGTAGCTTTTTTTCCATACCCTCAACCTGGGGGTGCTCCCCTATTTATAGGCCTCGGGGAGCACATGGCCGGATTACAATTCTGCACCTAGGTAGGTTACGGTCTTACCCCCGGTCCGCCGTACGGACAAGGGCACGCAGGTCATTCGCACACCACCCGCGGAAGCATATACCCTAGCATCTACGTGATGTACGGTACGACACGCCGTACGGTACGTCACATGGTGGGGCCTGCCCCGGGGTCGCTCGTACCCCGCGTCTGCACTTGCGCCTGCACCTCGCGTCTGCACTTGCGCTCGTACCCCGCTTCTGCACTTGCGCCTGTACCCCGCGTCTGCACTTGCGCTTGCACCCCGCGTCTGCACCTGCGCCCGTACCCCGCGTCTGCAGTTGCGCCCTGCGTGTCTCATGGCTGCAAAGACGTTAGATGTGAGTTTGTAGCAGGTATGCGTGCCTTACCGTTGCTCGTTGGCGTTCGGGGCGCACGGGGACCCCTCCTACAACAGTAGCCCCTTGCCGGTGTGGGCGGTCGAGAAGCGCCCGTCCGGACCGGCGTTACACCCCTAAAGAGGGGTTGACGTGCGGTCTGGACCAATGAGGCTCTCCCTCGGAGTCGATCTCCCGTCCCCTTCTTCATCGGGCAACCAAGTCCTTTGTTCTCAGCGCAGAGGCGATGCATTCGGGGGGCAAGGACCGTCCGGAGTGAGGGCGCCGGAGCGGTGACTCCTTCATGCTGCTACGCTAAGTAGGCAAACGACTAGGTCGACACAAGGGAAATGTCGAAGCCAATCTTTGCGATTATATTCATAGTTATGTTGGATTTGGAGTCCAGGCAAGAAATGGCGGGATTGTCGAGCTCGAGTGGCAAGTTGTTGGAAATATGCCCTAGAGGCAATAATAAAGTTGTTATTATTCTATTTTCATGTTCATGATTAAGTTTATGTTCTATGCTAAAATTGCATTGGTTCTTGAATATGAGATTCAGAGGAAAACCTAATTGCATGTGTGGAATAATAAACACCATTCAGATCCCTAGTTAGGCCTCTGGACTAGCTCATGTATTGTTGATGATCTTGTTTTCCTGATCATGGGCATTGTTAATGTAACAAGGATGCCGGCAATAATAGGAACACATTGTTAGGGTAACAATGGTGTTGGATAGACCCCTTATGAGATACTGCGAGATCACTTCGTCAATATGTTGTCAGTATCTTCTCATGATGTGTTAACGTTTACTTGCGTCCTTAGACCATGAGAATATCATAGACCCGGATACCGGATGGTTGCTTTGGGGTCATCAAACGTTACGCCGTAACTGGGTAATTATAAAGGTGACTTCCAGGTACACCAGAAAGTATATCGTGGTTCTAGATATGTCAAGACTGGGATTTGCCCATCCGGCGATGGAGAGATACACTCTGGGCCCACTCGGTATTACGGTGTCCAGCATCGCCTGGCCAGGTATTGTGACTAAAAGGTTAGTCACGGGGATACCGGAATACGGAAACGAGAAAAGAGTACAAACCGGTAACGAGGATAACTAGGTATGGTGATCAAGGAGTTGATCACAGGGATACCGTCAAAGTCTCGCCTCGGGTTGTGTAATGTATCGTGAGGCAAAAGGAATTGTACGCGACAATACAAGGTTTGCTCGATAAAGATCTTCGGTGATATGTGGGAGTCGTTATGGGTGTCCAGATCCCGCTGACGATTATTGACCGGAAGGTATTTCGGACATGTCCACATATACTCGAACCTATAGGGTCACACGCTTAACGTTTTAGCGACATTTAGGAATGCTACGATTTATGGAGAACGAGAGAGAAGGGTTCCGAAAGTGTTTCGGATGATCTCGAAAGTGTTCCGGGAGGTCCCGGATGGTTCCGATGATGTCCGGAAGTGTTCCGGAAAGTATTGGAAGGTTCTAGAAGGTTCTGGAAGGTTCTAGAAGGTTCTGGAAGGTTCTAGAAATTCTAGAAGGTTCTGGAAGGTTCTAGAAATTCTAGAAGGTTCTGGAAGGTTCTAGAAGGTTCTAGTGGAGTTGGACTCCAACTCCAACAGGGTGTCCCTGCTGGAGTAGGACTCCACCTGCCTAGGGAGAGCTGCCCCAACCCCTATATATAGAGGGGCAGGGCACCTCAAAGGGCATCCCAAGCAGCCCCGGAGGCAGCCCTAGTCCCTTGGACTAAACCCTAGGCCGGCCATCTCTAGATTGGCCACAGCCTTCTTTTTCTCTCTCTTCTAGATTGGATCTAGTACAGCTGCCGGCGCGCTGCTGCTTCTCCTTCTCATAGATCCCCGCTGTTCTTGTGTGCTGGTCCACACATTACCGCGGTGTCGCTGATCCGGTACGCGTGGATACCTCGGAGACGTCGTATACTTCGGCGTTTGATCGGGCGAACTATTCACGAGGAGATCGCTCTCGCGGCTGGGAGGTATAACCTAGCTGCGGGAGTCTGCGGACTTCATCGACATCGGTCAACTTCTCCGCTGCATTGACGTGATCGTCGAAGGTATGATATCGTTACCTACACCTCGATAGTGTTTCTTGGTTTGGTTCGTGCGCGGAAAAATTTTGTTTTGCGTAGCGCGTTCCCCAATAGTGGTATCAGAGCGGTTCTATGCGTAGTTGTGGGTACGACTAGAGCATATGTGATATGCGGCATTGCACATATGATGTGCGGGGTGTTAGATGAGATCTACCACCAGATTTTCTTGTTGTTTCCCTCTCATTGCAAAATTTTGATCTCGGCGGCATCGTGAAATTTTCAGAGGTCCGGCGAACCTTACGATCTTCGGATCGAGATATGCTAAGGATGACTTTGGTTTCACTTTAGTTGAGAAAGATAAATTTGCAATGAGCGGGCTTGTAAATGTGATCTACACGGGGGTCATGCGTATGACGAAGTTTAGTATGGGGTTCGAGATTTCCGAGTCTCCAATTCCAGACACCCCGACAGTTAAATAACTGCAAGAGCAATCATGCTTATGGTAACGTAGGTAGCAAACGGTTTGCAACGTAGCCATAAAGCCACGTATTGTAGCATAAACGTTAGAGGCGTCTAACTTGTTTTTGCAGGGTATGCATGTGATGTGGTATAGCCTATGTGATGCAATGTGATTGTATGAGATGCAAAGTGTTTGTAATTTTAATTTTGTCATGACCTGCGTGTCATGAGTACGGCAATCGGCAAGAGCCAATACGATTGTCATTATTTATTATATTGACCTACGCGTCAACTAGAAAGCCATGTAATGCATTTATTTTATTAGCTATGTGATAGCAAATAGTTGTAATTACAAGGACATGGTGGTGACAATCTTACATCGATGGACCTCGACGCTACGTCGTACGCGAAGAAGGAGTTCTTCGCCAAAAGATGTTGAAGAAGTCTTCTTCAACAAAAGGGGCTATACCATATCACAATAATTTAATTGCATGTGATGTTAATCCCTTTTATGCACCTTGTTTGATGCGTGGTAGACGTTGTTAAATAGGGTGATCCCTCACACAAATATCAAAGTAGTTAGTGTTCTTCCAAGTGTAGCACCGTCTGGAGTATTTGCCATTCTGAGGTGCGCCATGTCACATGGGTACGATAGGTTTGACATATATGAGGCGGGCGCGAACCGTTCGAGCAGCAGAGCACTCGGTTGTCTTGACGAGCTTTGCAAGATCGTCTTGGGCTCGGAACACACCCATCGAAAGATGAACAAGAGTCATATGGGATATGATTGGCATGTTGACCTACCGGTCTCGTTATTCCATCATTAGTGATGTCACATCAATGGTGGAGTAAGTGAGTCGTGGATCTTGAATCACTAATAATCAATTATGAGGGATATTGGTTTTAGTGGGAGCTTACTCTAATTAAGTGTTAATTTGAGTTGCTTTAATCATGAACAATGTCTAAAGTGTATTTGTTTTTAAGTTGTAGATCTATGGCACCCGTAACCACCTTTCCACTATGCGCGTTGCTTGAGAAAGAAAAACTGAATTCATCTGGGAACAACTTTACGGACTGGTACCGTAATGTGAGGATTGTCCTCAAGAGTGCCAAGAAGGACTATGTCCTATCGCAAACTCTCGGTGAACTCCCCGCTAACGCTACGGATGATGAGACTCGTATCTATCAATCTAAGAGCGATGATTCCATTGCAGTACAGTGTATCATGCTTGGCTCCATGGAACCTGATCTTCAAAAGCGTTTTGAGAATTGGGCTGCTTATGAGTTAATCCAGGAGCTGAAAGCTTTGTTTCAGAAGCAAGCAAGGACTGAAAGATATGAGATATCCAAAGCCTTGTTTGAATGCAAGATGGCTGAGGGCAGCTCAGTGAGTCAGCACGTACTTAGATTGTCTGGGTACGCGCAAAGGTTGGATGCGCTAGGTTTTCCAATCTCCCAAGAGTTGGGCACTGATCTTGCTCTTGCTTCCCTCCCTCCGAGCTATAGTAGCTTCATCATGAACTACAACATGAATGGGATGGAAAAGAGTATGGGTGAATTATTCACTATGCTTAAAACTGCTGAGAGTGGAATCCAGAAGGACGCCGATCATGTGATGATGGTGAATAAAACAACCAACTTCAAGAAGAAGGGCAAGTCTAAGAAAAAGGGCAAATCCAAGGGTGCTAGTATGACTGACACGCCTAAGAAGTCCAAGACTGGCGCCACTTCTGATGTTGAGTGCTTCTTCTGTAAAGAGAAGGGACACTGGAAGAGGAACTGCAAGAAATATCTGGCAGAAAAGAAGAAGTCTGGAAAGTCCAGCTCAGGTATGAGTGTCATACATGTTATTGATGTATTCCTTGCTGGTCCGCAATGTAATTCTTGGGTATTGGATACCGGATCGGTTGCTCATATTTGCAACTCGATGCAGGAACTACAGAGGCCTAAGCGACTGGCAAAGGATGAGGTGACGATGCGCGTCGGGAACGGAGTAAAAGTTGCTGTGCTCGCCGTCGGTGTCCTACCTCTACATTTATCTTCAGGATTTATATTAGAGCTTAGTAATTGTTACTATGTTCCGGCCTTGAGCAAAAACATTATTTCTGGATCATGTTTGTTGCAAGACGGTTATTCGTTTAAGTCTGAGAACAATGGTTGTTCGATTTATATGGATAATATGTTTTATGGCCATGCTCCCGTTGTGAATGGGTTATTTATTATGAATCTTGATGGTAATACACACATCCATAACACTGACGCTAAACGTCGCAAGATAATCGATTCGAATTCCACTTATTTGTGGCACTGCCGTTTGGGTCATATTGGAAAGAAGCGCATGAAGAAACTCCATTGTGATGGACTTTTGGAGTCATTTGATTATGAATCATTTGACACTTGCGAGCCTTGTCTAATGGGTAAAATGACTAAAACGCCGTTCACAGGCCACGTAGAACGGGCGACTGACTTATTGGAGATCATACATACGGATGTATGTGGTCCAATGAGTATAGCTGCACGCGGTGGATTCCTCTACTTCATTACCTTCACGGATGATTTGAGTAGATATGGGTATATCGATTTGATGAGACATAAGTCTGAAACCTTTGAAAAGTTCAAAAAATTTCAGCATGAAGTAGAAAATCATCGTAACAAGAAAATCAAGTTTCTGCGATCAGATCGCGGAGGGGAGTATTTGAGTTACGAGTTTAGTGAACATCTGAAGAGCTGCGGAATTGTTCCACAGCTTACGCCTCCCGGAACGCCACAGAGGAATGGAGTGTCCGAGAGACGTAATCGAACCTTGTTGGACATGGTAAGATCGATGATGTCATTAACTGAACTGCCATTGTCTTTTTGGGGTTATGCTTTAGAGACTGCCGCTTTTACACTAAATAGAGCACCATCTAAATCCGTTGAAACGACACCATATGAGATATGGCATGGGAAGAAACCCAACTTGTCTTTTCTTAAAATTTGGGGATGCGATGCATATGTAAAGCGTTTACAACCAAATAAGCTCGATCCCAAATCGGATAAATGCTTCTTTGTTGGTTATCCCAAAGGAACTGTTGGGTATTCCTTCTATCACCGCACCGAAGGCAAAGTGTTTGTCGCAAAGAACGGTGTGTTTCTCGAGAAAGAGTTTCTTGCGAAAGGGGTGAGTGGGAGGATAGTGCAACTCGACGAGATTGGTGAATCTTCGTCATTAGGTCAAAGTGATGCAACACCGGAAGTGGTTCCGGAGTTTCCCACAATGACTGATACGGAAGCCCCTACATGTGATGTAGAGACTTCAGTCGAGCCAGCAGCTGAACCACGAAGGTCTGGTAGGATTCGCACGAAACCACAGTGGTTTTCGGACGAGGTATTGTTGTTAGACAACGATGAGCCTGCGACCTATACGGAAGCAATGATGGGCCCTGACTCCGTTAAATGGCTAGACGCCATGAAATCCGAGATAGAATCCATGTACGAGAACCAAGTTTGGAGCTTGGTGGACCCTCCTGAAGGCGTGAGGCCTATCGAATGTAAATGGATCTATAAAAAGAAAACAGACGCGGATGGGAATGTATACATCTATAAAGCTCGACTTGTCGCAAAGGGTTTCCGACAAGTTCAAGGAGTTGACTACGACGAGACATTCTCTCCCGTAGCGATGCTTAAGTCTGTTCGGATTCTTCTAGCGATTGCTGCATATTTCGATTACGAGATATGGCAAATGGATGTCAAAACAGCGTTCCTGAATGGGAAGCTAACCGAGGACGTGTATATGATACAGCCCGAGGGTTTTGTCAATCCAAAGGATGCTGGAAAGGTATGCAAACTTCAGAGATCCATCTATGGACTGAAGCAAGCATCACGGAGTTGGAATCTTCGCTTTGATGAAGTGGTCAAAGGGTTTGGTTTCATCAGGAACTGCGAAGAGGCTTGTGTTTACAAGAAAGTAAGTGGGAGCGCAATAGCATTTCTAATACTCTATGTGGATGACATATTGTTGATTGGGAATGATGTATCTTTTCTTGACAATATTAAGACTTCGTTGAAAAATAGTTTTTCAATGAAAGATTTAGGCGAGGCAGCATACATATTAGGTATAAAGATCTATAGAGATAGATCAAAGCGCCTAATAGGGCTAAGCCAGAGTACATATATAGATAAAGTACTGAAGAGGTTCAGTATGGAAAACGCCAAGAAGGGGTTCTTGCCGATGTCGCATGGGAAAAGTTTGAGCAAGAATCAGTGTCCTTCGACAACTGATGAGCGAGAACGCATGAGTAAGATTCCATACGCATCCGCGATTGGGTCAATCATGTACGCCATGATATGTACACGACCAGATGTGTCCTATGCTCTAAGTGTTACGAGCAGATACCAGAGTGATCCAGGTCATGATCATTGGACAGCAGTGAAGAATATCCTAAAGTACCTGAAGAGGACTAAGGATATGTTTCTCGTATACGGTGGTGACGAAGAGCTCGTTGTAAAGGGTTACACCGACGCCAGCTTTGTCACAGATCCGGACGATTTTCGATCTCAATCAGGCTTAGTGTATACACTGAACGGTGGCGCAGTGAGCTGGAAGAGTTCCAAGCAGGACACTGTGGCGGATTCTACAACGGAGGCTGAGTATATCGCCGCTTCAGAAGCGACAAAGGAGGGCGTTTGGATTAAGAAGTTCGTCACCGAGCTTGGTGTGGTTCCGAGCGCGCTGGATCCTATGGAGCTCTATTGTGACAATAGTGGCGCCATAGCTCAGGCCAAGGAGCCAAGGTCCCACCAGAAGTCCAAACATATACAACGCCGATTCCACATCATTCGTGAATTGGTGGAGCGTGGAGACGTAAAGATATGCAAAATACACACGGATCTGAATGTGTCAGATCCGCTGACGAAGCCTCTACCACAAGCAAAGCATGAGCAACACCGGAATGCCATAGGTGTTAGGAGCTTAAGCATTGGCTAGATTATTGACTCTAGTACAAGTGGGAGACTGTTGGAAATATGCCCTAGAGGCAATAATAAAGTTGTTATTATTCTATTTTCATGTTCATGATTAAGTTTATGTTCTATGCTAAAATTGCATTGGTTCTTGAATATGAGATTCAGAGGAAAACCTAATTGCATGTGTGGAATAATAAACACCATTCAGATCCCTAGTCAGGCCTCTGGACTAGCTCATGTATTGTTGATGATCTTGTTTTCCTGATCATGGGCATTGTTAATGTAACAAGGATGCCGGCAATAATAGGAACACATTGTTAGGGTAACAATGGTGTTGGATAGACCCCTTATGAGATACTGCGAGATCACTTCGTCAATATGTTGTCAGTATCTTCTCATGATGTGTTAACGTTTACTTGCGTCCTTAGACCATGAGAATATCATAGACCCGGATACCGGATGGTTGCTTTGGGGTCATCAAACGTTACGCCGTAACTGGGTAATTATAAAGGTGACTTCCAGGTACACCAGAAAGTATATCGTGGTTCTAGATATATCAAGACTGGGATTTGCCCATCCGGCGATGGAGAGATACACTCTGGGCCCACTCGGTATTACGGTGTTCAGCATCGCCTGGCCAGGTATTGTGACTAAAAGGTTAGTCACGGGGATACCGGAATACGGAAACGAGAAAAGAGTACAAACCGGTAACGAGGATAACTAGGTATGGTGATCAAGGAGTTGATCACAGGGATACCGTCAAAGTCTCGCCTCGGGTTGTGTAATGTATCGTGAGGCAAAAGGAATTGTACGCGACAATACAAGGTTTGCTCGATAAAGATCTTCGGTGATATGTGGGAGTCGTTATGGGTGTCCAGATCCCGCTGACGATTATTGACCGGAAGGTATTCCGGACATGTCCACATATACTCGAACCTATAGGGTCACACGCTTAACGTTTTAGCGACATTTAGGAATGCTACGATTTATGGAGAACGAGAGAGAAGGGTTCCGAAAGTGTTTCGGATGATCTCGAAAGTGTTCCGGGAGGTCCCGGATGGTTCCGATGATGTCCGGAAGTGTTCCGGAAAGTATTGGAAGGTTCTAGAAGGTTCTGGAAGGTTCTAGAAGGTTCTGGAAGGTTCTAGAAGGTTCTGGAAGGTTCTGGAAGGTTCTAGAAATTCTAGAAGGTTCTGGAAATTCTAGAAGGTTCTAGAAATTCTAGAAGGTTCTGGAAGGTTCTAGAAGGTTCTAGTGGAGTTGGACTCCAACTCCAACAGGGTGTCCCTGCTGGAGTAGGACTCCACCTGCCTAGGGAGAGCTGCCCCAACCCCTATATATAGAGGGGCAGGGCACCTCAAAGGGCATCCCAAGCAGCCCCGGAGGCAGCCCTAGTCCCTTGGACTAAACCCTAGGCCGGCCATCTCTAGATTGGCCACAGCCTTCTTTTTCTCTCTCTTCTAGATTGGATCTAGTACAGCTGCCGGCGCGCTGCTGCTTCTCCTTCTCGTAGATCCCCGCTGTTCTTGTGTGCTGGTCCACACATTACCGCGGTGTCGCTGATCCGGTACGCGTGGATACCTCGGAGACGTCGTATACTTCGGCGTTTGATCGGGCGAACTATTCACGAGGAGATCGCTCTCGCGGCTGGGAGGTATAACCTAGCTGCGGGAGTCTGCGGACTTCATCGACATCGGTCAACTTCTCCGCTGCATTGACGTGATCGTCGAAGGTATGATATCGTTACCTACACCTCGATAGTGTTTCTTGGTTTGGTTCGTGCGCGGAAAAATTTTGTTTTGCGTAGCGCGTTCCCCAACACAAGTCTGCCATGCAGAGTACGGGACGGAGTCGGATAGCTAGCCAGCGTGTAGTACCCCCAAGAAGGGGTTGGCGCACGGCTCGGACTGACGACGGCTCGTTCCCTTTACTCGTCTTCGCATGCATGCGAATGATTAGACGAAGCCCGGAGCAGGGGAGCTGAAGCCCGAGATTGAAGAACAGACGTGGCCCGGCAGCCCGGGATTCGTCCGGGTTTCGGCCAGAGCCCGTCCGGGCTAGGGAGACCAGCGCGTGGCGGAGCCACCCGGGACTCATCTGGGCTTCACCCGGGGTAGCACGCAGGGACGGAAGATCGGCACGCGGCCGTACCCGGGACACATCCGGGCTTCGCCCGGGGTAACACGCGGTGTCGAACGATCGGCGAGCGGCTGCATCCGGGACCCACCCGGGATTCGGTGGGCTTCGTCCGGGTTAAGGAGGCGCGATGGGCGGCGAGGCAACCCGGGGTTCAGTGGGGCTCCGTCCGGGACTCGTCCGGCCTTCGATGGCGCGACGTGCGGCGTAGCCCGAGGCTCGCCCGTGGTTCACCCGGGCTTCAGAGAGGAACGACGCGGCACGCGGAGTCCGCGGTCCGGATGGGGTGAGTGCGGGAGTCCAGGCTTCGTTCAGACCGGAGGTAATCGGCGCGCGGCGCGGGGTGTCCGGGGTCCGGCCGGGGTTCACCCAGGCTTCGGAGGAGCGACGCGGCGCGTGGAGCCTGGGGTTCGGCCGGGGTTCACCCGGGCTTCGGAGGAGTGACGCGGCGCGTGGCGTCCGGCGTCCGGCCAGGGTTCACCCGGGCTTCGGAGGAGCGACGCGGTGCGCGGAGTCCGGCGTCCGGCCGGGGTTCACCCGGACTTCGGAGCGACGCGACGTGGGGTGTCCGGGGTTCGGCAGGGGTTCACCCGGGATTCGGAGGAGCGACGCGGCGCACGGAGTCCGGCGTCCGGCCGGGGTTCACCCGGGCTTCGAAGGAGCGACATGGCGCGCGGAGTCCGGCGTCCGGCCGGGGTTCACCCGGGCTTCGGAGCGACGCGGCGTGGGGTGTCCGGGTTCCGACCGGGGTTCACCCGGGCTTCGGAGGAGCGACTCGGCGCGCGGAGTCCGGCGTCCGGCCGGGGTTCACCCGAGCTTCGGAGGAGGAGCGACGCGGCGCGCGGAGTCCGGTGTCCGGCCGGGGTTCACCCGGGCTTCGGAGCGACGCGGCCCGCGGAGTCCGGCGTCCGGCCGGGGTCCACCCGGGCTTCGGAGGCGTGGCGCGGCGCAGGGTGTCCGGGGTTCGGCCGGGGTTCACCCGGGCTTCGGAGGAGTGACGCGGCGCGCGGAGCTCGGGGTTCAGCCGGGGTTCACCCGGGCTTCGAAGGAGCGACGTGGCGCGTAGAGTCCGGCGTCCGGCCGGGGTTCACCCGGGCTTCGGAGCGACGCGGCATGGGGTGTCCGGGTTCCGGTCTGGGTTCACCCGGGCTTCGACGCGGCGCGCGGAGTCCGGCGTCCGGCCGGGGTCCACCCGGGCTTCGGAGGAGCGACGCGGCACGCGGTGTCCGGCGTTCGACCAAGGTTCACCCGGGCTTCGGAGGAGCGACGTGGCGCGCGGTGTCCGGCGTCCGGCCAAGGTTCACCCGGGCTTCGGAGCGACGCGGCGCGCGGAGTCCGGCGTCCGGCCGGGGTCCACCCGGGCTTCGGAGGCGTGGCGCCGCGCGCGGTGTCCGGCGTCCGGCCGGGGTTCAAGGTTCGGTCCGAAGTGGTGTGGTGTAGCCCGACGTCAGTGCGGTGGTGTAGCCCGGGGCGGAGGCCAGGTTTTGGTGAGGCGTGGAGTCGAAGCAGCGGCATAACCCAGGGCGGAGTCCGGGACTCGGCGGCTGCGGTGGAGATCTTTGAAGCCCGGGCGTGGCTACCGGGAGTTCGGGGTTGAGGAGCGGCGGCGTCCGGGTTCAAGCCCGGGGCGGCGGCGTCCGGGATTGGAGCACAGCGCGGCCGGAGCTGAAGCCCGGGTGCAGCGGCGGAGCTCAGGGGCGGCCGTGGCGGAGCCCGGTAGTCGGAGCCCGGGCGCAGCGGCGGAACCCGGGGTTGAAGTCCGGGCACGGCGGCGGAATCCGGGGTTGAAGAGGATCCACCCTGAGCAAACGATCAGTCCGGAGTTTGTTTGGAGTTGTTGTCTCGCGTTACTTTAGATAGGCTTAAGTACGCTCTGCCCTTTGCCTTTCGCAAAGGTACCTTGCGGCCTGTTGGTTGGAGCAGCGGGATGTGTAGGGGGAGATCGTGGGATCAAATCCCCGATTTTTATAGTGGTTAAGTGGGCGGTCGCCCCTTTATCTACAAGAAGTCTGCCTTGGCCTATTGGTTAGTGCACAGGGTAGCTAAGATGGAGGTCGCGAGTTCAGATCCCCTTGGTAGCATTTTTTGTTGGGTTTATTCAGCGACCGGGGTAGGAGTTGCGCGGACCGGCCCGGAGCAGCGAGGGCGGTTCGGGTAGTCCGGAGTTGCTAGCCCGGGGTAGGTCCGGGGTAGCATGCCAGAACATATTTAAGTGTGCCTCCCCACTACTTACACAAAGCCTAACTCGTCTTCTTGGTTGATGCGTGCGGGAATAGAGGTGGTGATCACAGGATCAAATCCTGTTGGGAGCACAATTTTTTGCCAGATTGGCACACATTGGCGTAGGCACACGACGTGTGGAGTACGCGCGCTACTTATGCATCGCTAGTCCAGAGCATGCGTACTGCTTGTCCGGAGTGCGCGTGCTGCTTGTCCGGAGTACGTAACAGCTGCGCCAGTCCTGTGTAATACGTCCGCCCGGAGAAGACAACGCGTCCGGGGCAGACGAGTTGTTCGAGTCGAAGTCATGCATCCGGAGTACGCATGGTGCTCGTCCGGGGTACGCACGCCGCCCATCTGGAGTACGCGTGCTACTTGTGCATTGCCCGTCCGGGGTACGCGCGCTACTGGTCTGGAGCACACGTGCTGCTCGTCAGGAGTACGCGTGCCGCGTAGGCATCGTGCGTCCGGAATATGCGTGCTGGGTGTGCCGTTCAGAGCGGCCGCACTGCGTCTGGTGCCTGAAGCTCATCCGCTGTTTGGAGTATTCACAACACTTCCAGAGCGAGCGACGCACCCGGGGTTCGCGCGTTGCGGGGAGTGTGCGCCGGGCACTTGACATGGATGTGCGTGGCTGAGCTGTGGCGTCTGGAGTAGAGCATGCCAGGACATGTTTAAGTGAGTGCCACCCCTACACTTACGCAAAGCCTAACTCGTCCCCTTGGTTGATGCATGTGGGAATGGAGGTGGAGGTCGCGGGCTCAAACCCCATCAACAGTGATTTTTGCAAATTTGTTCAGTTCCGGAGCAGCAGTCCCACGGGGTAGCCCGCGGGGCGGTCCGGGGTAAGCCTGGGGTAGCCCCGGACTTAGCGGCGCGTCCGGGATTCGCCCTGGGATCATTCGGGCTAGCGCAGTTCGACCCAAGCCTGGGAAACCGTCGCGACATGTGGCGTCTTTTTATCCGGAACGTAGTCATATGGGGTACTACCCCCTTAAACACACCAAACATGGCTTGGCCCGTTGGTTGGAGCAACGGGGTGTGCAGCATGAGGTCGCGGGATCAAATCCCATTGGGAGCATGTTTTTGTTAGGATTTTTCAACGGCCGGGACACGCTGCTTTTGCTGATTCGGAGTAGCTGGCGTCTCCTTTCCACGGAGTTACGCACGCGCGGGTTGAACATTCGGAGTATGCATGGGTTGGACATTCGGAGTATGCATGCACGGGCTAGCACGCTGCACGCGCGGCACACATGCGTCGGGGGAGGCGCACAGCGTCTAGAGCACTGGAGTACACGAGCAATCCGGACCACGTGTGCCGCGTCTAGAGCACCTATGTTTCGGAGTAAGTGCACGACATTAGGGGTTTCTGTTTCACTTGTCTTGTCATCGCTTTCATCCTCCTTGTAATGGTTACAAGGCACTGCTCTGAGCTGTAAAGCATAAGGCATGTCGACATCCAGCCCCTTATGTCGACATTATATAAACATTGTGTTCTGGATTATCACATCATCCCTTTCGCACGTTTGTCACGCAATCCTTTTGCCGTTGTCAATAACGAGGGTCATCGTAACATCGTAGCTCGCATACCATATTTTTTTTGCATGTAATGGTGTAGCAAAACGGTGCGCCTTGCTCGTATAAGGTGTAGCGGTGAGGTGCACTATGCTCCCAACGGAAAAATCGAGTGACTGGAGAGTAGCGACAGTCGCTATTGTTATTTGTGTGCTGCTCTGCACGGTGTTGAACTCGTAACAGACGATGTATTCAGCTTGTAATAAATTATGGCGTTGCGCACTGTTTCTGGCAGCAGTCCGAGTGTTATATTATGTAATGGCAACACGGGAGGTATTTGGCATGCATTAGAGGCATTAGGCGTGTGCTGCTACGTATGTCAGACATGAGGGACTATAGTGTTTGCAGATAAATCCTTAGGTCACTGGTTGGTGCATACAGGAATTGTGCTGGTGGTCACGGGATCAAATCCTGTTGGGAGTATAATTTTTTTTTGCCAGATTGGCTCCGCTGTTGGAGTGTGCTGCCTTTGGCATGCCGCCCACCTTAGTGGCTGATCCGGAGTCCGGAGTAGCTGCCGACCCGCTGTAATCACGCATGGGCTACTCCCGGAGAGCGGGTGCGTCCGGAGTACATGCGGCGGCATCCGGCCGGGATCGCGCTACATGCGTGCCACTCATAGCAGTCGTGGTGCATTCGGAGCACCCGTGCTGTATGTGTGCCGCGTATGCTTCGCTCGCCCGGGGTACGCGTGTTGCTTGTCCAGAGTATGCGTCCCGCTTGGAGCTGCCGTGCTGTATCCAGAGTGCACGCGGCGTCCAGAGTAACAGCCGCGCCAGTCCAGAGTAGGAAATACATCCGCCTAAAGAAGACGACGTGTCCGGAGCAAACGAGCCGTCCGAGTCAAAGTTGTGCATCCGAAGTTCGCGCGCCGCTTGCCCAGGGTCCATGCGCCGCTCATTCACGCTGGTCCGGAGCACGCGAGAAGCACCCGGAGTACGCGCGACTCACCCGGAGCGCGCGTAGGATGCATCTGGAGTGGTCTCACTCAGCGCATCCGGAGGCGGGGGGCCTTGCGCTCGCATCCGGAGCCGAAGTCCGCTGCACACGGGGCGCATGCGCACGCTTGTGTCTGGAGTACACGTCCGGTGCAGAGGCGTTGTCCAGAGTAGACGCACAACGTCCGGAGTAGGAAAGCACGCGCGGAGACAGTGACGCTATTGGGGTAGGCGACGTGTCCGGAGTAGATGCGAGTCCGAGTAGAGGACGGTGCATCCGGAGTGGACGCATACGGAGTAGAGCACGCAGCGTCCAGAATAGACGAGCGTCCGGAGTAGATGCATCTTCTGGAGTAGGGTGGTTCACCGCGTGCGCGGAATTGTTGGATTGTCATAACTTTGACTCGTTATGTTTTTCAGTCACCATACGGACTCGCCTGCTTGATGACTTGTGATTTTTTGTTAACCGACATTCATGAGATCGTGGCATATTATCCATGGTGGTCTCCTGTGAGAGTTATGAGTTTCCCCTGCTTTGCAGGTTGCTTTGTCATGACCTTGCTCTAAGGGATAAAAATTGGCATGGCACCTTAGCACACAGCCCCTTGTGTGTCGCATTAACATTGCATCTCTGGGGGGTTGTTCGAAGGAGCATGGACGGTTGGTGGTGACGCGTTATCTCAGATTTGAAGGGCAATCCCATTGCCATTGTCGCTCGTGAGAATCGTTGTAATATTATAGTATGTATACCACACTTTTCACATGTAATAGTGCAGCAAGACCGTAATCCTTGCATGCAATCAGATGTAGGAGTGTAATGCACTATGCTCCCAATGAAAAAACCTAGTGACTTTGGCATAGCAAGTCGCTATTAGGGTTTGTGAAAATTTGTGTGATTTGGGGGCACCGGTAGTGCTATCGGCATCCAAGTGTGCTGTATGTGACTTCGTGTCATCCCGAAGGTCAGCACGTGCCGCGGCGCGATGTTACCGCGCAGGCGCGCACGGCATCTATGGCGTCCGGGCGCCCGGGATGTGACTTTGTGGTCTGACGGAGCAATGGGCGCGCGCCACGGCGGGATGTTACCACGCGGGCGGACGCGGCGTTGGGGGCTGCCGAGCTCGCGGGATGGTACGTCGCGGTATGCCGGAGTGAAGGGCACGCGCGCCCCGGCGGGATGTTACCACGCGGGCGGACGCGGTGTTGGGGGCTTCCGAGCTCGCGGGATGTTACATCGCGGTATGCCGAGACGAAGGGCACACGCCGCTGCGGGATGTTACCACGTGGGCGGGACGCGGCGTTGAGGGCTTCCGGGCTCGTGGGACGTTACGTCGCGGTATGCCGGAGCAAAGGGCGCGCGCCGCGGCGGGATGCTACCACGCGGGCGGACGCGGCGTTGGGCGCTGCCGGGGCTCGCGGGATGTTACGTCGCGGTGTGCCGGGGTGAAGGGCACACGCCGTGGCGGGATGTTACCAACGCGGGCAGACGCGGCGTTGGGGGTTGCCGGGCTCGTGGATGTTACGTCGCGATATGCCGGAGCGAAGGGCGCGCGCCGCGGCAGGATGTTACCACGCGGGTGGACGCGGCGTTGGGGGCTGCCGGGCTCGCGGGATGTACGTCGCGGTATGCCGGAGCGAAGGGTGCTGGGCTCGCGGGATGTTACATCGCAGTATGCCGAAGCGAAGGGCACACGCCGCGGCAGGATGTTACCACGCGGGCGGACGTGGCGTTGGGCGCTGCCGGGCTCGCGGAATGTTATGTCGCGGTATGCCGGAGCGAAGGGCACGCGCGCCGTGGCGGGATGTTACCACGCGGGCGGGACGCGGCGTTGGGGGCTTCCGGGCTCGCGGGATGTTACGTCGCGGTATGCCGGAGCGAAGGGCCGCGCGCCGCGCCGGGATGCTACCACGCGGCGCGAAACGCGGCGTTGGGTGCTGCCGGGCTCGCGGGATGTTACGTCGCGGTGTGCCGGGGCGAAGGGCACATGCCGCGGCGGATGTTACCACGCGGGCAGACGCGGCGTTGGGCGTTGCCGGGCTCGCGGGATGTTACGTCGCGGTGTGCCGGGGCTGAAGGGCACATGCTGCGGCGGGATGTTACCACGCGGCAGACGTGGCGTTGGGGGCTGCCGGGCTCGCGGGATGTTACGTCGCGGTATGCCGGAGCGAAGGGCGCACGCCACGGCGGGATGTTACCACGCGGGCGGACGCGGCGTTGGGGGCTGCCGGGCTCGCGGGATGTGCCGGGCTCGCGGGATGTTACGTCGCGGTATGCCGGAGTGAAGGGCGCACGCCACGGCGGAATGTTACCACGCGGGCGGACGCGGCGTTGGGGGCTGCCGGGCTCGCAGGATGTTACGTCGCGGTATGCCGGAGCGAAGGGCGCGCGCCGTGGCGGGATATTACCACATGGGCGGACGCGGCGTTGGGGGCTGCCGGCTCGCGGGATGTTATGTCGCGGTATGCTTCCGGAGTAGGTGTCGGTGCGGGAGCAAGGGCGGGCGGGTTTGGGCGACCGTCGGTGACACCCGGAAGACCCCCCGCGATCACCACGGAGCGAGTGGCCATCCTTCGGGGGGCCGCCGGTGCAGCCCCTTGCGCGGTGGTGGCCCCGACAGTACCCTCCGGGGGCATGACGGGCAGGTCTAGGTGACCGTCGGTGACACCCGGAAGACCCCCGCGATCACCACGGAGCGGGTGGCCATCCTTCGGGGCGCCGCCGGTGGAGCCCCTTGCGCAGTGGAGGCCCCGACGGTATCCTCCGGAGGTACGATGGGGGGATCCCCGGCGCTCGTCACGGAGCGAGTGGCCATCCTCCGGGGTGCCGCTGGGGGAGCCCCTTGCACGGTGCTGGCTCCGACGATGCCCTCCGCAGGGGTGACCTGCGGGGTGGGTTCCGTGCGCGCCGAAGTCTCGCCCAACTCGGGCGTGCGTGCTTGGGTTCTCGCGGACGCAGATCTCACCGCTGAGCCGCCCGCGGGCTTCCTCTTGGCGCTTCTCTTCACTTTTGGAGTCATGATCTCGTTGCGCTCGCTGCTGCGCTGCACGTGACTTCCCGTCTGCGATCCCCACGGACGGCGCCAACTGTCGTCGACTACGCGGTCGAACAGTGAACTTGTGGCACCCCCGGTTGAGTGCTAGGTCACCGGGTGTGCGCGAGGGACTGCGAAATGGAGTGCGGTGCAGCAGCGAACACTTAGAGAAAATTTGGGCAAGTCAAGAAGTGAGTGTAACTTTTTTCCGTACCCCCAACCTGGGGGTGCTCCCCTATTTATAGGCCTCGGGGAGCGCATGGCCGGATTACAATTCTGCCCCTAGGCAGGTTACGGTCTTACCCCCAGTCCGCCGTACGGACAAAGGCACGCAGGTCATTCGCACGCCACCCCGCGGAAGCATATACCCTAGCATCTACGTGACGTATGGTACGACACGCCGTATGGTACGTCACATGGTGGGGTCCTGCCCCGGGGTCGCTCGTACCCCGCGTCTGCACTTGTGCTTGCACCCCGCGTCTGCACTTGCGCTCGTACCCCGCGTCTGCACTTGCGCCTGTACCCCGCGTCTGCACTTGCGCTTCCACCCCGTGTCTGCACTTGCGCTCGTACCCCGCGTCTGCACTTGCGCTCGTACCCCGCGTCTGCACTTGCACCTGTACCCCGCGTCTGCACTTGCGTTTGCAAAGTCCAAAGGCCTCAGAATAAAAGGACGAGAACTTCGGTTCCTCGTGTCCCGAGTACCCGGGGACGCTCGGCGAAAAAGGACAAGAAGGACTTACCGCGGAAAACCACTGAAGCTCCCCAAAAGAATAAGGGGAGCCAGTTGAGACCTGGCACAAGTATAGAACAAAATGTTCCTGACTTGAACCTTCCATTGGAGGAAGCACCTAGCGGAGATGTGTGCACAAACATCAGCGCAGGAAAGCTAAAGGACCTTGCTCCCGCTACGGGAAATAGCGATGAGCAAAGGGAAGCGCATGAAGAGGCACTCCATGACGAAATGTCCATAAACTATATAGAAACAGGGGAATCTCTGAATAGGATAACAGCCAATGTCGACATTTATTTTGCAAATAAGATTGCCAAGATTATTGATCTTGATGCCGAGCCTGTATCGCTCGTCGATTGTAAGAAACGATCGGATTGAAAAAAATGGCAAGAGGCAATCACCGCGGAATTATTATCTCTGAACAAAAGAGAGGTATTTGGGCCCGTAAGCCTAACCCCTCACCACATACGCCCTGTAGGTCATAAGTGGGTTTTTATTCATAAGAGAAATGAAAATAATGAGGTGGTCAGATACAAAGCAAGGCTTGTTGCACAAGGTTTCACTCAATGACCCGGAGTTGATTTTGAGAAAACTTATTCCCCAGTCATGGATGAAATTACCTTTAGATATTTAATCTCAATGGCAGTTAATTTGAATATGGAGATTGAAAGTGCATCCAGTCCGAAGGAGAGTGGAAGGATGATTATCTAGCCCCAAGGTTTGGTTTTGATAGTTAATGGCAACCCTCACCTGTATCTAACGTTTACAACGAGTGTGAACAGGAGTTTAGATGAACAGGTGATCGATCAAGACAACATCTGACTGATGATGAGGCCAAAAAAGAGCAAGGAACCGTGAGGTCAGAAGGGCTAGCTGAGCTAGTCTCCTGAGGCTCAGTTGCGAGGAAGCCGAGGCTGTGCTCGAGGGCAAGCGAGGTGATGGTGGCTTGATGGAGTTCAAGGACCGTGACTGCAAGCTGGATAAGACCTGGAGGAGCTAGGAAGCTAGTGGATCTACGTCAAGGGATTCGCTGTGCGTCTTCAAAGGGCTGTCATCTTCAGTTGTTAGCTTGGAACCAGTGCCAAGATTCTGAGCGAGCTGATCAGTGGCAGTGGTGAGTCTATTGTCCTCCTGAATCAGTTTAAGGCTTGTAGTGAGCCGACCTGTGTTGTGCTCAGGTGCTGCCTGAGGCAACCGAGTCCACCTGAGTTTGGCATCTGAGACTTAGGTGGGTAGCTCAGCCGTGGCTAGTAGATTACCAAATGTATGTTAGCTGAGTCTCAGATAGGTTTGTCTGGTGGCTCTTTGTCTGACGTGGCATGAGGGTAACGGCTAGCTGCCAGGGACTCTATAAATAGGGAACCTGGGGAGGTTTCGACCTCAACCTTTACCTCTACCATAGCAAGCACCCTGCTGTTGCAAGAAAGAGCTCTTAGTCTCCGAGAGAGCGTTGCCTGCGTGTATCCACCGTGAGAGAGAGTTGCTTTACATCTTGAGTGCTTCAGAACTGAGAGAGTTCATGGTACTGGTTACTCCAAGAGACTGAGAGAGCTCTTGGTGTTCGTCTGCTCCAAGACCGGGAAGTTGGAGTCGTTGGTGAGCAAGCCAAGTCTTGTGTGGCTGCCTCCAAGTGTCTGTGAAGGCGATTTGGGTCTGCCTGTCTTGCTGCGGTGAGATCAAAAGGATTCCACACAAGATAAGTGAACGAGGAAAGGGCACGTTTCAGTGCCGGCTGTGTAGGCAGCTTCCTCAATGGAGACATACCACTTTGCAAAGAGTGGGAACTTCGGTAAAACAAACCTCTGTGTCTACTTGTTCATTTTTATGGTTTGCTTTTACTTGTGCTGATATATATAGTACACACTCTACTGCACTCAACTGAGTTTCCCACCTGAGACTCAGTTGACACTGAGTAGTCTCTGCTCTGCTTGCTTTTACCTGAGTCATCTACCTCAGAGTCAGTTGCTTGAGCCAGTTGCTTGCATCTGGTAGGATTGATCTATTTATTTGAAGCAAAGCCCATTAGGTTTTAAATTTCTAGAGCCGACCTATTCACCCCCCCCCCTAGTCGACTCCCGAGATCCTTTCAGAGATGAAACTAATGGATGTGGTAATAGCATACCTATACGGAACCTTGGATTTGGACATTTACATGAGGGTACCAGAATGTATTCCCATACCGAACCAAGACAGAGCAAACATGAGCTGTATAGTGTGAAACTTAGAAAGTCACTATACGGACTCAAATAGTCTGGCAGAATGTGGTATAATCGCTTAAGCGAGATATTAAGCAAGAAAGGCTACACGAGCAACGAAGATTGCCCTTGTGTATTTATATGAAGGTCTCAGGATGGATTTTATATTATCTCGGTATATGTAGATGATCTAAATATTATTGGCACACCCGAGGATATTGATGAAGCAAGTTCTTACTTGAAGTCAGAATTTGAAATGAAAGACTTGGGCAAGATCAAGTATTGCTTAGGTTTGCAACTTGAGCATGTCCCTGAAGGGATATTAGTGCATCAGTCTTCTTACACTCAGGAAGTGTTGGAAAGGTTAGCTTCGAAAAGGCATACCCTTCGAAGGTCTCCATGATTGGGAGGTCCCTACAGCAAGACAAGGACCTGTTAGACCTAGGAAGAGGGGGAGGAAGTTCTAGGACCAGAATTCCCATAATTAAGTGCAATAGGAGCACTCATGTATCTTGCAAATTGCATGAGACCGGATATTGCATTCGCCGTGAATTTGTTTGCGAGATATAGTTCTGAGCCTACCAACGGCATTGGAAAGGCATTAAGGATATATTTCGATACCTCCAAAGAACCAAGGACCTTGGCTTGTTCTTTAGAAAGAAGCAAGACTTGTCCATGGTTGGATATGTCGACGCTGGGTATCCTTCAGACCCGCATACAGCTAAGTCACAGACAGGGTATGTTTTCCTATGTGGCGGGACTGCAGTCTCATGGAAATCGTCTAAGCAAACTCTTGTATCAACTTCGACTAACCACTCGGAAACCATTGCCTTATATGAAGCTTCACGAGAATGTGTTTGGCTTCGACGAATGATTAACCACATACAGAAGTCATGTGGGTTAAACATAATACAAACCCCCACAATTATCTATGAAGATAATACATCGTGTGTTGCACAAGTACAAATGGGTTATGTGAAGAGCAATCTCACTAAGCATATCAACCCCACATTCTTCTATGCTCATGATTGCAAAAGATGGACAAAATAAAAATACTACATACTAAGTCATGTGAAAATCTGACATATTTATTCACTAAGTCATCACCGCGTCACCTTTGAGAGGTGCGTACGCGGAATAGGTATGATGAGACTTAGGGAATTGCAGTGTTCAGGGGGAGAATCTTTGCAAACTCATAGGTAAAATCTTGACCAAGAAGTTGAGTACCTGGCTGAATAATCAGGTGAGTTGTACTCTTTTCCCTTGGATGAGTTTTAACTGAACTTTCTCAACCAAGGTTTTTAATGAGGCAATTCGTGCAACATGACTAACGTATGCCATGCGCCTTTCTCCAAGTATTTTTCCTACTGGGTTTTTCAAGTTTTTGGGACATGTGCTATACAGTAAGTATCCAAAGGGAGTGTTAAGAAACCTTGGCCCCACTAGTAGTGGGGCCCACTTACATGAGAGTGGGTAGAACCCACCTTGTGACTTAAGTGTGGATACTTATCTATTGGAGGGTTTTAGACTATAAAAGGAGGGGAGGTTCACATGTACTGTAACTTTTGATCGATCAATAAAGAGCTCTCCTTCCCCCTATTTCCCTGTGTCTCATTTACTTTACTGTACCGTGTTCGTCTTCTACCTCGACACCGATCGTACCGCTACGACTCCTCCCTTGGCCCGGACTTGCCAGCACCGGAGGTTTCGTAACACGAATGATTAAATAGTATGTGTTTGTGTTGCATGAAAGGGTTATCGAATGCGATAGAGCTACACAGCTCCTCTCTCTGAACTCTATATCTGAATCTCTGAACCTCTTGGTTGCTCCCTCTGAATCCTCTATTTCTATAGTCTGTGTATCCAAATATTTAGAAACCTCATTTATTGAGTAGTGGGTATCAGAATTGTTAACATCTAGTATCAGAGCAGTTCAGATCCAAGGGGAAATTGGCACTACAATCTTCATTGACTCAGTACCATGACTACAGATGATAAGATCAACTTGGTCCTGGAGCAATCGGCCGGCACGAGGGGATCACTCGACACAGTAGGTGCACTACGGAGGAAATGAAGGGGATCAACGCTCGCTTGATGACTGAAGTCGAAGATGGAGCGCCAGGTCGCAGATCTGTAGGCGGCGATCAACGATCTGCAAGCCTGCCTTTCAATGGGCCCTGCTTCGCCACGATCGGACCTGCAACACCTGTCTGTGTTGCCGATCAACACCATAAACAACAACTGCCTTCTCTACCGCCCGGAGAAACCCACAATTCCATCGAGGAACAGACATGCAAACCCAATTGGGCACTACGATGACTTCATCCTCTGGGGCCCTACTACTTGGGATGGAACTCCGATTAGGAGTACGAATCTTAACCCTTGGCCTCCACAATCCCCACCTCTTATGCATGAATTGGGTTCGCCTTGGGTAGGAACTTGTGTCCAGGTTTGTGGGATCGGGGAAATCTGTTGCTGAGGGTGGAGTTTCCTATGTTTGATGGGATAATCTAAGCAGTGGAAGAAGAACTGTGAGAAATACTTTGCCATGTATCAAACTCACTATGCTAATTGGAAAGATTTAGCCACTATGCATTTTCAGGACAAGTAACCATGTGGTTACAATCTATAGAGCATGAACTAGAATCTATGAATTAGAAAGAGTTTTGTGAGGTCTTGTGCCTTAGGTTGGTAGGCGGTAGTTTCAGTCTCTCATCCATAATTAACCGGTGTTAAGAAATTGGCCACAGTTCTGGAATACATAGAGCAATTTTTTGAGAGCTAAGCGGATTGTATTAACTTCTGAACAGGCTATTACATTTGTGATTAGAATTTCCGTGATGCCGGCTGGTGCATGCAAACGCCATACCGCACATTGGCCAGAATCCTGAGCCATTTTGCTAATTCATGAGCTACTCTGTTACAATCCCGCTTCACATGACACACCTGCGCTCCTGAAGAGTATTTAATGTCCTGATGCATCAATGTTAGCTCATAACCCCACCATTGATCATGAAATTTTTACCACAACTTTCACTGATGGGCTAAAAGATGAGTAGGGTGTTGTTGTAATCATACAAAGACCCGAAGCCCTCGATGCTGCCAGCTCTTTGGTTTTGTTACAGGAGGAAGTGTTGGAAGAAATAAAGAAGGAGAGAAGACGAGTAAAATCAAGTGACAGGATGAGGCCTATTATGAAGACTGCTATGCCACTAGCACTACCACCAGTGACCAAGGTACCTCCAGCACTACCACCAGTGACCAAGGTAACTCCAGCACAAGTGTCTGAGGACCGTAGAGGCATGAATTCTACTAGAATTGCTCCTTCTAGTGATAAATTGGGCACCCCAGACGAGCTCGTGGTCCTTTGTTTTACTTGTGGAGCTCAGCATAAGTGTGGACAAACTGTCTAGCTTCATGTGGTGGAAGAACCTTTGGAGATGCTCCAATCACCAAGAACTAGTTAAGTCAGTACATTCTGAAGAAAGGGACACAATTCTCTTTCATGCTTTACTGTCAATTGCAGCAAGCAGTGCAAGGCACAGAAGGTGTTCAGACTTCGTGGCTACATGGCAGGATTCAAAATAGTTTAGTTATGATTTGGTAGATTTAGGAAGTTCTACCAGATTTATTAGTGAGGACTTTGCAGTAGTGTTACATGGTGCAGTACCTTTGAAACAGCCTATCCGGGTAAAGATTGCTAATGGTGGCATATTGCATGGAACCACTGAATTTCCCAATTGTTCTTGGTCCAGTCAAGGAATTCAGTTTCATAATACACTGAAAGCTCTTCCTTTGGACTATTATGATCTGATTGTGGAATGGATTGGCTGATGGTTCACAGCCCAATGAGAGTGAATTGGGTAAAGAAAAATTTGACATTCCAGCATAGGGGGCACGAAGTAACGTTGAGTGGAGTAAAACCAGATACCACTGCATGTACAATTATCAGTAACAAGCAACTAGAGACTTTGGAATTGGTTCAAGCTATCACCCGTTGTTTCTACATCTGTTCAATAGAAGAGAAGCCAAAAGTCAGTTGCCCACCTGAGATGCAGGCATTACTGGAGGAATTCATCGACCTATTTGCTGAATCACGAGGGCTGCCGCCATCTTGGGTTTTTGATCATTCAATTCCTCTGCTACCAGTGCACAACCTGTCAATGTGCGCCCTTATAGGTACAACCTGGAGTAAAGAATGAAATAGAGAGGCAAGTCACTGAGTTACTTTCCAACGGTGTCATCAAACCGAGCTCTAGTCCCATTTCCTCTCTAGTCTTTTTGGCAACCAAGAAAGATCTGACATGGCAAGTGTGCATGTATTATCACCACTTGAATGCGATTACGGTGAAGAAAAAAAATACCTCATTCCTATTATTGATGAGCTGCTTGATGAGCTCTTAGGCGCAAGATTCTTTACCAGCCTCGACCTCTGCTCGGGATACCATTAATTAAGACTGACACATGTGCCCAAAGGAGGGAGCCTTGCCGATTAGGTCGGCTGCCCTGCTATTCCAGTAGCCCAGGGTGGTTGCCCTTGCTGCACCCAGCCATAGCCCTGTCCCTTTGAGTCGTCACTATAGCGCCACAATCAGGGGCTATTGCCCCAGCATCCTCTGTCAAGCCAATGGACAGCCGAGTCCCGACTGTCAGGACAAGCCATCGTCCGAGGCCGCCACCTTGACGTCCATGCACGAACCAGACTCTCTCTATTCTCGCACTGGTGACAAGCTGGCCTCATGCTAAACCTCCACACCCCTTCAAGGCCCCTCACTCTCTCCTTGAGGCCACCTTCACGAGCCACATGCGCCAAGGCCGTGGAATGCCCCCTCACTCTCTGATCGACCAACCGAGCATCGTCGCAGCTCGACCCCGTCCAGCCTACATGCCGCGGCTATGCACCTCGGGAGCATAGTGGCTGCCTAGAGCACCTCCTGACTGCTGACCATGCTGGCCTTGAGCCAGCCCCACCGCGTGCGCCAGCCAAGAGCCTTGTGACCTCCACACATGCCACCGGGACAGGCATAGTAGGCCCGCCACACCCCGCTCCATCAGTGGCCAACCTTGTCACCACCATGCCGTGCCGCTCGACCTCCCCAGGGCTACCGTCCCGACGTCCTCACTCGATGTAGGCCGAACGCCCACACCACCAACCAGTGAGCTCCCCCCACCATCTTTGGGAGCCATGGGCCTGTCACCACCATGACAGCAAGGGGAAGTAGTAAGGGTGGGGGTCCTTGGCGGTGTTAGGGTTGTCACCTTGACGGAGCAATGTTTGGGTCCGAAGATTCGTACGAGGTTCGATAAAATAATTTTGGTGACACTTTTCTTTATATATATGTATATCTTATGAATAAGAGTTGATGGTGATTGTCTGTTGGTGTGACACACACCTCGTTCTATCCCTTTCCACCCTAAAATTACTTGCCTTCCATGTTAACCGTCCCATGAGATATTTCCCCACCCCCAATGGTCACACAACTCCCCACATATTTAGCTCTTCTCACCTCTCTAGATTACCGTAACAACCAGTTTAGAAAAAAAATCATAAAAAACTACCTATCATATGAACAACCTATAATCCATTGCATCCATTCCCATAGCAAAATTTTGAAAATGTAAAAAACTACTATATCACCACTTCATTGCCACAACAAGGACAAAAAAAATCTTACATGATCCCAAATGCCCTCATAGCTGCCATGCCACACACTCATCATCTGGACGATCTTAGGGCAGCACCACATCATTGCGCTTAACTGGATTCTATCGACTGTGCGTCCTTTTAGCCGGCTTTTGCTACGACATGAATGACAACATCGTCGATGAGCTCATTGACCACCCCTCATCATTGTGTGGCTCATGTCCCTCCACCACACCGCTCGTGGCATAAGTGCCAATAGTAGGGTTGACTGATGTTCTGCAAGTGCACATGTTAGCTATAGTCAGTTTACAAAGTAAGAATATTGAATCCACGAGGAGCAGAAGAAATCAACGCTTTTATCCCAAGTAGAACCTTGTCCTTGTCCATGTGAATATCCCTAAGAATTAAAATGACCAAGCAAGTGAAATGGCAATTCATATATTTCAGTGAAAGATATAAGATTGCATAAAAGTAAAGAAGGATAATTAAAATTGCTCAAAAGTAAACTCATAGTACGATCAATGGAGAAGGGGTATGGTATCTCCACTAGCCATAAGTAGACACTATACAAGAAATATATGTGATAATGATATGCATGTGTGAGAGCGGATCCAATCTAGGAGCTGTTTCTCTTTGTTGTCGCCTCCCTCTATTGCGTAGGAATGGAATCCCCTAAATCCACTGCTGTCACAAGGTTTTGTTTGATGGTGCAGTGCCCCTGGTACCCGGTACGAGCGAGCAAGCTTGTACCGTATCCCATCCTATGCTCTAGAAACTCCGTCTGTAATGTGATTTCTTCTGTTGGGTTCATCTTTTCGCGTGGAAGGTGTTTGTGCAGTTATTTCCCTAAAAAAGTCTCCAGAAATTAGAGGTTACCCATCTAAATCTCCTTTCAGGTCTGATCATCGAGATCTAGAGTGAAACTGCATAGAATGGCAGTTTTGACAGTAAAAGTAATAGAAAAGATTAACTAAAATGCAAAAAGAAGAAAATATGTATGCAAAATGCACACATCATTGATCGATTCCTCTACCTTCGCCCCTTCCTCAACGCTATGCTCTCGTTCCTTAACAAGATCCTCACCCTTTACTTTGTTGGGCGACCTCATGCAAGGTTGCCAAGGCCATGCGCGCTCTCATAGAGAACATAATGGGTTGGACTATTGCTTTAAAGTCACCAGATGTCTGATACGTTCAAAACATGTCATATTAATTTGAGTTTAACAATGTCTTTTATTTCGTGCATGCAGGAAAAACATCAGAAAAAAATAAAAAAACCACTGTTTCCGAGAATTTTTTAGAGCATGAGTGCGGGCACGAAAAGGCGACGGTGGCCAAGGTAATAAGTCTCCACACGGTAGGGCCCCACAGTCCCATCTGCAGGGGTAACCTGCCGCATGGGCCCCTTGTGGCTCATGTGGCGCCGCCATTTCGCGTGGTATTTCATCTTGAAGCGTAGATCGATCCTGAGGAGTATTGCATACAGATACAAAAGCCATCGCACTGTGTATGACCTACAAGTGCACATCATTAATGTAGCATCTTTTTTTGGAAGTATTTCTTGTCTCATATCGAACCCACTGAGAACATCATTGGAAAGCAGTAGTTTTTTTCACAACTATATGGGTAAAATTTGAGGTGGTGATAGAGATGGAAAACTATGACTCACGACAGTCGCCTCGCCTCTGGATCTGTCCCACCGCCTCTCTTCTCCCTTCGTGATTGACATGTCAAAAACGTGTCGATATTTCCCATGCTTTTCATGAAATTTATTCATTTATTTTCTTATTATTTTGTATTATCTGTTGATTATTGTTGTCGTCTTGCAAAACAATGTTTTGTTTAGTGTGTGCAGAAAGCTTTAGATTTTCTTGCAAAAAGTGACTTTTCGGACTTAATACACAAGGCGAAGACCATAGGAGAAAGGCTCCCACCTAGGGAGGCCAGCTAGCCTAGGCGGCAGGCCCAGCCACCCCCTACCGCCTGGACTTGCTAGGGATTCCCCGACGCTGCCACTTTGCCTACTTATTCCTTTCGGCGTGTATTTTCCAGAGGAGAGATCCTTCGAGACGGAAAGCCACCATATTGTTCGCATCCACAAATTATTTTGCATCCACCAGAATTCAGATTGGACGACACTTCTTCACCAGATGGACGACCTTTTCTTCATCGACCACCTAGGTAGATCATCACTAGTTGATTGTGGGGAGTTGCTATTATTATATGTATTTGTGATCATTATGATGATACTTGTTTGTTTTCATCTGTTTATTATGTTTGAGTAGTCAACCATAGGCATACGGGATGGACGGGAATTGGTGAAAAGTGTGGAGATGCTAAGATGCTATTTTATATTAATTTTAAGAATAATTTCATATTGCTATAATGTTGTTTATTGCTTGTTATTTATTATTGCTAGCCTTATGGTTGTTGTCTATGGCCCGTCAACATGATCTTAGAACTATCATTCTCTTCCTGCAATATTAAATGCTTATTTGTGATATCCATTCTATCCCCCATTGAGTGAGAACCGAGTGTGAGGGGTTTACGATGCATGAGTTCGAGGAATCACATGTGCCACCATGCTTTACGCTTTGCTCCAATGAATCTTTAGTGATCACCTTAATGTTGGAAAAAATTGATATGTTCGATGAGAGAACATCTATTTATGGGTACATACCTATATCGTATTTCAACTATGCAATTGTTTATTTTCATCCTAACATGTGATTAGCTACCTCTCCATCTGAATTCTGGTGGATGCAAAATAATTTGTGGATGCGAACAATATGGCGGCTTTCCGTCTCGAAGGATCTCTCCTCTGGAAAATACGCGCCGAAAGGAATAAGTAGGCAAAGTGGTGGCGTCGGGGAATCCCTAGCAAGTCCAAGCGGGGAGGGGGTGGCTAGGCCTGCTACCTAGGCTGGCGGGCCTCCCTAGGTGGGGGCCCTTCTCCTATGGTCTTCGCCTTGTGTACTAAGTCCGAAAAGTCACTTTTTGCAAGAAAATCTGAAGCTTTCTGCACATACTAAACAAAACATTGTTTTGCAAGACGACAACAATAATCAACAGATAATACAAAATAATAAGAAAATAAATGAATAAATTTCATGAAAAACATGGGAAATATCGACACGTTTTTGACATGTCAATCACGAAGGGAGAAGAGAGGCGGTGGGACAGATCCAGAGGCGACTGTCGTGAGTCATAGTTTTCCATCTCTATCACCACATCGAATTTAACCCATAGATCACCCCATACAATAAGCTTTCATAGATAAGAACCTCCTTGTACTTCATCTAATATCATAAAGATCTTAGGATTGGTATATATGTTGGTATTCTTCGAGTTATGAAATCAATCTATTGTTCTCTCTTGTTGATTTGCATGATGTGTGAGTAGTCTATTGAGGCTACGAGGTGTATAGTAGCAAATTTGGAGCATTCTCTATATTTGTGATGGCAATCCATTTTTGGCACCATCAATTCATCATGATTGTCATCCGTCTTCGGTGCAATCAACTTTTTTTTATTGGGATTGATTATTCATATTTCTCTAACACCTCTGAAGGAATCATAATAGTTGTTATTTGTCTTGTCGACCCCCTTTGCTAGACATGGCGATATTGGTGAAGAAAAGGTGATGTTTGGTGGATGACTGATAGAAAATCCACCAAAAGAGCTATAAGATCCAATCTACGAGGGAAAGTATGAAGCATAATATATTATTACATAACCAATGTGAAGTGACGTTGCACAAACTTGGATTAATTATAGGTGTGCATAGTATTATCCTCAATGAAAAGGTTCTTCAATTAGTTATACATTTGTTCTATGCACTTTATGTTTATCTAGAATCTCATTATCTTTTGTGAGAAGTGCTACTATGAACCTATACACCCTATACCTCATTTTTAGCTATTAGATCACCTCTCCTAACACTTTTAACAATTTATTTATTTTTTATTTGTTTTGAAAGTATTATTTATTTCTTAAGTCAAGTAGTTGCGCCTTTTAATTATTCATTGCATTCTCCAGATTCACAACTATTCAAGAAAGATAGTTGTGCATATCAATCTTCACATTATTATTTTTAAGTGTGATTTCAGATGTGGATCAACTATGACCAATCACTGCTTCCTTATGGTTCGACGCCCTTTCTCACTGAAAATGCTACAATCAATCATATGCACTTGTAGGTCATCAGCATCTCAAAAACCTTAGAGTATATCGGTTCAAGTCAGAACCTCCGACATCAACTCCTAGTCTTAACAGACATATGTGTTTTTGAATTGTCGGAACCTCCTAAATTTTCTCAAAGTATCCAAGGCCAAGTTTTGTTTGGTCAATAGCCATTGTTTTGAATCCCGAAACCTCTAGGTTTGAACTCAGAATCTTTGAGATTTGTGCAGAAAGTGCATAAGGGCTAGTTTTTGAGTGCATGCTATTGGCCTGCTTGGGGAACAAGTTGCTGCCCTTGGAATCCTTTCTTGAGTCTTTCTTGTTGCTCTCTCCCACTTAATAACCTCTAGGGCATAAGTTGCTCTTGGTGAGGTGTGAGAGGAGTTTGAGCACCATGTTACATTTGACGGTTGCATTAGTTTGAGCTCTTCGCATCGATTGTGTTTGAATGGAAATCTGAGAGCTTGTTACTTTTGAAGGCCATCGGCTCCCAGACAATTTGACGGTGTTGAGTTCAGTGATCTCTTTAAGAAGATTGTGAAGAGGCCTGAGAATGTGTGAGTGGTTGTGGAGCTCACTATCTTTGCAGTGGAGGAACAAGCTAACTAAAGTGAGCGGGTCTTGTTAGAGGCAATGGTCTTGAAATAAGCGCTCGATTCGGAGCCGGCTTGTTTGTGAAGACAAGGTTCCTCAACATAGGCATAGAATATCGGTGGATATCCGAACTTTGAGAACAAATATCGTTTGTCTCCTTTGTCTCGTTTACTTTCTTGAGATTTATATTTGTATAATTATCTTGTATAGAAATTACTTTATTTACTTGTTTAAGACTATAAATCTTAATATAGATTTAAGATGTTGGTGCACTTAGTTAAATCTAGACTTTTAAAATTTTCAACTTATAAAAATCTGCTTAGTTAAAATTCTATATTAAGTCATAATCAATTTAAAACATCCATGAATTCTCTGGATGACATCTGAGGTCCTGCCGCATCGCAGTGCAAGGTGACATACTCCGGGAATTCCTCGCATAGCTCCTCAACTACGTGACGGCGCCGAAGGCCGAAGCGCATTCCGGACATCAACTCGATCCTGGACCTCCCGATCAAAGCGGAAAAATGGCACATCTAGCACGCTGACCGCGGTCAATGCCGCATCTGGCCTGCCTCTCTGCGCAATGGCAAAAAAATCACGGCGACACGCGTGACACCGGACACGTGGCTCGTGTCGGACTGCTCGAGAGCGATGCACGGCAGTCAGACCCGCGCAGCGACACGGCCAGCGTCGCCTCCGGCCTGTGCGACACACCAGTGTCGCCTCCGTGCAGTGCGACGCTGGCCAGTGTCGCCCCGCCCAGTGCGACGCTGGCCAGTGTCTCACTCGCCGAGTGCAACGCTTCGGTTTTTTTATTTTTTTTTCCGCTTCCCGCTTCGCTTTTCACTTTGCAGCACTGTCTCGCTTTAGCTTTTTCGCTTTTTCAATTTGTCACGCACGGGAACACAGTTACGTGATTGGCAGACAAATTGAGAATCATTGCTTTCCCTTTTGGCTTTTGGTCAGTTCGCGTAGATGATTCCTTTAAAATCTCACCCAAGAACCCCCCCCCTCCTGCAGCTCATTTTTCATTCTCTGGCGTCGGTGCTTCTTCCCACCTCCTAGTTTCTTGTGTTCTTGTGCTGCTTTGGTCCAGAGGCAAGAGAAAGAGAAGTAGAAAGAAGAAAAAATTTGGTAAGTAAAATTAAATTTAGCATTCCGTTTAGTAAAATATATTACAGATCAAGAGATAAGTTTTAATATGAGATGATTTATTTTATAAATGACAGTAATAATTAGTTGTTATGTTAGTCAAAATTAGCCAAATGATAATATTTGACATGTTATTAAATTTTAGCATATTGTTATCTCTCTCCTCATCCCCTGCACCTCTCAAATCTCACTCTCTTCACTTCACTTTAGTATGTTGTTATTTCATGTGATATATTTGTTATGATAGTAAAAAATTAGCCAAATGATAATATTTGACATGTTATTAAATTTTAGCATATTGTTATCTCTCTCCTCATCCCCTGCACCTCTCAAATCTCACTCTCTTCACTTCACTTCAATTCTCCAGTAACTTGTTACTCTTCTCCATTCACTTGCTGCTAGAAGTGATCCAGAGAAAGAACAGAAAGGAGAAAAGGATAGAAGGAAAAATAAGGTAAACAAACCTAAAATTAGCATTCATTTAGTAGAATATATTGTAGATCAAGTGACAAGCTTGAAGTGGAGGTAATTTTTTTCAATAATGATAATGATAAGTTGTTATGTTAGTCAAAAAATTAGGTAAATAACAATGCTAGACATGGCAGTTAAACTTTGACGCACTGTTATTTCATGTGATATACTCCCTCCGTCCCAGTTTAGAGGGCGCATTATTTTTTTGCTGTTGTCCCGGATTAGAAGGCGTGGTTGCTTTGGCCCGCTGATTTTGTGCATGCATGCATGCAACGACGCTTCGACATCCTCGGGCTTCGAGAGGTATGTCTTTTTAAACATCGGAGGTTATCTTACTCATGCTCATGTTAACTTTACCGTACTGCTTGCATCCGTAGCCGACCATGCGAGTTGACATGACGCTCAAGCGGAACTCGTCTTCGAGAGCTCATACAGGATTTCCGAGGATGCACGAGCAGGGCCAGAGCTATGAGGGAGGCGCACTTGGGGAGGTATGCTATCTAAACTGAACGATACTCCGCATGTAATCTACATACGATACTCCGTGGTCATACTGATGTTTATCTGACCTTGATGCCTACGTTTCAAGTCGTCCATACGCCCTAACATGACACTCGTGAGAGACCCGTCTAGGAGAGCTAGTACAGGTCCTCTGAGGATGCACGAGCAGGGCCAGACCTCTCAAGGAGGTTCAAGCACAGAGGTACGTGTACTATCTTCTAATCAGTAAAGAAAATAAGTACTAAAATTATTTTAAATTATTTTTGGTATGCAATTTATCACTTTGTCGCCTCAGTACGACATGGAATCGCCGTACACGCAGGGCCATTAACCTGCCAACTATTTGCTTGCTTAAATTTAATCTTACACATTTAATTACGATTATTTTTTTGCAGACAATACACCACCTCGATTCGCCGATGGAGGAGAGCGCCTTTCCTATGCAGGACCCGTGTTTTCTTTTAAATATTCAGTATCAATCCCTCGTTGGAGGACCTGCTTACCAGGGTGCGTCATCCCACGATATGGCGGAGGACTCGCAACATAGACAATTTGTTTCAACCTAACGAGCTTCCTTACAGCCAGATTCCTACACAGCTGGATGTTACGCAAGACAGTCAGCAAACTCCGCCCTGCAATCTCCGGACCAACCCAACACCGCAGTCACAGTTCACCTTCCCCTCTGATCACATGCCACCAAGGCATAAGAGAGGAAGAGGCTGATTACCATGAGTTTGTTTATTTCTATGCAATATATCACGTTATTCTCGTTCTAAAAGAATTTATTGGTGGGTTTAATACATACTATATCAAAATATTAAATTTTGTTACAGCTTTTTCAAATTATTTTGTTGTGCTTTATACTCATGTTTTTCTCTCCAAATCAACTAAGATAGGTACTAGAGCTTTTTTTTCATAATCTCATCAGTGCTGCAAAGTGAAAAGCGAAGCGGGAAGCGAAAAAAAAAGAAAAAAAACGCCGAAGCGTCGCACTCGGCGAGTGAGACACTGGCCAGCGTCGCACTCGGCGAGTGAGACACTGGCCAGCGTCACACTGGGCCGGGGCGACACTGGCCAGCGTCGCACTGCACGGAGGCGACACTGGTGCGTCGCACAGGCCGGAGGCGACGCTGGCTGTGTCGCTGCGCGCGGGTCCGACTGCCGTGCGTCGCTCTCGAGCAGTCCGACACGAGCCACGTGTCCGGTGTCACACGTGTCGCCGTGATTTTTTTGTCATTGCACGGAGAGGCAGGCCAGATGCGGCATTGACCGCGGTCAGCGTGCTAGATGTGCCATTTTTCCGATCAAAGCCGGCCAAGCTAAAGGAGCTGGCTGCATGCTGCGGGATCATCGCAAACCAAGTCTTCAAGGAAGCAATGGAGGCGCCTGGACCAAGCTCGGAGAATACAAACTCATCGATGGATAGGCTAGTTGTCTCCGTCCTGCTTAGTTCATGTTGTCTTAGTGTTTTCCTTGTGTCAGCCATGGTCGGCTCTCTAACTTCTTTCTCTAGTTGCATTTTCAATCCCCTGAAGTTGCCTGCCCCTACTGCTGTAGAGGGTCCAGCGCGACAGTCCAGTTCAAGTTTGTACCGGCTGTCAGAGTCCAGCACCGGTCAAGTTATCTTAGTGTTTTATGTGTCTCCAATGTTTGCTCCCTTGCATCCACCTGCGTTATTCCGTATGCATTGCACTTTAGTTTTTTTGTACCTTCTCGCTCTTAAAACTAAGAATGCACATGTGTACCGCTCTCTGGTACTCTAACACAAGAGCCACGTGCAATACATCCGGATAAACAACATGTCACCACAGTAGCAAAATGAAAATCCTTTCCTGGAATGTCATAGGCCTTGGGGCAAAGAAAGAGGCTTTAGTTTACAGAACCATTCAAGAATCCGTCCAGATATTGTATGCCTACGAGAAACGAAACTTGCGGCCGTGACGAAATTCAAGGTAGCATTTTAGAGAAAAACAACGACAACATTAACTGGGCCACCATGGACAACTTAAATGCATGGATTAACAGCTTGGAGCTAATGGAGATTAATATACCCATTAGGAAAAATACATGGCCCAACAAGAGACGAGACCTTACCCTGATTAAGCTGGACCCAGTTCTAGTCACTACGGAATGGAGCCAGAGCTTTCTGAACACTGATTCGAAGGCCCTGACGATGGTCACACTGGACCATACACCGATTCTCATGCAGTTGCAGTTACGCAGTGCAACCAAATTCTTCCGGTACGAGGACCACTGGCTGCACATATCTGACGTGAGGCAGTTAACTATCAACAGCCTGCAAGGGGGAGCTAGAAGCACCAACGCAGTGACCAAGCTGAACCACAAGCTACGTCGGCTCCGTGCACCAACATGGATTTGGTTACGGCAGCAGAGATCACTGATCACGCTAAGGGAGAATAACAAGAAGGCCATCACATATTTTGATCAAGTTCAAGAATGGAGGGCACTGACCAACAACGTGTTTGCCTTTCATAAACTAGCAAAAGCCAAACTTGGTGGGATGGACTCAGGTGGAAAAGACGAGCAAAAATCCAATGGTGTAACTGGGTGATGAAAATTCGTGTTTCTTTCACATAGTAGCAACATACAGATCAAGAAAAACAAGATTAAGGTCCTGATTGAAAATGACGTGGAACATTACTTGGACACTGACAAGCTACGCATCGCAACGGACTTTTACAGCTCAATCTGCCAAGAACAGCGCCTGTGGAACCACTCTGTTGATGTGCAGGCTCTGTACCCATCACAATCTGAACTCAGTAACCTCTCCTCTCCTTTCACTTGGGAAGAGATTGCAAATACCATCAGACGAATGCCGAACGGCAGGAGCCCGATATATGAAGGAATTTTACAGAGCTTACATGAATCAGTTGAAACCGGATTTATTAGATCTGTTCGGCGCTCTGCAATCAGGCACCCTGCACCTGGAAGGAGTAAATAGATCCTTCATCACACTAATCCCCAAGAAAGAAATGTCAGCATACCGGCCGTGGGCCAGGAGCAGGCTACAAGCGCTAAACGGCCAAAGAGAGAAAAGAGAGTTCCAGCCCGGCTTGCAAGCCGCGATTGGGTCCGTTAGGACCTTGTACTATGTATTAACCGAGAGGTAGCAGGTAAGGGTGACTTTTGGAGAATGGATGAATGAAGAACAAACACGGACTGCTGTGTGGGTGGTTGGGCGGAATATAGCAGCGCGTGTGTTCTTCCAATCCCCCGTGAGATCCAGCTGATCGGCCGAATCGCAGGCGAGTAGTTCACAATTGGTATCAGAGCTCTCGATTCTGGCTTTTCCATCCCATCCCCACTTTACTCGTTTCAAGGAACGCCAGATCGCGGCGGTCATGGAGGCGGCGGCGCCGGAGACCAGGGCGCTGTACGAAGTGCTGAAGGCGGACGTCGATCTCAATTTGGACAAGAGATTCAAGGATCAGAACGAGAGCTTGGCCAAGATGATGCAAAAGATGCTGGATAATACGGCCACTCAGATCCATGGTCTCTCGTCCAAGATCGAAGACATCAAGAGTGAACTCGGCCTCGACATTGGAGAACTACGGCTGGAGTTGGATCGAGCCAGCCGGGGAGAGGCATCGGCTCGGCGTACTCTCTCAGCACCACCGATCAACAAAAACTCAGCGACGACTGCCGCGGGACGCGATGGAGGCTGCACCAACAACACCAACCGCGAAGGCAGCTCGGCCGCCTATGTGCCGCCACCGATACGGGATGCGCGCGATAATCTTTGTGGGTTGGACCTTGTTCATCATGACCGGGAAACTCGCGCTGCTAGGGACCAGTCTTACGGAATTGGACCTCGCATCGAAATTCCCCGTTTCGATGGATCCAATCCTCGGTTGTGGCAGGCGCGCTGTGAATCGTATTTCCAATTGTGGAACACAAATCCAGTTCTATGGGTTGCCATTGCGTCGGCTCAATTTGAGGGACCTGCAGCTCGGTGGCTTGAATCGGCACAGCGGCGTTTTCCCATGGCGCGGTGGTCTGAATTCTGTCAACTGCTGCAGACTCGATTTGGGCGTAATCAACACCAAGCGCTCGTCCGCCGGATGTTTCATATCAGCCAGAATACTACTGTGGAAGATTACGTTGAGCGGTTCGCTGAATTAATGGATCACCTCATCGCTTACGAGGCCAGTGTTGATCCTCTTCATTATGTGACTCGCTTTATGGACGGGCTGAAACCCAATATTCGTGTCCTGGTCGCTATTCAACAGCCTACGGACTTGGATACAGCATACCAGCTCGCTCTGCTCACGGAGGAATTGGGCGACGGCTTGACTACCTTTAATGCCCCAACTCTTCCGGCGACCAATGTTGCATCGCGCCGTAGTCCCGCATACCCTCTGCCAGCTCCTCCCAAGCTATTGGCAACCAAAATTCCCGAAGAGCGACGGCCCGCAGAGCCACAGAAACAGCAACCACCAGAGGACAAATTGGCAGCACTCAAAGCATATAGACGCGCCAAGGGGCTTTGTTTCATATGTGGGGAGAAATGGAGTCGTGACCACCATTGCAAAAGTTCTGTGCAACTCCACCTGGTACAAGAAATGGTTGAGTTTCTCCAACAGGGTCCTTCCCTTGCACCTTCTGATGGGGAGTCATTAGTTGATGATCATCTTATGCTGCTCTCTGCTGCTGCTATGGGTTCTCAGTCTTCTCACCAGACATTACAGATTACTGTACAAATTCAGGATCATTCATTGAATTTCTTGGTCGATTCTGGCAGTACCCATTCTTTTATTGATGCGGCCTTGCTCCACCAGTTCCTCGGGGTGGTCTCAATACCTCCGGCACCTGTTAAGGTTGCTAATGGGGCGCTGCTTCACTGTACTCATCAGCTAACCCATTGCCCGTGGCTTTGTACTGGTCATCGTTTCTTCACATCCTTTAAATTTTTACCCTTAGGCTTGTATGATGGCATTCTTGGCTTAGATTGGCTGGCCCTTCATAGTCCTATGCAGGTAGATTGGGCCCAGAAGTGGATTTCATTTCCTCATCAAGGTCGCACCATCACTATTCAGGGGTCTTGTCGTGCTGAATTTGCTTACACCTTGTTTGAATTGAGTTCTCCTCCTTCTCCTGCACCTGTGCCTTATTCCCCAGATATTCAGGCTGTCCTTGATCGTTATTCTGAGGTTTTTGCAGATCCAGAAGGTTTACCTCCTCGTCGCCAATATGATCATGTGATTCCTCTTGTACCTGGTGCTCGCCCTGTTTCTTTGCGACCTTATAGAGTGGCCCCTGAACTGAAATCGGAAATTGAAGCCCAAGTTTCAGAGCTCCTTCGCCAAGGTGTGATTAAGCATAGCAATAGCCCGTTTTCATCCCCAGTTATCTTGGTCAGGAAAAAGGATTCCACTTGGCGTATGGTGGTGGACTACAGACACCTTAATGCTTTGACTGTCAAAGGTAAGTATCCTCTCCCTATCATCGATGAACTACTCGATGAACTGGCTGGTTCTTGTTGGTTTTCTAAGTTGGATTTGAAGGCTGGTTACCATCAGATTTGTTTGGCCCCGGGGGAGGAATTTAAAACTGCTTTTCAAACTCACAACGGCCATTTTGAATTTCGTGTTATGGCGTTTGGTCTCACAGGAGCTCCGGGTACATTCCAAAGTGCTATGAATGCTTCCTTAGCACCTCTTCTTCGCAAATTCGTTCTGGTTTTCTTTGATGACATTTTGATTTATAGCAAATCTTTTCCCGCTCATGTGAGTCATGTCGCCCAAGTGTTAGCAATTCTGCAGCGGGATCAGTGGAAGGTTAAGTTATCCAAGTGTGCTTTTGCTCAAGAACAGATTGGTTATTTGGGTCATATTATTAGTCGAGCTGGTGTTGCTACTGATGACACTAAGATCAGTGCTATCAAGGATTGGCCCACTCCAACTTCGGTTAAGGCGTTGCGCAGTTTTTTGGGTTTAACTGGTTATTACAGGAAATTCATTCGGCATTATGGTATTATATGCAAGCCTTTGACCAATCTGCTCCGAAAGGGGACATTGTACATCTGGACGTTTTCTGAAGAGACTGCTTTTCAGACTCTCAAACAGGCTCTCATTTCAGCCCCTGTTTTGTGTTTGCCAGATTTTCAAAAGACCTTTGTTATTGAAACTGACGCTTGTGATGTTGGCATTGGAGCTGTGTTGATGCAGGATGGCCATCCCTTAGCTTTTATTAGTAAAGCTCTTGGTCCACGAACTAGCAGTTTGTCCGTATATGAGAAGGAATACTTAGCTATTTTGTTAGCAGTGGAGCAATGGAGGTCTTATTTGCAACTCAAAGAATTTGTGATTCGTACTGATCATAAAAGTTTGGTTAATCTTAATGACCAACGACTTCATACTCCTTGGCAACACAAAGCTTTGACTAAGCTATTGGGTTTACAATACCAGATTGTGTACAAGAAGGGTGTGGAGAACAGTGTGGCTGATGCTTTGTCCAGGCGACCTCATGGCACTGCACATTTGTTAGCAGCTTCTTCCGTTCAGCCTCTGTGGCTTGCTGACATTGTGAGTAGTTATGCAACTGATGCAAAGGCCCAGGACCTTTTACAACAGTTAGCTGTTGCCCCTGCTTCCACTGTTGGTAATTATCAATTACACAACGGCTTACTCAAAGTCAAAGGGAGAATTTGGGTAGGCTCTCATCTAGTTTTGCATGATCGAATCTTCCAAGCATTTCATGCTAGTCCAATTGGTGGGCATTCTGGTTTTCCTGTGACGTATAAGCGCATTAGTGCCTTGTTTCGCTGGACAGGCATGAAAGCTTATGTTAAGGACCGCGTCCAGTCTTGTTTGATTTGCCAGCAAGCTAAGCCTGAACGCGTTTCGTATCCAGGATTGTTGCAACCTCTTCCTGTCCCTCATACTGCTTGGGACACTGTTACCATGGATTTTGTTGAAGGATTACCAACTTCAGGAAGGTACAACTGTTTGATGGTTTTCATCGATAAATTCACTAAGTATGGCCATTTTGTTCCACTTCATCATCCTTTCACTGCTCTCACTGTTGTGGACGCTTTCATGGACACCATCTACAAACTGCATGGTATGCCTTCCTCCTTGGTATCTGATCGCGACAAGATTTTTACTAGCTCCTTTTGGAAGGAAGTGTTTGCTCGTACTGGGACTCAACTCTGCATGAGTTCTTCGTATCATCCACAGTCTGACGGTCAGACTGAATGTGTTAATCAACAGGTTGAATGTTATTTACGTTGCTTTATTTCTGCTCATCCTTCTCGGTGGTCCAAATGGCTTCCCTTATGTGAATTTTGGTATAACACCAATTGGCATTCCTCTCTGGGCAAGTCTCCTTTTGAGCTTCTCTATGGTCACAGCCCTCGTTATTTTGGGATTTCAGCCTCTGACACTTTAGTTTCTCCTAATACTCAACAGTGGTTAGATGAGCGTGCCGTTGTCACCGCTTCTGTACGCCAGCACCTTCTGCGCATGCAGCAACGCGTGAAACATCAGGCTGATAAGAAGCGCACTGAACGTCACTTTGCAGTGGGTGATATGGTTTTCTTAAAGCTTCAACCTTATGTTCAATCTTCAGTGGCTTCTCGGGCTAACCACAAGCTCGCTTATCGTTTCTTTGGACCTTATCAAATTCTGGAGCGTGTGGGTTCTGTTGCTTATCGTCTGGCTCTTCCCGATACCAGCCGTATTCATCCTGTCATCCATGTTTCCCAACTCAAGAAGTTCTTGCCTTCTCATCAGCAGGTTCAGTCTGCACTCCCTCCTACTCATGCTAACCTGCAGATTCCTATGCGCATTTTGCAGCGCAAAGTTTCCTTGCGTGGTGTGGAGTCCATTCCTCAAGTTTTGGTCCAGTGGAGTAATTCGCCACCTGATTTGGCTACTTGGGAAGACTTGGACGCTCTTCGGCAGGCCTTTCCGCGCGCTCCGGCTTGGGGGCAAGCCGCTTTTCAAAAACGGGGGACTGTCAGCATACCGGCCGTGGGCCAGGAGCAGGCTACAAGCGCTGAACGGCCAAAGAGAGAAAAGAGAGTTCCAGCCCGGCTTGCAAGCCGCGATTGGGTCCGTTAGGACCTTGTACTATGTATTAACCGAGAGGTAGCAGGTAAGGGTGACTTTTGGAGAATGGATGAATGAAGAACAAACACGGACTGCTGTGTGGGTGGTTGGGCGGAATATAGCAGCGCGTGTGTTCTTCCAATCCCCCGTGAGATCCAGCTGATCGGCCGAATCGCAGGCGAGTAGTTCACAAGAAACTCCTATGCACATCAAGGACTTCAGGCCTATATCCTTACAGCACAGCATACCGAAATTAATGGCAAAAGTAATGACGAATAGACTAAAATCGGAGGTTACAAACCTGATTCACGACATGCAATCCGGGTTCATCCAAGGAAGGTCCATTTAGAGAACTTCATGACAGCACCTGAAATGATCCAATATGCCAACAAGAGGAGAAAGCCAATGATTGTGCTCAAACTGGACTTCCAAAAGGCATCTGACACGATCAGATGGGAGAGCATTTTCACCGTCCCGCGGATCTGAGGAGTCAACGAAGTCTGGACTGCATGGGTGAAATGCTAGTTTACAACAGCCAAGTCACGAATAATGATCGATGGACAACTCGGGATGGGGTCGGCATAGAGCGCTGGGTCCGCTAGGGGTACCCGATCTCACCATATTTGTTTATCCTGGTGGCCGATGCGTTACAACGTATGATACAACAGGCATATTCTGGCGATCAGTTGAAGCACCCGCTGGACGTGCGTACACGGTGGGCACAATTAACCGGAAACTAAACACACCACCGAAACCGAACCGAATTAATTGTTCTCCACGGTATGTTTGGTCTTCTGTTCGTTAATCGGTTTTATTTTTGCACAGTTCGATGTTCGGACAAACCGAAATCACCGACCAGTGCACGATTGTGATGCAGTTGCTCTTAAGCTTATGACACGTAAAAAACGTATCATGTTTCATTGAATTTCATAATATATTTTCATTATATTTTTATTACTTTTTTAATTACTTAATAAATTACTAGACTATTTATTTATCCCTTTATTTTATAATATAGAAAAATATAGTAAAAATTACAAAATCAAATGTATTCAAGAACATTTTCAAGGAAGGACATTTCTTACGAAAGGAGATGGGTAGTAGAGCCCTAGTCAGGCGGGACAGCCAAGGAGGGCGGCCCCATTGGCCGCCTCCTTCTGCCGCTTGGGACCACAGGGGCTCAGCCGGCACCGCCTTTTTGTGAATAGATTAGTTTTGATCTCTAGAGAGCCCCTATGAAGTTTTGCCTACATATATAGAAGCCTTCGCATCGAAAGGGAGGAGACGCTTTTAGGATAGAACGCAGAGGTACCGCCGGCAACCACAATTTCCATCACCACCTTTATCTCTACCCATAGATCATCCTCCACAACAAGCCCTCCATAAATTAGACCCTCCTTCATCTACTTCATCATAACCTTCGGAATTGGTTTGTTTCATTCGTACCTTCAATATGAAATCGATCTATACTTCACTTTTGATGAATTGCATGATGTGTGAGTAGTCCATCGAGGCTACGGGGTATATAGTAATAGCTATGTAGCATTCTCATGATTATTGTGATGTCCATCCATCTTTGGCCATCAGTTTATTATGATAATCCATCTTTGGCATATTGCTTATGATTAGTATTATGCATGCTATGTCTTTAATAGATTAATTGATTATGTGTTGTGAATTGGTCACGTAATACACTTAGTGATGCATTACTTCGTAAGCACGGGGGATGAGGTAGAGCAGCCAACCGTGTGGTCCTCTCTTGTGTTTCTCTAGCAAATTTATTAGTATTGTTTTGGCTAAGTTGCTTTGCTCCTTATATTTTTGATCATGTTGATTAATAATTGCCATATGCATTGCTTTATTGTAGAACTTGATATTCTCATTTTATGTTGTCTTAACCAACACTTTTTGTTTAGTTTTTATTTGCTAAATAAATAGGTCAATGGAGTTTTTTAAGGTTATCTATTATAACTTGCTTTGCTTGACTTAAATTAATTGATGGTGCTGTTGAAGATGCTAATGCTCTTGTTACCCATGGTTATTTTTACAAATTATAATTTCAGTTATAATGTAAGTATGAATTATGCTCTCGATCCTCCTTGATGACATGAATTAAGGGAGAAATGACGGTTGAGGTATAATGCTTCTTTTTTATTGAAGTAACTGAATTATCTTATGAAAGATTTATGGCAACCATGATGTATTTTGTCCAACAATTTTGTTACCCACTAGGGCTATTTTTGATATTGCTATTCATTTATTAAGGTTGTGATTTATGATGGTTGAATTATTTTTGTGACGTTTACCTACTGTGTTGTAGTGCTTCATGAAATTTTTAAATGAGAGCATTGTTGTCACTTTATAATGAATAGGGGCCAAGTATATGCTGACCTGGGTTCTAGCTAAAGGGGAATATTGTTAGATATAATATAAATTAGTTTAAAGATACTTGTTGGTTTTGATATGATTTCACCTAAGTCAAGTATGGTCTCTAAGCTGGTCATTCCACTCCGTCTTATTTGCTAGTCTCTACGGTACTCGGTTTTACATTTATCATATTGATATTTCACATAGTTCGCCGGTACATTCAAGCCCATGCAATGTCTCTCACAAAAAAAAAGATGATGCTGAGGTGGCAATAAAGATTGTTGAAACAGAACGTGCAGTGCAAAAAGATAAAAAAGACATATCAAAAACCCTTTAGTTTTGTATGTTCGACATGCCTACCTATCATGGCTTTACATCCTTTGTCATTCGAGTATCTTGCTGTTGCACTTATCATTTACTTGTCACTTATTAGAGTTTAATTTTGCATGCACACATATAACTTTGTTTTATTTTCTAATGCATCGCTTGTTGTGTCATGTAAAGAGCTTATCCTTGTAAGATACCTCTCATTTTTGTAGGACCTATAAGAAAAAAAAGGGAAACAAGAGAGAAAAAAAGAAAAACAAAATAAAACAACAGAAAAAAATATAGCATAAGAGGTACCATTCTTTAAAGATCTCTAATAATTTTTTTGGGAGAGATGATCATTTATAGACAAGTGCATGCATGTTATTTTTAGTAGCAGTAGCATTCTTAGCAGCATTTAGCTCATGTGCTTCACTTATATTTTTAGAGAGCATTCACTTTTGCTCATGATCCTCACTTATATCATTCAAAGCTTTATCTTTTGCTCATGATTTTCACTTATACTTATTGGAGCTTCATCTTGCTGCACTTCACTTATATCATTTAAGAGCACTCATCTTGCTCATGTTCTTCACTTATATTATTAGAGAACACCTCTTTTATGTGATATAGTTTTCATTAGTGCATTTAAATGGCAAGCTCTACTCCTCTTGCAGTATCAATAATTGAGACATCAGTAGGGCCTGGGACCACTTTGCATTGCAAGGAACCTTCTATTTCCTTTGATTCAGTCTTTTCTACCCCCACATTATTTTCTAAGTGACCGAAAACATGAAACGAAACACTTTTGTGGATGAATTGATAAAAAAAATGGTGAGCAATGAAAAAAAAACTTGCATGTTCTTTCTAAAGCGGAGAATTCTAAGAATCTTTACATATTGGCACATAAGACTTTACACTTATGACTTGCCTCTAGTAGGTGAGCGCTCAAAGTTTTATTGTGATATTCTATTGCTCTCTAATAAACATTTTTAACACTTTACTTCTTTCTAGGCATGGGTAGGAAGAATATTAATGAGAATTTATTTTTCATTCTTATTGTGATCTTAGCAATTGAGTTCCAAAGTCACCCCTAGGGTTGGTGATCAGTAATAACTCTTTGTGGACAAACACCTATGTGTTGCAATATTGCCTTTGCTAAGATTTTCAAGTATTGCTTTAAGGAACATGATACATCAATCTGGAATTTTTTTAAAAATATTATTTTTTTCCGTAAATTGCAACTATACATGTCGGTTTGAAAAAATTACAAAAGTGCGGCTCAGTCGGCAACCCAAATGCCGAAAGGCTCAAATCGGCAGCCCAGTTGCCGAAAAGAGCCCAGTCGGCAGCCCAAACACCGAATTCCCGCAGGTCGGCAAGCGAACTGCCGACTTGGACCTAGTCGGCAGGCCAGATGCCGACTTGGCCCTAGTCAGCAAACTAGCTGCCGACTTGGTCCTCGTCGCGGTCTTGGGAGGGCGAGGCTGGCTAACGCCACGGGAAATGGCGTTTGGACCCCAGTATCGAACGCCATGGTGACTGGCGTTTGCCAGGTTTTCCAAACGCCACCGGCGCGAACGCCAGAGTCAGTGGCGTTTGGGTCAGCCATGCAAACGCCAGCATCCGTGGCGTTTGGTACTCCGTCGCGCATGGGGGCCGCGGCCCGCGGTAGAACGCCAGAGCCCGTGGCGTTTGGGTCACCCGTGCAAACGCCAGTCTCTGTGGCGTTTAGCCCCAACTCGGCATACCGCTTGCCGACATGCCCCAAATCGGCAAACCACGCGCCGACAGCAAGCCAAATCGGCGCATCCGTTGCCGACTGGGTCTTTTCGGCAGCCGAACTACCGATGGCCCACGTAGTCGGCAACTGGGCTGCCGATTTGAGCCTTTCGGCATTTGGGTTGCCGACTGAGCCGCACTTTTGAAATTTTTTCAAACCGACGTGTATAGTTGCAATTTACGAAAAAAAAATATTTTAAAAAAAAGTTCCATCAATCTATATGATTTCTTTAACTCAAAGTCATCATCAAACTTAATTAAGTTCTTTACGGAATGTCTTACTCGAGGACGAGTAAAAGTTTCAGTTTGGAAAGGGGGGGCGGGGGTGGGGGAGGCTGATACATAAAAAATGTATAATGTCTTTCTTAGTTTAATGATGCTTTTTCGTTATATTTATATTATATATTAAATTTTTTTTAGATTATTCAATAAACCGCCAAACTGTCTATTTATCCTTTTATTTTATATGCAGGAAAAATATCACAAAAATCATGAAATCGAGCGTATTCGAAACATTTCGAAAGGAGACTTCATGCGGAAGGAGATGAGTAGTGGAGCCGTAGCCCCCCACCCCTAAGATTTATACAAATTTCATTGATTAGTAATGTTATTTATAATAGTTTAGTGATTAAGTTCTAAAATTGCTATACTAATATAAATAATCCATACATCAGCCCCCCTCTAGTTTTTCCTCCAAGCCCCGCAACTTATGATCAGCCGACTATTTTCTGTTCAGAGATCACAGTACGAGTGAAACGCGTGAATAAATAAACTTTCTGTTGTTCAAGGAAAAGAAGGTAATAAACTTTCTCATAAATTTCTAAGTACAATAGTATAATCGGCAATATGAACATCTGCTGCCCCCCACTAGAACAGGGACGGTGCTAGAAGCTGCATCAGCATGCTTCTGAGTTCTGACAATACTAAACAAATGGGCACCTCCGCTTTGCAAAGTGTATTGCGGCAGAGAGGTTTTGCTGTGCAAGTCTGCGTGCACATCTCAGCATCCAACGGCGCGCGCCTCTTATATTCTTGAACTGCGACTGCTGCGTAGAATTGACATCTTGAACTTGGAACTCCATGTATTCTCATGTCGACATGCTCAGAGATATCGTCGCGACAAGGACGCCGACGAGAGCCAGCGCCGCCCTGCTCTTCGCCGTCGCTGGGGCGGCGCCGACGTCATTGTAATCCGGAGGCGACGTTGATCCAGGAGGGGACATTGACCCGAAGTCAGGAGGAGACATTGATCCGTAGATAGGCGTTCCGGTGGTAGGGGTGTCCGGCGTGGTGGGCGTGGGGGTCATCGGGGTCATCGGCGTGGGGGTCATCGGTGTCATCGGCGTCAGAGTGGTCGGTGATGGCGGGGGCATCATGGTTTGAGCGCCACCGCTGCTATTTCACAGCAGAAAAAAGAAAAATAAAATCAGTCCTTGTTACAAATAGGTGACAAATCTTCCCTTCCAATTTTGTTTGGATTGGTACGAACTTACCTTGACGCTGGATACTGGCAAGACCCTGAACCTGCAAGGTTGGAAACAAATCGGGTGAGAACGAGATACTTTGTCAAGAATCGCCGCTCATCAAAGATTAGCTAGTTCGCTAAGAAATGTATCAGGTTCGCGAGTGTTTGAGACATTGAGCTTACTCGGATCAGTGGTGGTGATGGTGGCAGTGCCGCCGAAGTCGCAGCTGGTGGGGACAGGATTCTTCTGGTAGTAGCTGTTGAAGGCGTAGGACGCGTGGTCATGGACGGTGTCTGGGTTGAAGCAGCTCCCGCCGGTCTGGATTGGCGAGCAGTCCACGCCGGCGTAGCCGCAGGCGTAGTCAAGCGCCACCTGCAGCGCCGACGGGCTCGCGCTCTGGCTCGCCACGCACCACGTCCCGCCACCGCCACCCCCGCCGGCAGCGCCGCCGCCGCCACCAACGCCGCCACCGGCAGCACCACCGCCGCCGCCGACGCCTCCACCGCCAGCGCCGCCCACGCCGCCAGCGCCAGCGCCAGCGCCACCGCTCATGCCGCCGCCGCCGTTCGCGTCCTCCAGCGACGGGAACGTGGATCCCGGACGCATCGGCGTCGACACCGGCATTGCGTTCGAGGAGGACGTGGGCGTGGTGACCGTGGGATACGAGGGCTTTGCCACCGAGACGGTGGTCAGCATCCTGTGCGGGTTCGTTCCACGGGTTGGGTGCTCGGTGAGTCGGTTCGATGCATCGGCGGCTTCTGCTCTCTGCCGCTCTGTTCCTGTCAGGATCAAATGGAACTCGTGAGCTGAAAAGATTGCGACGAGTTACTGACACATGTCAAGTCTCTTTCTTAGCGTTGATGGACAATTCCTCATGCAGTATCTACCAAAACACACTGATCTCTTTTACTACTACTAGAACAAGATGTTTTTATGCTTTAAGCAAACATCAATGTCAAACACCATCACATCCCCATGTGATGTGATCTCATACCTCATGAACAGCAGTTGGGAAAGCAGAAAGCAGAGAATGAACAAGAGCACGACTCACCACCGCAGAAGGCAAGGAGGACAAGAAGGAAGCCAAGGCGGTTCAACGGCCTAGAAAGACCCATGTCTCCCTCCAGAGCTCGCTCTCTTTCCAAACAAGGCAGGGATGGATATCTACCTGACGACCAGAGAAGTGTAAAGTAGGACCTTGCTGTCCCTGCGGCCAGTGCATATATACATGACGCAATCACGCCGAATCATAGGTTTCTTCCCCAACAGGGGAGTGGGAGAGGTGGGAGGGAATAAGAGGAAACTTGGGAGTGGGGGCTGGGACTGGGAGCTTTGCAGGAGCACGCAAGAGGGAGGACACAAAACTATGGCAAAGAAACGCGTCGGAAAGTGAAAGGCTTCGACCGATCGATCAGGGGGGGCGATCTACCGGGAGAGGAAAAGCTGCATGAGGAGTACTACTTTGGAGGTGAAAGAATTCTTCATGTCGGAAGCATTCGACGGATGGGCGTATCGGGATTGCGGCGAATATTTGGCTTTGCGGTTTTATATGCGCAGGTTTTGTACGAGGTTCAGATATATTAAAGGAATTTCTGAAAGTATAAATAGGAAATGGCTGATCTTTATATATCTTTGGTGCTGCATATTTGGTTACAATTGCTGGCTTTGGCTTAGAGATGCACCTTAATGATGAAACGACGATTATAGTCGAGACTAAAATTTGAGAAAAGGTGAAATGTGGGGCTGGTCCTTTCATTTTCTCAAGCCTAATATGAACTTCGGTTTTGTTAATTTGGCCTACTTTTGGTGACAATCATCATTTTATTTTTCCAAATTAAGCTATGTGCGGCGTGGGTAAAACTGGTTACAACCCCGTTTCTTTTGAGACGTTAACCAATCACCACCTGCAAACCAGAAAAGGCAGATAAGATTAAGGGAAATCAATAAAGTTTGAGAGCCCAGATTCGAAAGATAGTATTAAAGTTAGAGTTCACCTACAACAACTTTCACGTACAAGACTAACATACCATAAAGCTAAGCCAAAGACCATAGTAACTAAACAGATATACGCTGAATGCTGCTTCACATCGCACGAACAAGATTTTCCTTATCAGGCTGCCATTGTGATTTTCCTGTAGACTGTAGCATAGCAGTTAGTACATGTAACTTATAATCCTGTACAAACTACAGATTGCTTCACTGTTTGTTACCGGAAGCACGGCGCTGGCCGTAGGCCGTAGCACTGATGGCGACTGTGAAGTAGAGAAGCTTACCTTTCCCCCGGTGCGTTTGCTACTGGCAGCTTTTACTGTGACCACGGGGCATCAAATACCCAACTGGGAAAGTTTTTGTCACCTGGGGCAATTCTTCACTTCTAAATAATGTCTAAGATAAGATGAAGCTGTTAGCTTGCTTTTTTTTTCTCCTTTTTGCCATCCCTGCACTGGCTGCACAGCTGCAGAAATCATGGCTAAAGCGTAGGGATTTGCTTTTTGTCCGTCGAGGCTACGCCGTGGGCTTATGCGCCAATGATCGACGGAGTTAGCGTGAGTGGAGGCCAACTAGCACGCACGGTGTGGAGTAAATATGTGCTCCCTCTGTTTCAAAAAGATATATTTTTTAGCCTCTATAACTTTTCTCAAGATACTTGTCCTCCTATATTTCTAATACAATTCTAGTTATTTATTATATTATTAAAATAGTAAAAAATAAATTTATTATGTTTGTCATTTGGACCAAAATGTCTGCATCTTTGATCATAATGAGTTCAGATTATAACAGTGTAGATGAATTAGATTGTTATAAAAATTTATAATATATAAAACTCTTATTAGTTGGATAAAAATACAACTCTATTTTCTTAATTAGTTTTTACAATCAATTTTAAATGGAAATTAACAGTTGAATTTATATTAGGTGGAGAAAAAATACAACTCTATTTCCCTATGAATTTCATAATTAATTTCAATGAAAATTACAATTGGATTTATATGAAAAATTAAACCTAAAACTAATATGTGGAATAAAAACTAAAAAAATAGAAATTAGCAACTGGTACTATATATTAGGGGGATAAAAAAATAAAACTCTATTTCCCTAAATAGCTAAATTTTAGAATTAATTTTAAATAGAAATGAGCAATTGGATTTATATATAAAATCAACCTAAAACTGATATGTAGAATAAAAATTAAAATAAAATTAGCAATTTGATTTTTATTCGATAGCACACAATATGTAGTGATGGAGTATCTTGTCGTAACAAGCATTAGATGTATCAACATGTATGGGCTGCTTCTGCTGATGGGCATATCAACATGCAAGGGTTTGACAATATAGGAAAAGATGTGAATTGGAGTAAAACGGAGAAGTGGCGGGCTCTAGACAAAAAAATCACGTCAAGTATGTTATAGGACATTTCAATTGTGCTAAAAATATAAGTCGTCGTGAACAACATGGCGTGATCAGAAATGGCGAGTCATGGGGAGAGTAAGAGAGAATGTTTTAGCCATTTTCGATCAATATACGCCAATGAAGACATTGTCTCGAGGTCAGTGAGATAAGTCATATACGATAGCAAGATAACATGGGTTCACACTTCAAAGGAGGTTTGCGAATGATCATGGTGAGATATAGCAACACAAGGCTAGCAATTATATGCCCTTAGAGATGGTTTTTGGAGAGGTAAAACAGTCTCATCAGGAGGTGGTAAATAAATCATTGTGGTTTAGGTTGTCACAAAGGAGCTAACTATCATGGCCACCAAGGTATCATAATGCACCTGAGTTCAAGAACAAAAGTTAGGTGCCATAAGATATCAGGTTAAATAGGTTCTAGTCAAGAGTAAGTTTACGGATGACAAGAATGTCTATTTTGTCATTGCTATCAAGGAGATGGGCATACGACAAGGATAAGTAAGTTAGAGGAGCATGCGTGGAAGCATTTGTAGATATGTTATCGCACTAATTAAATAATGCAAGTACAATATGGCTAGTGATGAGACACGTGTGGAAAGATAATACAAGATTTAGGTACAAGACATCATTGTTTAGATTTAACTCTTGGTAGGAAACTCCTCAAAAAATTATTGGTGGAAAGGTAGACACTGAGGGGGCGACTAGGAGTGGAAGACAGAAATATGAAGATTAGTACGAAAGTCTATAGTTTTACATGGCAGGCTGTGGACCTCGATGCCGTCGGTTATCACTGTCCACACACCAAGGTATTGTCCTTGCCACCTAATTGTCTATGAACACTAAATAATGGAAGAGAAAGGGGAGAGAGAGAGAGAGAGAGTACAACACATATAAAAAGATAAGATTTGCTATTAGAATAGTACTTTCAACTAAAGGCTAACAGTGTAATATATTTAATGGAAATTTTTTACCAAATCCGACGATGTTTCCTCAAGGCATAATTTTGGCCATAATTTTTTTCAATATGTTGAACAAAGCTAAGGTAGCGGCGCATAAAGTCAAATCACATGTGGCAACGAAGGATAAATAACTACAGAAAATAATACCAAGTATGATATATAACATATAGTAAATCTAGCTGCATGCACAAACCATTTAGTTAGTAGAGTATATGAACAATAACATAGCGTAGTGACTATGAGCAGGAACAACGATTTTAAATCTACCTCAGATGGGAGTAGTACTAATAGTACTAATATTTAATTTTTAAAGAGAAAAAAATAGATAAAAAATAATTAAAGGATAATATTGATATTTCACTCATGCTCTTGCTCGACGGTCGGGATATTATCTATACAACGAATCTATTCTAGTTAGCCATTAGTCAGCTCGGATTGATGTGATGGAAGTAGCGTGCCTCAAACTTTCGCGAGTTCCTAAATTGATGGTAAGAGATTCCCGTTGAGTTGGGCTGTCAAGCTTTTTGATCTAATGTCTGATCATATCAACGCTTTTTGATTGTATGGAACTTTCTGAAGGCCCAAAACATTTTCCGTCAATTGGGCTAGAGCTAGCCTAATTAAGGGATACCTAAGCATTTTCTTTTGAGGGACTATATACTTAGGGTCGTCCTATGTGCCCCTAGCTACACGCCACCAGCGGGTGGGCCACAGTGGGCTAAGGCCATGCGGATGGGTCAACACTGGCTGTGCCTGCGTTCATTCAGGTCCATTTTCTGCAGCTTCTTCGGTTAAATTTAATTGGGTCGGGTAGCCCGTTAGTGTGTGCTTGAGCCGATGATTCTATTTGTCTATTTAAATCGGTGATTATTTTGTTAGGTGAGTAGTATAATACTATTATACGTGATAAAACTTAGGCAGAATATATTAGAACATTTCTCAATGTATAGTGGAACAAAAAAAAGTAAGCCAGAACCAACAAATATGTTAGTAGAACAATGTTGCTTACTGTGAAACAATTTTCATTGTTCGGTGGGAAAAAATTAGTCAGTTAGATTTGGCTATGTTGAACTCACATGCATTATGTTAGAACAAAAACGTTGTGTTGATGCAAAACATTGCTGTAATGGAACATTTTTCAATGTATGGTAGAACAAAAAATTAGCCATCTACAAACAAAATTTGTTTAATCTAGAAAAAGAATGTGTTGGTAGAATAAAATGTTGCTCAGTGCAAAATATTTTTCAGTGTACCGTAGACCAAAAAATTAGTTAGTGAGGACAAAAATTCTTATAGTCTAGAACAAAAATTGTGTTGATGAACAAATCTTTGCTCACCTGGAATATTTTTTAATGCAGTTGGAACAAAAAGTTTAGCTATCTGGAACAAGAATCCCATAGCGTGGAACAAAATATTGTGTTGATGGAACCAAATATTATGTAGTATAGACCTTTTTTTGGTATATGGTGGAACAAAAACTTTAGTTTGCTGGAACGGTAAGTCCGGGACAAGAAATGAATGAGAAAGTATGGTGGAATAAAAGATAGTTCCCTGGAACAAAAAATTATAGGGTTGAACAAACACTAGTGAAACAAAAATGGCTATTACCGAAATAAAATGAAGCTGCTCATAAAAAAAATTAAAGACATTAATGAAGAGAGAACTAAATAATTTAAAAGTATGAATGAATTTTTTAATACAAAATTAGCTGGAACGAAATATGGAGAAAAAGAAACAAGAAATGTAGAGCAAAATGAAACAAGGAAAAGCGCTAACGAAGGAACTGGAAAGGGAGAAAGGAGACAAGGAAGAAAAATGGAAGAAAGAGGAAAAAAGAAAGAAAAACATGTTCAATTAAGTACTCTTACGTTCTTTTCAAAACATAAAACCTGACTTGTTCAATTGGTCACACTAGTACATCTTTACCCACAAGACTTGGTTTAAATCCTACTTTAAGCAATCTTTTTTCGCCCACTGGAAACACTTCGTGGGCCGATTGGGCCGCGTGCACGGCATATACCTACAAATTGGGCCATGTGTGTGGCGTGTAGCTACACTGCGTGACGTGGCATATAGCGGTCCCGCTGTACTCGAGCATAACATTCACGGTGTTTGGTTCGGTGCTTTAACTCTGTAATCCGAGGTTCGAGAAAGGATTGGTCAGACGCTCAGGCAACTGAGTTTTTGTTAATTCTCGTTCTACAACGTGAGCTTTAGGGTCTTAACATAATCGGTGTCCATAAGGAAAATGCAGAAAAAAATTAGAAAAGTTCTAGACCTAAAAAAAAAGTTATTTGTAATCTTAGAGTTAGGAACATACAGCTTGGTTGTTTCACATTTGTAAACCTAAAATTTGACACAATATGCCGCAACAATATTAGACTTGGTAATATGCCACTTGATTGAATATGATTTTAATAATTTGTAGTAGACTGAAAATTAGCAAATCCGTATTGGAAAATACTATGTCTATCTAGTTAGGTTTCAGGTCGACACGGCTCAATACACCTCCTCTTCACAGCCCAAATTGGGCGGAACATGATGCTGTGTCTCTTCTTCGTCTTTCTTCTCCTCCTCCTCCTCAGTCCTTAAGTCCTGGTAGGGGTGTTCATCCCGGTTTTTTCCAGCCAACTCAAAGCTGTGAATAGACTACCGGTTTTGCAATTGTCAAGTGTTATGAAAAAGTAGTACTAGGTTTGTTGTTCCACCGATTTTGTCAAACTGTGTAAACCGGGTTTGATTGTTTGAATACCCCTAGTTCCTAACCTCCTCCCTCCCGAGATTTCATCTCCCCAGCGAGATTGGTCTTACTGCCAAGTGTCAAGGGATGGAGGCCACAAGGAGGCCTGATAAATGCACCGGCCTGCCGGTCGCCGGAAGCAACCTATGCTATGCTAGATACTTGTGGTCGGGTAACGAAGAGCTAGAAACTAGCTCTTGCATATCTAGTCTGCGTCAAGCACTGCTGATCGAGGCGGTCAGGCCCAGTTGCTTAATGACCTAAACTCTTTGAGCTTAAAAATGTTGGCCTGATCCTTTGGTTTGCGGCATTCCTAATGCTAAGCGTGCTAGACTCGTCCCTCATGCGAGCTGGAATTTTGGCAGTTTGAAGAACGGAGTGTTACAACCCAACCACATGAGATTGACCTAATAGAAGAGATGTTTCTCTCCATTAGAATGACCTGACCATCTCAACATCCTTTGTTTTGTCCTGTCGGCAATCATACGGTATGATCCATACATATGGCATCCCTCTCATACACCAGGGTGAAGTGCCGTGTTAACCAAGAGTCCAAGGATAAAAGAGCAGTACACTACATAAGGTAAAAAATTATCCCTAAAATCCAACAGCCAGTGGTACACAAGAGCTGTTTCTAGATGGTTCAAAATCACCGTCCGAGACGGTTTTGTTAGATTTGTACATTCGGATGCTAATGCTTTTATCAAACTAACTTCTAGTTAGTATCCTAACGTCATGGCCTGTAGTTTGTTACGGCCGTTGCTTTGTAATCTGCTGTAAGTCCTGATCTATATAAACTGTAAACGCCGCCCGTTTTGAGGTGTGCGATCCCCTCAAACCAATCTCTATCACTTGTTTTTCATGGTATCAGAGCCTCCCATGGCTCTCGCTTCCTGCGCTACGTCCGGCGTCACTTCCGGCCTCATCGCCGCATCATCTTCATCGCCGTTCAACTTCGCGAATCTGATCACAATCAAGCTGACCGCCGACAATTACCTGTACTGGCGTGCTCAGATCGTGCCGATCCTCCGGAGCCATCTCCTTATGGGCTTCGTGGATGGCACCTTCCCATGTCCTGAGGAGACCATCGTCAATCCTCAGGCGGCCGATGCCGGCGCTCCTCCGCGCATCCTCAACCCGGCGTACCAGTCCTGGGTCCAGCAGGACCAGGCAATCCTCTCGGCAATTCTGTCATCACTCACCGAGGGCGTGGTGGGCATGGTTCTTCTGGCCACCACGGCGGAAGAAGCTTGGACGACCTTGGCGTCCAGCTTTGCGTCGCAATCGACGGCGCGGTCCATGCAGCTACGATTCCAGTTGTCCACCGTCAAGAAGCAGGATCTCTCGGCGGCCGCTTTCTTCAACAAGGTCAAAGCCCTTTCGGATACCTTGACATCCATTGGACAGCCGCTTCGTCCGGAGGAGTTTATCTCCTATCTACTCGCCGGCCTTGACAGTGACTACGACGCACTGGTCGAGGTGGTCTCATCGTGGCCTACTCCAATGCCGGTGCGTGATTTATTTGCTCAGCTTTTGTCTACTGAGCAGCGCATCGAGACCCGCAAGGCTGAACTCCATGGAGATTTCCACTCGGCCAATGCATCTTCTTTCGGCTCCAAGTCTGGGAACCGATCTACTCGTCCGGATTCACGCTATCAAGCCAAACCGGTCTACTCCAACAAACCGGCAAGCTCTGGTGGTTCCGGCCAGAACAGCTCACGCGGACCTGATCGCAGTGCACGTGGTGGTGGCGGAGGCCGCCCGCAGTGCCAGCTTTGTGGCAAGCTTGGCCACGTCGCCTCCCGGTGTTTCAAGCGGTTCCAGCGCGATTTCTTGGGCATCGACAACGACGGTTGCTTCACTGAACGTCAAGTTGCGGCGGCTACCCAGGGTCAGACCACATCCTACTCGGTTGACTCTGGTTGGTATGCCGACACAGGCGCTACAGATCACCTCACCAATGAGCTAGAGAAGCTCACCGTCAAGGAGAACTACCACGGCAAGGATCAAGTACATACGGCGAACGGCTCAGGTATGCACATTCATCACATTGGCCATTCGCATCTTTCAACTCCTTCGTCTCAATCCTTGTTACTTAGAGGTGTCCTTCATGTTCCATCTGTCACACGTAGTCTCATGTCTGTTCGTAGACTTACTCGAGATAACAACGTCTTCTTTGAGTTTCATCCTAATGATTTCTTTGTCAAGGATCGGGATACGAGGGAAACACTTCTTAGAGGACGGTGTCGTGGTGGTCTCTACCGTCTTGATGAGCCGCATGTCAGACACGTCTTCAGCGGTATTAAAGTGTCCCGAGATCAGTGGCACTGTCGCCTAGGTCATCCAGCTACTCCAATAGTTCAGCATATTCTTCATCGCAGTCAGCTTCCTTCAGAGGCTTCAAGTAATAATGTAATTTGTGATGCTTGCCAGCAAGGCAAAAGTCATCAGTCACCTTTTTCTCTATCCAATCATATAGTTTCTACACCACTTGAGCTTATTTTCTCTGATGTATGGGGCCCTGCCCAAACTTCTGTTAGTGGACACAAATACTATGTCAGCTTTATCGATGCCTATAGTCGTTTCACATGGTTGTATCTGCTTAAGCGCAAATCTGATGTTTTCGATATCTTTATACAATTTCAACGCCATGTCGAACGCCTCCTTAATCATAAAATTGTGCATGTCCAAACTGATTGCAAATACTTGAAGCTTGATCAATTCTTTCATCATATTGGTATCTCCCATCGTGTCTCCTGTCCACATACACATCAGCAAAATGGCACAGCAGAGCGCAAACATCGTCATATTGTAGAAACTGGCTTGACACTTCTCGCACATGCTTCAGTTCCGTTTCGCTATTGGAGTGATGCTTTCTCTACTGCATGTTTTCTCATTAATAGGCTTCCCAGTAGGGTCATTCACATGAAAACTCCTTTAGAGCGTCTCCTAGGTGAAGTTCCAGACTATACTTTTTTCCGGGTGTTCGGGTGCGCATGTTGGCCACATCTCCGTCCATACAACAAACACAAACTTGAGTTTAGATCCAAGAAGTGCGTCTTCTTAGGCTATAGCTCCTTACACAAGGGATACAAATGTCTTCATGTTCCCACAAATCGCGTCTATATCTCGAGGGATGTCGTGTTTGACGAGAATATTTTCCCGTTCTCTCAACTACCCTCGTCCTCCTCATCTACCACTAATCATATCACTCCTACCTCTGGCCAATTTGAGGATGCTGCATATCCTCCGTTATTACTTGCTAACCATGGTGCAGGACCAGGCAGAGGCGCTCGGCTCGACGTTCTATCGCCCGTCGCCTCTAATGACTACCATGCCGAACTGCATGCATCTGAGGCACCGGACGACCATGCGCCATCTGATCCAGTATCTCCTGGATCTGCTGCCTCCCATGACTCCGGCTCAGGATCAGCTCCCGGCCCGCCCACTCCAGCCTCGGTCCAGGTCTCTCCGGCTGCCTCTCCTGCACCTGCTGCCTCTTCCGCACCTTCCATCTAGGAACATGCGTTGTGTGAGTCCAGTCTCAACTACCAGACCCCCTCTGTGTACATCATCGTCAGTCCAAGATCAAGATGATGAACACAGGCGAACTATATACCATTGCGTGACATATTAAAAATAATTCAACAGTTTGAATAAAATAAGCCACTCGGCTTACCATGTCTTGCGACATTAACACAATCAAAGGAAGCAGCGGAACTGAAAGGCGGAGCGGCTCCATCTGTGCCACAAGCAGTTGATGGGGGGCCACGCGACCTACTCTTTGGGATCATCATAGATGTCATCGATACCTTCTTCAGCATAATCCTTTGCACACCACCACAACAAAACATGCTCAATGAGTACTTCACGTACTCAGCGTGCCCCTCGTAGGGAAACACCTAAACCAGTGTACATGAGGCTTCAAAGGAAAGCTTTATGACTCTTTTTGCAGAAAAACAGTTTTAGTTGAAATATTAGGCTAAATTCGAAGGCATCATTGATATAAATCAATTTTATTATCAGGGGTATTTTCCAATATGTGTGGTTCACAACCAACACACTCGAGCAAGGAATTTCTGCCTTAGCTCGTTCATAGGTTCCATCAGCAAAGGGGTAGAGAGAAATAACAAGGAGGCAGGGCAGGGACATGTCCTTTTCATCAAAAATGAGTCATGTGTTATTCATAACCGTGGACATGACTAATCGATTAGTTTAACACTCTGTAGAGTTTGTACACTTTACTCACATGACACGATCATCCCCTTATGCCAAGCTGCGTAGGCTTGTACGCACGTCCATCGATGTGTCAGCAGGGTGATCGTGACGAGGTCTTTTAGCTAGTCTCATCTCGATGTGACATGCCCACTAGGTTTCCACACGGAGGAGCGTACACCCGCTTACCCTACATGGCCCCCTTTTGTGCCGAGGTCCTCGTAGCTACGTTCACCCTTCTGCAGTACGGCAATGTCGACACCAAGACTTGACTAACCTACTCAACCAAGTCAGTGCCCATATAGCATGTGGTTGTATTGTTTTCACAATCCTCGGGTTCAAGACTTTGACCTTATTCAATACTAATGACTAATGGCTTCTTCATCTCATGAAGAACAACCATTGCTCCTTCAACTCATGATTCAGTTGTTGCTCGCACCTTTTAGATGGTAAGTTTCATCCAGAGTAGAATAAGAAGAATAGAGAGAGAATGAAATATCAAGCATCTGGCCCTAGTTCAGTAGCTCAAAAACAAGTGTCAATATGAAGGTTTATTGATCCGTAGATCATTCCTCCGAAGAGGTAATTCAAAACAACCTAAGAATATATTTAAGCATGGCTAAGCATTTCTCTACTCTATTTAGGAATTAAAACATAATATTCTAATTAGGGTATCAAGTAACACAGTGACAAGCAGAAAAGTAATGGTGTGTCAATCGACACACTAGCTACTGGAATAAAATAACATGCATGTTTATAAATGATAAAATATAATGACTTTCAGAAATATAGGATCAAATATGATCAAGAAAGAGGGAGCATGCTTTCGTGGTAGTATTCTTCTTCTTTTGTTGCACTGATCACCGGGTTAGTCTCTTCACTCCCTATTGTCGTAACGCAACGAGAGCAAAATAAATACCAACCTCAAATATCAACATTTCAGAAAGCAACATGAGAAAGAGGAACGACGAAGGAAAGATGTGAGTGGAAGGAACGATGGTGCGAAGGCGTCATCGCGACGAAGATCGGAATAAGGTCTAGCTCTAAAGAATCCTTTGTATAGGTCTTTCTAAGATAAGACCATAACCGTATATACATATAGTATTATAGTATTTTAGGTCACAAGCATAACTAATCCTTTGTATATGGTTCGTTTTACTAACCGTCTGGGATTACATCTACATCTTAGGATGTTCTTCATATTTGAATTGTCTGGGATTCTATGAGGTTCTTGTCATAATGGATATCCCATATGGTTTCTTTTGCCTGAACTGTCTAGGATAGCAATTATGACAACAATGTTCATTTTATTTTTTATTTCTGCCCTGAAATCAAAAATTTCACAGATTTCATATTCAAAGGTACACATGAACACTCATACTTATAGCAAATGAACATATTCACATGCATAGGAGAACACATTAATCAATATCCACAAAACTAATTACTTGAAAAACAAATGAACTTTTAAGTATCGACATATCCACATAACTAAGCATTCTCATTTCAGTTCACATTCACAGTCAGTTAGGGTTGATCGTACTCGCCCTTGATGTTGATTACTTAGTCAATGAAGAATAAGATAAACTCTCCCCTAATTTGTATGAGCTCGGCCTTGATCATTATTTTTGTCCCAATATTAATCCTAACCTATATGAAGTAAGATTAGATTCATGGATATATGTACAATGTGAATAAATGAAGAAGTAGTGGTAAGATGGACAAACTTATCGTCTTGGATCTTCAAAGACGCCATGAGCTGCCGCATGTGATGGCAGACGTAGTACCACATAGGTTGGATCCTTGTGGCGCTGGCGGCACTACAAAGAGAAAATGTCTTAATTTGTGAAGGGATTATTATTATTATTATTAAGAGTATTGTTTTGAATTTAGAGAAGACCTTGAAATATAAATTTTGCATCAATTTTGACATGGGTTGCTAGATTGGATCTGCCCCCACGGGACACGTAAGTGGCAAACACCATGCGTGTTTCCATTTTTTATGAAATTAGGAAATAAATGAATTAAAATTAATAATATAAGGAGACTAATGTGTTAATTAATGACATGTCAATTAACTAGATGATACGCGTGAAGTTGTGGTTCCGATGCTTGTAGGAATCAAGGCATATAACCTTGTTCCATTTGGGTATTATCACAGTCAATATCCAGTTAAATGTAGAAGAATAGGTTCACACGTGTATATATAAGTGGTATTGTGTATAAACTATATAAATGATTAAGTATGAGCATCGATCACTTACTCTCGATTGAAGGCAAGGAGTATGAACTCCTTGTCCTATTGACTCCACAATGAGTCTGCCATGTATCCCTCGATAAATTTTTCATCGGCATCGATGCTTTTCTTGGAGATAAAGGGTCAAGGAAACCCGCCAGTTGTGTCCTTGCTCTAGCTTGAGCGATCATGTGACTACATGCACAAAATAGAGGAGAAGGTTGGTATATGGATTAATTTAGAAAATTGCAAGAAAATGTAGAAATTTCTATGGAAAGAATTACAGAGTCCAGATTCTCATAAAGGTGGCATCCAGCTCGCTTAGGTTGTAGAGTGAGAAAGATGTCTGCATAGTCCACGACCACATCACCCGCCGCGTGGTAAAAAATGGTGCACCTTGTGTTCGCACACAAACACGTCACCGTGTACCCCCGACGCCGAGCGCGATGCGCAGGACACGGAGCCGGGGGGAGACTCGCCGGGAGCGCGATACGCAAGACACGCCGGCGAGTGCTTTTTGGAACCCGAAACCCCACACCCCCGGGAGGGACCCCGTCAGGGAGTGCGGCGGCTATGGGCTGCTCTGAGTTAGCCTGACCGCCCTCAGAACTTCGAGGCTGCTGTTGAACACGAAGAACAGCGAAGAACAAAAAGCATAAAACAAGGATGAGAAGGAAATATAGATGAAAAGATAATAGATTGATTGTTTCGATCGTGTGTTGTTTTTCAATCGGCCATATACCCTTCATATTTATAGGGTACGTCTGGTCTTAGGGCTGGGATACAACTCTGTATCGTACATGATATAGCCTTCCATATAAACAAAGATTGTTTCCTAATCTAATAATCCTGCCTGCCGCAATCAAGAATCCATCTCGCACACGAGATATCTTTCCTAATCTGATCAATTTAACCGCCGCGATCTGGATTCCGCCTTGTATACGAAATATCCTTCCATATCAACCGAGAGTCTTTCCAAATCTCGTACTTTCCTTTAAATGCCACGATCAGCTACTGTTCCTTGTATCCCAAGCTAGGGTTCCTGGCACCAGAAAAGACTTCACAACAAATGACTCGATGCCTTGACCCACTTGCAGGATAGTTCGGGAGCATCATGACTTGGACAAGTTAGCACCGCTGGAACTCGAACGTGTTGCTTAGAACCCGTCTCGGACCTGCTCGGGACCGCAAATGCTCGGGGACGCGAGTACTCGGGGACGTAAGTACTCGGGAACACGAGTGCTCGGTAGCGCTGCAGACCACACTGCTCAGGAGCGCGAGTACTCGGGAACACAGGAACTCGAATGCTTGGGAGGGAGTACTCGGGGATACGAGAACTCGAGATCCAATACTCAGATTTTGTCAATGCTTGGTACTCGGGAGCGTTGCTCGGGATCTTCTGCTTGGGGACGCCGCCTAGGGACTCTGCGGGATCTTCTATGAACATTCCTGTGGTCGGGACCATAGCAAAGCACAAGAACTCGGGATACGAGTGCTCGGGACTCGGGGACGCTACAAACCACTCGGCATGAGCCACGATTCGGTAATGTTGTAAACCTTACCCGATGCACTTGGGCCATTTGGGGGTATTGCCAAATTTGGTCGTCAACACATGCCCCCTGTTTTCGGTATAAAGATGTATTTTTACCGAAAATAACAAGACATGTCCTTAGGACGATGCGAGTCATCTCACCGGCCACTTCTTTTCCTCAGGGCGATATGACACATCGGCCACAGCACTTGTTACACTTCTTGCCACACGCTCGGGTGGAACTTCTTCAAATACTTGCCGTTGAGAGCTCGTGGTAACAAAGTACCTTGTACGGATTCCACCAGATACGAATTTCCAGGAACCATCCTCGCAACTCTAAAAGGGCCTTCCCAACTCGGCGATCATTTACCAAACTTGTTATCCTTCGAGCCGATTGGTAGGATTACTTTCCATACTAAATCGCCGACTTGAAAGCTCTTTGACTTGACCTTTTTGTTGTATGCTCTGGCTACTCTTAACTTGTCCCTTTCTATGGCCCTTAAAGCAACCAAACGCTTATCGGCGACTTCATCAAGACTATCCATCATCAAATTATAAAAGTCAACCGCCGATAAGTCATTCTGTTTGGCTAACCTTAAAGCACTAAGATTTACCTCTACGGGTAAAATGGCCTCTTGTCCATACACGAGTTCATAGGGAGTCACCTTTGTAGCACTGTGTCTTGAAATTCTATGTGCCCATAATGCTTCTGACAACACTTCATGCCATCTCCTTGGATTATCTTCGATCTTCTTCTTAATAAGCTTGATCAACACCTTGTTGCTAGACTCGGCTTGCCCATTGGCTTGGGCATAATACGGAGAGGAATTGAGCAACTTTATTTTATAAGACTCGGCAAACTCCTTCACTTGTCCCACCATAAATGAGGTACCTTGATCCGTAGTCAGAGTTTGAGGAACGCCGAACCTATGTATAATGTGCTCGGTTATAAATCGAATTACCTCCACATGTGTCATATTCTTGAGAGGTACTGCTTTGGACCACTTGGTGAAATAATCGGTTGCCACCAACACGAACCGATGCCCCTTTTGAGGAAGAAGGATAGATTTGTCCAATGAAGTCTAGTCCCCATCCTCTGAATGGCCACGGCTTGATAATAGGATGCAACATGGCAGCAGGAGCGAGTTGAATGTCACCAAACTTCTGGCAGACTTCACATCTCCTGTAATACCTGAAGCAATCATTGATCATAGTCGGCCAATAGAACCCCGCACGCCGTAATAACCATTTCATCTTGTGCGCTGACTGATGGGTGCCACAAATGCCTTCATGTACCTCTCCCATTGCAACTCTTGCTTGGTCCTCATCCAAGCATTTCAAAAGAACTCCGTCGACCGTTCGGCGATAAAGATCATTATCGATCAAAATGTATTTGAAAGCCATCCGCCGAACACTTCGGTCCACTCTCTTACTCGGATCTTGCAAGTAATCAATGATCGACTTCCTCCAGTCTTCTTTGTTATCCATACTCGGTTTTTCACTGGTGACCGAGTCGGCGAGTTCCGACTCGGCCTTTCCTACCAAGTCGGGCCCAAGCATCGACTCTTGAGAAATATGAAAGATACCACGATTAACATGGTAGCCGGATGCTTGTTGTGCCAACCCATTTGCAACCCAATTTTCTTGTCTAGGTATATGAGTAATGCTAAAATGATCCAAGGTAGAGATTATATCTAGACATTTATCGAGATAAATATTAAGTGATTCGTCAAGACATTGATAAACCTTGGATACTTGTTGGACTACTAATAACGAATCACCGAAGGCCTCAATATGTGTGGCACCTATGGCAATTAAAAGCTCTAAGCCGAATAGCAGCGCTTCGTACTCAGCTTGATTATTTGTGCAGAAATATTCTAAGTCGGCATGAGGCTTTCGCGAGTAGCACATATGGAGATATGTAAACAACACCGACACCTTGACCATTGCTACAGACTGAACCATCAAAGTATAATCTCCATGGTACTAAAGAGACAAGATCAATATCAATGCTATGCTTGCCGTCGACCCGATGTTCAGCAATAAAATTAGCAACGATTTGGCCTCTCATAGACTTCAAGGGTTCATAAGCCAAATCGTACTCGATCAGGGCATAGGCCCACTTGCCAACTCTACCACTAAGAATTGGCCTATGCAGCATATACTTGATGACATCAGTTTGACAAGCTACGGTGCAAGCACTAGACAGCAAGCAGTGTCTCGACTTCGTGCAAGCATAATATAGGCATAAGCATAATTTCTCAACGAAAGAGTACCTCGTCTCAGCATCGAGTAGTCGCCGACTCAAGTAAGTGACAGCATGTTCTTTTCCTTCGGCTTCTTGGGTTAACACTGCTCCGATGACGCCTTCCTCTGCTACGATGTAAAGTCGGAAGGGTTCCCCATGCCTGGGCGCCTTCAATACTGGAGGGGTAGATAAATAGCCTTTAATCAACTCGAACGCCTCTTGCTGCTTTGCCCCCCAAGTAAAATCGACGTCGTTTTTCAACCGAAGGATAGGCGTGAATGCGTTGACCTTTCCCGACAAGTTGGCTATGAATCTCCTTAGATAATTGACTCTGCCAAGGAATCGTTGCATGTCCCTTTTGCATGTCGGAGCTTGTACCTTCTGAATTGCTTCTATCTTCTTAGGGTCAATCTCGACACCATGCTGATGTATGATGAAGCCTAAGAACTTCCCAGCCGATACGCCAAAAGCACACTTCAAAGGATTCATCTTCAAGCCATACCTCTTCATCCTCTCAAAAGCTAAACGCAAGTCGGCCAGATGAGATTCAAAGGCGTCTGACTTGACAACAATGTCATCAATATAGACATCTAGTATGACGCCGAGTAGATCATGGAAGATTAAATTCATAGCTCTTTGATACGTGGCTCCGGCGTTCTTCAACCCTGAAAGTCATCACTGTCCACTCGAAATAAGCCAAGAACCCGGGGCAACGGAAGGCCTGTTTTGGACATGTCCTCTTCGGCCATGAAGATTTGATTGTACCCCGCGTTACCATCGAGAAAGCTGATGACCTCGTGTCCAGAAGCATTATTAATAAGCATATCGGCTATAGGCATAGGGTACTCGTCTTTGGGTGAGGCTCTGTTCATGTCTCTGAAGTCGATGCACACCCTCAACTTGCCAGACCCTTTCTTTTCTATGGACACAATGTTAGAGATCTAGTCGGCATATCTGCAAGGCCTAATAAAATTAGCTTTAAGCAATCGACCGATCTCTTCTTTGATCTGGTCATGCATCTCGGGGTTGAATCTTCTGGCCGGTTGTTTGAAAGGTTTGAAACCGGCCTTGATAGGCAACCGATGCTCTACTAGCTCTCGGCTCAACCCTGGGCATCTCGTGGTATTCCCATGCGAAGCAGCAAACATACTCTTTCAGCAAGCCGACTAGCTTAAATTTGCAGTCGACTTCTAAATTCTTGTTTACAAATGTCGGCCTAGAACTCGATCCGTCCCCTATGTCTACCTCCTCTAATGGATCGGCCGACGTGAACTCTTGTCCCAACTTATCCATATCGTCTAACTCTTCTATGGACTCGTGCATATCGTTCTTATCGGACCGATACTCCGTGAGTCGCTTTTGTAACCAATCCGAGTTGGGATCCATCTGATTATTTTATATCTTGGAACCGATTGCCATCAACCGACTTTGAAGGTGCGGGTACTCGGCTGTTTCCTGTAGCACTGGGGAAGCCAGTTCCCGATGAGTTGCCGGGTTGTTGCTGACTTGCCAGCACATCGGCTAAGGCGATAAAAGCCGAGTTGCTCTGAAGTCGGTCGCTGCCGACTAGCTTTAAAGATACGGGTACGAACCCGCTCCTTGTGGCACTAAGGAAGTCGAACTCGGAGAGGTCACGCCCTGTCAGACACGTCGCGTTGGGGTGCTGCCAATCCACCAATGCGTCGGCTAAGGCGACGCAAGCCGCGTTGTTTGCGTGAATGATTTCGACTTCTTCATCAATCCATTGTATCAGGCATTGGTGCATCGTAGATGGCACACATTGGTTGGCGTGGACCCAATCACGGCCCAGTATGACATTGTAATTTCCTTGCACCTCAGCGACGAAGAACGCAGTGGCCAAAGTCTTGCTTCCGATGGTGAGCTCTACGTACATCACGCCTTTGGCCTCTGTCTTCTCTTTGCCTTCAAACCCATTGAGCACCATATTGGTCTTCATCAACTCATCATCATGCAGACCTAATTTCTTGAAGACCGAGTATGGCATAAGATTTACTACGGCACCGCCATCTACGAGCATCCTAGCCACCGGCGATCCGTTGATATGACCCTTGACATATAACAGTTTCAAGCGCTTCACCGGTTCTGTCGGCTTCTCGAAGACGGCATTCTTGGGGCCGAAGTCGAACTGGGCTACTTCCCCATTTTCATCTACAGCACGGAACTCGGCAGGTAAGTAATATACCATATTTATGTCCATACCTCCATGAACTGGCGTAGACTCGTAGTCCACCATTTCTTCTTCGTCGTCTTCCGTGGTGGCTATCGACTTCGGGGATCTTCCAAGTAGAGGAGATGTGTCTTCGGGAGTTGTTGTGCCCTCTACTCGCTTCGGCTTCGACACCTGCTTCACGGGTACCATGGGCCGAATCTCATTAAAAGATTCGTCCCTCAGCCTCTCGGCTTCTCGCTTAGCCTTCTCCTGATTTCTCATACGCTGCAGCCTCCTTTTCTTGGTTTTAATCAACCCGGGAGGGCACCATGTAGGTTGAGTGTACTTGGGATCTCTAGGCCTACTCTTGCTTTTACCAGCTTCATGATCATTGGCCATGGACCCCTGCTGAACAGTGATTATATTATCATTAGAATTGACCAGATTGCCGATAGTAATCGGTCCTTTGCCGAGTTCGTTGATCTCCATCCTTTGCCCGCCGTCCGTTGGAGCGTTAGTACTCGGCGATTTAGCATGCCACACCTTTCTGGCCAGTTGGCCCGAAGAAGTCGGTGATGACCGACTAGTATCGCCACCTAGTCGGCCCCGAGTAAGATGGTTGAACTTTCGTGTCGGCCGACTAGTATCATCCTCTAGTCGGCCCCGAGTAGGATGAGTGATCCTCTCACGGATGGGCCTTCTCAATGCCGTCCATCCTGGATGAAAGGCGTAAGGAACCATTGGGTGCTGCCCCCACCTTCCGTTGAAGTCGTTCATGTAAGGCATGCACGGAGGTGGTGCCATCCACGGAGTCGGCATCCATGGCCCATGTGGTTCGGCTTGATGCTGAAACCCTGGTCTTAGAGGTGATCTTGGGCGCTTTAAGCGTGATGGCCGGTTAGGGATAACACCGGCCGCTTGATTGGCATATTTGGAAAGCAACATATCGAAAAGTCGGCTTCACTCTTTTATGTTGAACTCTAGCTTCATTTGTCTTCCACTTGCCGACTTCCGGACTCTTGGGTTTGATGAACTTGGCCCGGGTACTCTCTGGCGTCGGCGGTTGGCCCCCCGAGTGCACTGGCCTGGGTGTCCTCTTGTACTCGGGATTGCCCCCCGAGGGCATGATTTCTGATAGTGATTTTCAATGTTTCTTTGCCATCGGGTTGTTTCTCGAGTACGACTTCTCTTCCCGGGACCTTGTCGACTTCCTTCTTCCTGGGTTCACCAATAACCACTTTATCTTTGTTAGCTGATTCGGCTATGTCGGGCCAAATTAACACCTTTTTCCCTTCCAAACCCATAACGTTCATTGGGAAGGGCTGCTTGTCGACTTGCATTTCGGCAAAATTCAATCGTCCATCATTAATAGCCGATTGTATCTGTCGCCGAAAAACATTACAGTCATTAGTCGCATGAGAGAAAGAGTTGTGATACTTGCAATAAGCTCGCCGTTTTAGCTCTTCAAATGGCGGTAAGGAATGAGATATTCTGATGACCCTGTCTTGCAGCAAAGAATCAAATATCTTATCACACTTAGCTATGTCAAAGGTAAATTTCATCTCTTCTTCACGATTCTTGCGAGTCGGCTTGAGAGCATCACAAGTATATGGTTTGGCTTTGGAGGACCAAACGAACTCGGTAGTATATACATTACCTTCATCGCCCGAACTGTTACTATCATATTCAACCATGTGCATTTTGGGACGATCAGGTTTGGATCTGTGGACTTCCTTGAACTCTATGCTTCGGCTTTCCTGAGCCAAAGCTTTTTGCAAAACTTGGTTGACACTCAAGAGTTCATAACCTTCTAGTCGCTCTCTAATGTGAGTTCTTAAGCCGGCAAGCACCAGGTCGGCTAAGTCTCTTTTCGGTTATCACCAAGCTATAACATCGGTTTTTTACGTCCCTAAACCTTTTGACATAATCGATGACCGATTCGTCATGTTTTTGTCTAACCGATGTAAGATGTGACAACTTGAGCTCATTGCCACCGCTATAAAAATGATCATGGAATTTTTGTTCTAATTGTGACCATAAGAGTATAGAGCCAGGCGGTAAAGCAGAAAATCATGAGAATGCAGTGCCAGTTAAAGATAAAGGAAATAAACGTACCTTCAATTCGTTTATGGAGTTCACTTCACCTAACTGTGCTAGGTACTGACTGACATGCTCCCATGTAGTCTTTGTTCCCTCACCGCTAAACTTAGCGAAATCAGGGAACCTTGTAACCCGGAGGGTATATGATTGCATCAAAGTAGTCGGGATACGGTTTTTGGTACAGCCGAGTTCTAAACTTCGGCTCGAGTCCAAAGGACTCTGAGAACATCCTCTTTATGTCTTCCTTGAGCTTGGCTAAAATTTCGTCCGAGGTGGACGAAGTCGGTGTGGGAGCGACATGATGGCTGGTTATGGGCGCGACTTGTGACACATACACCGAGTTGTGACTCGGCATTGGCCTAATCATGCTCGTGCTCATGGGTGGTGCAATCAGGCTCTGGTTCGGCACTACCGCCGAACCGGGTACACTCATGATCGGACTAGGGCTTGCGGGTAGAGCTACGAGTTGGCCAGTTTGGCTAGGACGTAAATTCAATGGCACGGGAAGCGCCGATGAATCTACTACCGAAGTCGGATCAAGGGTTTACCACACCTGCAGTCGTACCAGCATTACCACTAGATGATGGACACGTGTTCCCCTTAGCGTTTTTGCTTTCCATGAACGAGTTGTAAACAAGGATATTGCTCTCCAAAATATAACTCTGTATTTCGGTTATCTGTTCTGGAGAAAACGTGCTACTTACCGGGGTCTGAGCCTTCTTGCCGTGTAGAAGAGGGAGCTTGATTTCTCCAACTGGAGTAACGTTTCCTTGACGATCTTTCTTGAAGTTGGCGAGGAACGCCTACAGATCTTCCTCCTCTCGCTTCTTCTTGTATGCTTTCGAAAGCTTGGCGATGTTCCTCCGATAGCTCATCGTAGCCTGGCTTGATGATGTTATCGGTGCTGATCTCGCCGAGTTGTGGGATCTGATTGTTAGACATGATGATTTCTTCTCCAGCGGAGTCGCCAAAAAGTGTGTTCGCACACGAACACGTCACCGTGTACCCCCGACGCCGAGCGCGATGCGCAGGACACGGAGCCGGGGGAGACTCGCCGGAAGCGCGATACGCAAGACACGGCGGCGAGTGCTTTTTGGAACCCGAAACCCCACACCCCCGGGAGGGACCCCGTCAGGGAGTGCGGCGGCTATGGGCTGCTCTGAGTCGGCCTGACCGCCCTTAGAACTTCGAGGTTCGCTGCCGTTGAACATGAAGAACAGCGAAGAACGAAAAGCATAAAACAAGGATGAGAAGGAAATATTAGATGAAAAGATAATAGATTGATTGTTTCGATCGTGTGTTGTCTTTTCAATCAGCCATATACCCTTCATATTTATAGGGTACACCCGGTCTTAGGGCTGGGATACAACTCTGTATCGTACATGATATAGCCTTCCATATAAACAAAGATTGTTTCCTAATCTGATAATCCTGCCTGCCGCAATCAAGAATCCATATCGCACACGAGATATCTTTCCTAATCTGATCAATTTAACCGCCGCGATCTGGACTCCGCCTTGTATACGAAATATCCTTCCATATCAACCGGGAGTCTTTCCAAATCTCGTACTTTCCTTTAAACGCCACGATCAGCTACTGTTCCTTGTATCCCAAGCTAGGGTTCCTGGCACCAGAAAAGACTTCACAACAAATGACTCGATGCCTTGACCCACTTGTAGGATAGTTCGGGAGCATCACGACTTGGACAAGTTAGCACCGCTGGAACTCGAACGTGCTGCTTAGAACCCGTCTCGGACCTGCTCGGGACCGCAAATGCTCGGGGACGCGAGTACTCGGGGACGTAAGTACTCGGGGAACACGAGTGCTCAGCAGCGCTGCAGACCACACTGCTCGGGAACGCGAGTACTTGGGAAGACAAGAACTTGAATGCTTGGGAGGGAGTACTCGGGGATACGAGAACTCGAGATCCAGTACTCGGATTTTGTCAATGCTTGGTACTCGGGAGCGTTGCTCGGGATCTTCTGCTTGGGGACGCCGCCTAGGGACTCTGCGGGATCTTCTGTGAACATTCCTGTGGTCGGGACCATAGCAGAGCACAAGAACTCGGGATACGAGTGCTCGGGACTCGGGGACGCTGCAAACCACTCGGCATGAGCCACGATTCGGTAACGTTGTAAACCTTACCCGATGCACTTGGGCCATTTGGGGGTATTGCCAAATTTGGTCGTCAACACCTTGAAACAAGCGGTTATACTACTTTCTCATTGTGTAGGCGGCTTGTTTGAGTCCTCCATGTATATTTTGTGAAAATTCTAGCAAACAAGTCCTGCTTTGTTTAGTTCTTCAGGTGATAGCATTGGTTTTCCAAGAAGGAATTGCTTGATTGGCTCCATGATAGGAAGCTTTTTGTAGTCGATCTGCTTCTTATTTCTGTTGGCACTCTTCGAGCTCTTCATGGCTTGCTTTTTATATGTTCCCTTCACCGGAGAACGGATGGAACACTAAACTAACATAATGTTCTCCGGCTCGGGCATTGTCAGTGTAGCTCGTTCGATTTAAGTAGGGCAGCCTAGATTCTCTTGAGATTCTTACTTGACAGAAGCAGCTGAATGTGGCTCCATTGGAGCAGGAGCTAAGATATTAGAAGAAGCTGCAAAGGCGCTACCGTGGGTGATGCATCCTATAACACTATGTCCCTCTTCGGCCACTAGATGAATGACCCAACGGCTTGGGTTAAATCTGAAACTCTTCATCTGGACGCGGCAGGCGGTATTTGTTTCAATGAGCGGTGAACAAGGTTCAAGATGCACCTCATGAAACCCCAAATTATTGGGACGTCGTGCAACAATTCCCCTTCAATGGGTGGAAACGCCACCCACAAGCAGCCTCTACGAAGATACCCATGCACTTCACGTGAAGAGAGCAATTGGTGAGACCTTAGATGTCATCCACTGGGTATCTAGCGCTGAGGTCGTCTAGATCATCAGGGTGTCCTTGCTACATGCATGTGTCGAGGGCGACATTAACCCTAATATCAAGCATTTGTTCGAACTCCTGGTGTAAGTCCATTTTAATTTGCTTGTCTTTTGCCGCCTCTTTAGCTCTCTTTCGCCCTTCCTTAGATAAGGTAGTGATGGCGTGTGAGAATTCTTTATCCCATGTTGTGAGGACTCAGTGACCCTGAGTACGTCTCGGGTGCTCCTTGGTCCTGATTCCCACGTTGAGTATATCATTCGTCCTGTCGGAGATGAATGAGCCTTGAGAAGATTGCTCACTCATATGCAATCACAAACAAAGAGATGATTGGGAAGACCATTTCCACTTTGCATGTGAAAAATATTGAAGTGGCAAGAAACTTGCATGCCATAAATTACAGAACCTTCCTTGACTTGGTGTGTTCTCTACTTCTGGCAAAAGATATAAAGAAATTGGTGATGCAACCTAAACCTTCAACTAGCTCCCCAAAGAGCTATACTCAGAGATACAAATGCCCAGTTCTCTCAGTGAGAATGTTGAGCGCAAGAAGTCATGATATTGAGAGAAAACTCAGGAATATCACCCCAAATGGGAATCAACAACAGACTTGCAACAAATGTGGTGTGTGTGTGGACACAGATCTAGATAATGTAGGACCTCCCAACACTTCATAGACCTCTACAACATATCTAACATGAACCAAGTGGAGAAGGGATCAGAAGCACATCAGGTCTACTGGGCAACTAAAGAAGAGATTGCAAGGATGAAGTTCACCCACTTACCTATGGAAGAAGAAGGAAGCTCCCTTCATGGATACCATTGGCGGTGCCCTGGAAAAGGATGAAGCATCCACTTAATTGCCAATGTGCATTCATGTTTTGAATTTTGAATAATGGTTGTACAAACTAAATCCTTATGGCAAAGAATGTCTCGTAGACTTATGAATTCATCCAAAGTTTATTTTAATAACAAGTTATGAATTGTTGTATCAAAAGCCACATTTTTCTATCTTTCCTCTTGCTGAATAAGAAAAGCATGATATGTAATGATAGAATAGGTTGCCCACATGCAACCTTGCCTGAAGTAGAATCCTTGCCTGTATGATCTTGATATCACTAAGCATAGAATTGAGCATACTGATACTTAAAAAAGATCTCCTAGGCTACTATCTTTGATATTCTACCCAATACAAAATTGTTTCTCTAAGTAGAGATGTACTAAGTACTTTGCTTTGCATGCCAATAAAATTTGTATGTTAGCGGCATATGATAGCAGCACTTGCCCTAGAAGCACACTGAATTTTGCAAATGGCATGGCAAGTGGGAGGAATATGGAAAGTGAAGATAAGAGATGGGGAAAAGAAGATCAATTATAAGCATAGATTCCTCGGCAACTTGTGTAGTGATTATCCTTCTCTCCCCTCGACATAAATCATACACAATTTAAATAAGATGCAGACTCTTAAAATGAATGAAAAGAGTATATTCTTAAGTTGTATGTGATATCGCATTTAACACGCTCTGAAAAGGTTTTGGATTATAGGGAATTACAACAGATAAAGTTCATAGCTTATTTGTAGGCCAACCTAATGCACATCCGCCCGCTCTCTATGCTTGAAGGCCATAAGAGGGTAAGCAAGCACCCGAAAGGGGGGAGGTATGTCCTTGGCCCATTAGCTATGATGCTATCTTTGGCACAAAGGTTGACATAGCAGTATCTGCTAACGGAATAGCATGTGTACCCCTAAGTAGAACCCTCACGTACTTAGTGAAGAAAACTATGAAGTTATATTGCTCCATATATAAGTCAGGTCAAACAACCTTGTATGCAAATATCCTTTTTGCTGGGGTATGTATTTGACAACATTAGGGGGAGATTGTACACATCTGGTGATAAGATATTAATGAGACTAAAAGCGCGAAATATGAGTATCAATGAAAGGCAAGAAGCTATATGAGCAAACTGTGTTGGTTCACACAAACTAAACACAGATGCTCGATGAGCATTAAAAAATTGAGCACATATTACCAAACCTGAAGCATAGCAAAGGTATACAAAATATATGTTGCAATACACTAAAATTCTTGCCATATACTCAGAGACGTCTAAGGGCCAAGACTTCAGATACTCAAGTTGCCTACTATTTGGACACATTCGTCTAGGAAAAAGCAATATGAGAAGAAACTTTGCCTATCTAAATCAGATGAAGAATCCAATCATAAATTGGAACGTTTTGAAACATAGCCTAAACCAAAGAAATGGTGCACCACAGAACACTTTTGGTTAAGGCACTAGAAAAATCTATTCATCTCTGAGCAGGATATAGGAGAAGAGTGGAGGGAATATTAGCATCACTATAAAGCGAAAGATATAAGTCTACTAGCGTCACTTATAACATTTTGCTTATTGCCAAATACTGAGGTATCTAATTAGGTGTCACATACATACATGAAGAAGTATGAATGTGAAATTATGGGAGAAGCAGCTAAAAGTAGCATAATGCCATTGTAAGAATGCACCTATCCCTAAATGAATATTCTTTCCAGAGAAACAGTGGTAGCAAGCAAATGAAATGTAGCAACTATGTTGTCGGATACAGGTCATTGGATGCAAGGTATTTGAAACCTTAAAGCGTTGAAGCCTCGTATAAGTTGCAAGCATTGTAGAGCTATCTTTCATGTAAAAGTAAGCCTGACAACACACGCAGTTACATTATAGAGAAATATACCTATAGCAGTAGTGAGATACATCATAGGGATGGATTATCCACACATTTGGAGACGCGATACTAGGATTGCAGTATATGGATAATTCGATAACTAGCCTTTATCTTGCTATGGAGTACCTTTTTTGCTTTCTGATATATGGTTAGAGGATTACTGATAATAGTGTAGATGGTCTGCTTATACCTAAAGTGTAAGTAAAGAGCCAAAAATGTGCATAGACCTGATAGATACATAGTCCCAATCAGAGGTGGACTTAGACCCTACTGTTTACAGCGTAATTTGGCTTGAAGGTTTATTCAGTGGGCCAAATTAAGTATTAGGTTTGCTGGAAGTTGAGATGATGAAACTAACAGTATGGATGCAGCATTTACTCTTACATGCAGGATTAATACAGCCGAGTGGCCTGGACGCTCGCGGTATACTTGATACCGAGTGCTCGCGGCGTTTCCGAGTGCCCCCGAGTGCTCACTGCATCCCGAGTAGTCATCATATCCCAAGTGCGAAGGTGCTCGCAGAAATTCCCGAAGACCCAAGCAATTGGAGGTGTCCCCGAGCGCCCACGCCCCGAGCACTACGCCATCAAGTCACGAGCGGTACCTCTGGGTATTCAACAGTGGCGGCCCTGAGCAACATCGACCCCGAGTACTGGTGATACCGAGTGGCCCAGCCCCGAGAAGGTCTCCAGCCCCGAGGGGTTTTTTCCCGAGTACTCGGCCGACTCCCGAGTGGTACAAAGTTCATCCCCGAGCAGTCCGAGTTCGTCCCCGAGCGCTCAGCGGATTCCCGAGCGGTCCAAGTTCGTCCCCGAGCACCCGCGAAGGACCATCTTCAGCAAGTCTGAATTGCAGTACTATCCTTCAAGACTTACCCGACGCCAGAGACTTCAGCTTGAGGCGCAAGAAACGCGGCGAGGCAATCAAGGAGAGTCCTACAAGATTTGGAAGTCTATCCAGTTTGTTAAGGAAGGATATCCCGTGCGCCGAGAAGAGTCCGGATGTCGGCGTCCGAAGCAGTTAAGATTTGGAAAGCTATCTTGGTTTGTATGGAAAGTTACATGTACGGTAGAATCCAGATCCTTTAAGCAAGGAAAGAGATGTATTTGTAATCAGATTAGGATTAGGAGTCCGAACCTCCTACGGGAAGACCAGCCGCCCTATAAATATGTAAAGGGTGACGGCCGATTAAAATCATCCAACAATCGATCAAATCAATCTTTTATCTTTTATCTTTTTACCTTTTCTTAGCAGTAGATCTTTGCTGTTTTGCGCTGGAAAACAGTCGTTTCTTCTTCACGTAAGTAAGAAGATCTTTGTTGCTTTGCTCGGAAAGCAATCGTTCGTCGTACACGTAAGTACGATAGTTATCCTTTGTTGCTTTGCTCGAAAAGCATCCGTTTATCGCACACGTAAGTGCGGTTGGCGACTCCCATCACCTAGGTGTTCCACGGATCCAATTTCGTGCGAACACAATTGGCGACTCCGCTGGGGAAGTGAAGCAAAGATTACCCGATGAATCCCGACTCCAAAGACGGAAGCATCGTCAACCCGGAGAACATCATCGCCGTCACGCTTGACGATCTATCCGAAGATGAACGGCGGGAGATTGAACGACAACTTGAAGAGGAGCAGGCGGAGCGACTCCGGCAAAAGTTGGCCGGCTACCAGAAGACGAGAAATGGCGTCATCAAAAAGGTAGTCGTGCCGAGTCCACCTCCTGCGCCCAAACCCGAGGTGAGTAAACCGACTAGTCCCGATGAAATCGCTAATCTAATTGACGTGTCGGTAGCCAGCAGGTATGGCACCGAGATGGATAAATCGGCGCAATTATTCGCTCGAGTAGTGAATAGCCGATTTGACGAGTTGAAAGAACAGCTCGCTAAAGTTTTGCAGAATAGTCTGCCGGGTCAGGTTAGATCTACAGCCCTACAAGTCGATAACAATCATCGGAATAAGCAGCCGATGTACCCTGACCATGACAGAGTCGATCAACGGGTAGAAGTCGCCCCCGTGATCACGATTTCTGTCAATCCGACTTCGGTACCCCAGAGTTCTTCCAACAACGACCGAAGTCTAAGCCTTAGCGCGGATATCCCACAACCATACTACCAAACAGTCGCGTACAGCACACCACCTATCCCACCGCTCGGTACCGGAGTCCCCCATGGGCCGGTTCCAGAAACATGTTTTAACTCGCGGCAAGTCCAACCCGAGTTACCCCAGCCGACTTCGCGTACCCCGCTGTGCGATATGAGCTTTAAGGACCAACTCTCCGCAGTGCTCAGAGAACTCGGCGTAATACCTAAAGATGGCTCTCGGGGTTACCTAAAGCCATACCCCGAGTGCTATGACACAATGCCGTACCCCCGCGGATTTAGAATTCCTGATTTTGTCAAATTCACAGGGGAAGACAATAGGTCGACTTTCGAGCATATAAGGCAATTCTTAGCACAGAGTAGTGAAGTCGGCACGTCGGATATCTACAGAATAAAACTTTTTCCCTTGTCATTGTCGGGTACTGCCTTCACTTGGTTCACCTCGCTTGCCCCTAGGTCTATTACGTCCTGGGCAGATCTAGAGCGGCAGTTCCACGATTACTTTTACGGTGGTGAGACCGAGCTCAGGCTCTCGGATCTGACGATGGTTAAACAAAAGTACAACGAGCCGGTCTGTGATTACATTAGAAGATTCAGAGAGGTTAAGAACAAGTGCTTTAGTTTAACTATAAACGAGAAAGATCTTGCCGACCTTGCTTTTTCAGGTTTGCTCGCCCATATTAAGGACAGATTAGAGGGCCAAGAATTCCTAACCATTAGCCAAGTCGCTCAGAGGGCTGTAGCACAAGAGAACCGCGCTAAGGACGTCAAAACATACAGCCGGTTCGGAGATGCTAAGGGCAAAGCCAAAGAAAAATCGGCAATCAATGTCATAACGTACGAAAACAGCTCGGACAGCGAGGACGACGCTGACATATGCATTGCCGAGTGGGTTAATACTCCCAAGTCAAAACCATTTGCTTGTCCAGCTCTTAAACCTACACCCACTCGGAAGGAGGAGATGCGGTACACTTTCGACATTAGTAAATGCGACAAAATCTTTGACATGCTCCTGCAGGGGAATATGATCCGAGTAAGGGAAGGGCACGTGTTCCCGTCGGCGAACGAATTGGGCAAAAGAGCATATTGTAAGTGGCATAACTCTTTTTCTCATGCTACTAACGACTGCAATGTGTTTCGCCGACAGGTGCAATCGGCCATCAACGACGGACGATTGACGTTTGCTCAAAGCTCCAAGATGAAGCTCGACAGTGATCCTTTTCCAATCAACGTGATTGATTTGGAGAAGAAGAAAGTACTGATTCGGTCACATCAGGCTGAGTCCACAAAAGGAAAGAACGTCATTGTTGACGACAATGCTGCTCCAAAGATGATCAAGTCGAGTCCCTCTCCTACTCCGAAAGCAACCAACTCGAACTCCTCGCCGACTCCAAAAATGATCAAGCCAAAGAATCCAGAAGTCGGCGTCTGGAAGATTAATCGAGGGAAGAGTCAGCCCACGAGGCCAAAGCCGACAGTGAAACAATTGCTGAACAAATACACAACCAACAATATGTTCACTCGGCTTGGAGGAGCCAAGCGCCCCAGGTCTCCTCCCCGACAAGGTTTCGGTGGCTCCGAGTACTGGCAGGGGAGCCCATACGTGCAACCACCATACTTAGCAACCGGTCCGGCGTACTGGGGAGGCGCACACACTTTCTACCCACAGTGCCCTCCATGGGGTTTCAACCCTTGGGCGTCGCATCCGGCTGGACCACTCGGCATGTTTCAGCCGAACTGGATCCCGTCTGGATTCGGAGAGCGGCCCCACGGAAAGAGGACGCGGGTCGAGTCGGGAATCCGACCATGGAACCGACTCGCCACTCGGCGCAAGGCACCCGACGTACCAAGTCGACCGGCGACCCCAAGGAGTTCGCCGACTAGGCAAGTCTGGGTACCAGTCAAGCACGCCGAGTCCAAACCCGATGAGCACACCACGACCCGGCCCGAGTCGAACAAGATGAGCATCAGCCGAGCCTCAGAAGGAAGTCGACCACAACGGTCAGCCGTGTTAATTAGCTCGCAAATTAATTCGGCTCCACCAGCAGGGACTCGGCGTGTACGGTTCGGCACGGTACACGACTCGGACAAGCCAGAATCCAGCAATGCAGCGGGACCCGGCGTCGAATCCACGCCAAGTCAGCAGACGAAGAAGATCAAGTCGGTTGAACCAGGAACCAAACCGAAGCCGCAATGGTGCCCCACAGGACTCACGCACTCTCAGAAGCGGAGGGTCCAGCGGCTGCGAGCCCTCGAGCTCAGGGAGGAGCTCGTCGAGAAGAAGCGCGACGAATGGTTCAACCAAGCCCGACCAATGAAGCCCGCGAAGATGACCTGGAAGGAAAAGCGCATCGCGAAGGAAGAAGACGAGGCTGCCAGCAAGGATGTCAGAGAAGCACCCGCCGACATGGACATCAATATGGTGTTCGAACTACCGATCGAGTTCCGCGCTCCTGAGTCGGAAGTCGCAGAGCTTCTGCTCGGGCCGAGTGCCGCCATATTCAAGAAGCCAGAGGAGCATGGGCAGCATCTAAAGCCTTTATTCATCAAAGGCCACATCGACGGAAGACCGATTGGCCGAATGCTCGTCGACGGCGGCGCTGGGGTCAACATCATGCCAATTTCGGTATTCTCCAAACTAGGCCGAAAGGAGTCCGAGCTGATGAAGACAAACATGGGACTCAGCGGGTTCTCGGGGGAGCTATCCGAAGCCAAGGGCATATTGTCGGTAGAACTTACAGTCGGAAGCAAAACCCTGCCGACTGCGTTCTTCGTAGTCGACGTCAAAGACCGATACAACATGCTCTTGGGGCGAGACTGGATCCATGCCAATTGTTGCATCCCTTCTACCATGCATCAGTGCTTAATCCAGTGGGTAGATGAGGACGTCGAAGTGATTGAAGCAGACAACTCGGCTTGCATCGCTTTAGCCGAGACTACAGTCGATTGGCAGCACGGTGACATGAAGTGCCTGTCGGGTAGGAACTTATCCGACTACGACTACGTCAGTATCGGTAAGGACGGATTTGTACCGATACAAGCACAGCCGGCTTTTATAGCTCGGCTAAATAATTTATCTTTATAAATGAATAAAGAAGATAGCGTTAAATGGCTACAAAAGCGCACCGAGGAATATCGTTTGGGCAAGAACGATATGCATGAGACTATCGAAGATTTCGACGACGTGGAGAAGCTCGGACAAGGGTTCTCGTCGGCCGACCCACTGGAAGAAGTCGATATTGGCGATGGAGGCGTGCCTCGACCAACATTCATTAACGCCAATATGGAAGTCGGCCAGAAGAATAAGGTATGTGCGCTACTCAAAGAGTTCGTAGATTGCTTTGCTTGGAATTATACAGAGATGCCCGGGTTAAGTAGAAGTCGAACACTGCAGATACGCCGAGTGGATTTCAAACATTGTGCCAGTCGAGAAGAAGAATACTGGCAAGATTAGGGTATGCATAGACTTCAGGGATTGAATAAAGCCACACCTAAAGATGAGTATCCTATGCCTATAGCCGACATGTTGATAGACGACGCCTCCGGACACAAAGTACTTAGCTTTTTAGATGGCAATGCCGGGTATAACCAGATCTTTATGGCCGAAGAGGACATGTTTAAAACTGCCTTTCGTTGCCCCGGTTTTGTCGGGTTGTTCGAGTGGGTCGTCATGACATTCGGTTTGAAGAATGCAGGCGCTACGTATCAGCGTGCTATGAACTTGATCTTCCATGATCTCTTAGGCATTGTGTTAGAAGTCTATATTGATGACGTCGTCGTCAAGTCGGACGGCTATGAACACCACTTGGCCGACTTGCGACTAGCCTTTGAAAGAATGCGTCGGTATGGGTTGAAGATGAACCCGCTCAAATGCGCGTTTGGTGTGTCGGCTGGGAAGTTCTTAGGGTTCATAATTCATGAGCAAGGTATAGAGATTGACCCTAAGAAGATAGAGGCCATTAAGAAGTTAGGAGAGCCGACATGCAAAAAGGATGTGCAGAGTCTATTGGGGAAGATAAACTACTTAAGACGATTTATATCTAACCTGGCGGGTAAGATTGAATCGTTTGTCCCTTTGCTCCGGCTAAAGAACGAAGCCGAGATTCGCTTGGGGGGCAGAACAGCAAGACGCCTTCAATAGTATCAAGAGATACTTATCGAGCCCTCCAGTACTTCGAGCACCCAAGTCGGGAGTCCCGTTCCGACTATACATTGCTGCACAAGATAAAGTACTCGGCGCAGTGCTAACTCAGGAAGTCGACAAGAAGGAGTACATCATCGCCTACATAAGTCGCCGACTACTCGACGCTGAAAGTCGGTACGTGTTCGTCGAGAAACTATGCTTATCCTTGTTTTACGCATGCACCAAGTTTCGGCATTATTTGCTTTCGAGTGCATGCATAGTGTCTTGCCAAGTCAATGTGATCAAGTATATGTTGCAACAACCGATTCTTAGCGGACGGATTGGTAAATGGGCTTATGCTTTAATAGAGTTTGATTTGACATATGAGTCGTTGCGTGCCACGAAAGGTCAAGTTGTCGCCGACTTCATTGTTGATCATAGGGTTAATGATGAAGAAGATGTTGATTATGTTAGCATATGTCCATGGAAGCTTTACTTTGATGGATCGGTTTGTAGAAGTGGGCAAGGCATTGGCAGTGTTTTAGTTTCACCACATAGTGTTGTCTATGAGTCATCGGTCCGACTAGAGTATCCTTGCACTAATAACCAGGCAGAGTATGAGGCACTGTTGTTTGGTTTACAAAGCTTAATAGACATGGGTGTAAGAGATGTAGATGCTTTTGGAGATTCATTGCTAGTAGTTCAGCAAGTCAATGGAGAGTTTCAATGCTTCGATGGGTTGCTGAATAGCTATTTAGACCGATGTTTAGATATAGTCAAGCTGTTAGATACCTTTAGTATCAGTCACATTCCCAGGGAGGAGAATTCTAGAGCCAACTACTTGGCACAGCAAGCATCCGGGTACCAAGTCAGAAGAGGAAAGTTTTTTGTATCCAGAGAGCCGATGCTCGTTGCTGTCAAAGGCCGGGCCGACTTACTGGAAGTCGAAGCCGACTCGTGTAGACCCAATTCCGACTCGGGGGGCAACAGTTTAACACAGGCTGCCGAGTCGTCAAGCGGTTTGGAAGTTAATGATTGGAGGGTGCCTTTAGTTAGTTATTTGAAAAATCCGGGACAAACAAGAGATAGGAAAATTCGGCGGCAAGCCATAAAATACACCTTGTTTAACGACGAGTTGTATCGCCGAACAATAGATGGAGTATTATTGAAATGCTTAGGTCCCGACCAGTCAAGGGTAGCTATGGGAGAAGTGCATGAAGGGATATGCGGAACACATCAGTCGGCCCCTAAGATGCAATGGTTGTTGAAGAGAGCAGGATTCTATTGGCCGACTATGTTAGAAGAGTGTTTCCGGTATTATAGAGGGTGTGAAGCATGTCAGAAGTTCGGGAACATACAATTAGTACCCCGCGGCTAAGATGGACCCTATTATAAAGCCGTGGCCATTTAGAGGATGGGGTTTAGATTTCATTGGGGAAATACATCCTGCTTCGTCGAAAGGTCATCGTTTCGTCCTGGTAGCTACAGATTATTTCACTAAATGGACCGAAGCAGTTCCTTTAAGAAATATGACTCATAAGGAAGTGATTAGCTTTGTTCTGGAACATATCATCCATAGGTTCGGCATCCCTCAAACTCTGACGACTGATCAGGGTGCATCCTTTATGTCTCACCAATTCAGTGAGTTTGCCGAGTCCTTTGGGGTCAAGTTGTTGAACTCGTCGCCCTATTATGCCCAAGCCAATGGACAGGCCGAGTCCAGCAATAAAACCTTGATCAAGCTAATAAAGAAGAAAATTGAGGAACATCCGAGGAGGTGGCATGAGGTCCTCTCGGAAGCATTATGGGCCCATAGGATATCCAAGCATGGAGCCACCCGAGTGACGCCATTCGAGTTGGTGTACGGGCAGGAGGCGGTGTTGCCCGTGGAAGTTAAACTACAAGCTCTTAGAATAGCCAGGCAAGACAACTTGTCGGCTGAAGATTACAGCCACTTGATGATAGATAAGATAGATGATGTTCCAGAAGAGAGGTTGAAGGCCTTACAAGAAATCGAGAAGGAGAAGTTGAGAGTTGCCAAGGCTTACAACAAAAGAGTAAAGGAAAAATTGTTTCAGATAGGAGACCTAGTATGGAAAACAATTTTACCTGTTGGAGCTCGGGACAACAAATTCGGCAAATGGTCGCCAAGTTGGGAGGGCCCGTTTAGAGTTGTCGAGATAGTCCCCGGGAATTCCTATCTTGTAGAATCTTTGCAAGGGGAATGGTTATCTAGGGCTCTTAATGGGAAATATCTGAAAAAGTATTACCCGAGTATGTGGCAAGTAGCTTAACAAAATATATGGCCGATATGCCCTTTAAAAATATCGCCCTGAGCAACGATGTAGGTCAAGGTGTTTTTGGCAAATGCAATTATGCCAAAAAGCAGGGGGGGCATGTGTTTACAGCGTAATTTGGCTTGAAGGTTTATTCAGTGGGCCAAATTAAGTATTAGGTTTGCTGGAAGTTGAGATGATGAAACTAACAGTATGGATGCAGCATTTACTCTTACATGCAGGATTAATACAGCCGAGTGGCCTGGACGCTCGCGGTATACTTGATACCGAGTGCTCGCGGCGTTTCCGAGTGCCCCCGAGTGCTCACTGCATCCCGAGTAGTCATCATATCCCAAGTGCGAAGGTGCTCGCAGAAGTTCCCGAAGACCCAAGCAATTGGAGGTGTCCCCGAGCGCCCACGCCCCGAGCACTACGCCATCAAGTCACGAGCGGTACCTCTGGGTATTCAACAGTGGCGGCCCCGAGCAACATCGACCCCGAGTACTGGTGATACCGAGTGGCCCAGCCCCGAGAAGGTCTCCAGCCCCGAGGGGTTTTTTCCCGAGTACTCGGCCGACTCCCGAGTGGTACAAAGTTCATCCCCGAACAGTCCGAGTTCGTCCCCGAGCGCTCAGCGGATTCCCGAGCGGTCCAAGTTCGTCCCCGAGCACTCGCGAAGGACCATCTTCAGCAAGTCTGAATTGCAGTACTATCCTTCAAGACTTACCCGACGCCAGAGACTTCAGCTTGAGGCGCAAGAAACGCGGCAAGGCAATCAAGGAGAGTCCTACAAGATTTGGAAGTCTATCCAGTTTGTTAAGGAAGGATATCCCGTGCGCCGAGAAGAGTCCGGATGTCGGCGTCCGAAGCAGTTAAGATTTGGAAAGCTATCTTGGTTTGTATGGAAAGTTACATGTACGGTAGAATCCAGATCCTTTAAGCAAGGAAAGAGATGTATTTGTAATCAGATTAGGATTAGGAGTCCGAACCTCCTACGGGAAGACCAGCCGCCCTATAAATATGTAAAGGGTGACGGCCGATTAAAATCATCCAACAATCGATCAAATCAATCTTTTATCTTTTATCTTTTTACCTTTTCTTAGCAGTAGATCTTTGCTGTTTTGCGCTGGAAAACAGTCGTTTCTTCTTCACGTAAGTAAGAAGATCTTTGTTGCTTTGCTCGGAAAGCAATCGTTCGTCGTACACGTAAGTACGATAGTTATCCTTTGTTGCTTTGCTCGAAAAGCATCCGTTTATCGCACACGTAAGTGCGGTTGGCGACTCCCATCACCTAGGTGTTCCACGGATCCAATTTCGTGCGAACACCTACATACATCAAGTATCCATTAGTGGGAAATGCTCCATGGTATTAACATGGTAGTGGCATATCTCATGACCACCTCACATGTTTTGTAGAAATGTACTACATATCCTTGTGGCCAAGCTTTATGCTTGGCAAACAAATATGAGCCATATAGACTTGCAAGTTCGGTTACTAAGACACGTATCATATGGAGATACTGTATTTGTGTCTAAGTGATTGGTGGGACAACATCTTAAGATCACGTTGAACCATTCAAGAAATTTATGGTTCATAGGTATTTGATTGGCCTAGAAAAGAGCATGAAACTTATGATGCACTCACCTACCTTAACCCCTTAAATTATCTAAGTAGATAGTGAAGTTCATGTTGCACAACTAAGTATGGTTATAATTGCACATTAATGACATGTATTGCTCCATGATATACCACTCCCGTATGAATTTAATGAAGTGGGATGGATATATCAAAACATCAAGATATAGCTTACCACAATTTTCAGAAAAATTGTGAAGGACACCAAGGAAGTTGGATATTGTGTTTATTCACACAATATTGCCCAAGGTGTTTATTGTGGAAACAAAATGGTTAGAATGCGAAATTTTTAATGGAGGTTATCTTGAGGAGAGAAAATACATATGCATATTAACTATGATGTTATGAGCCATGAATATTCGTATAATTGGTTCACTCGAAAGAATCAAATGTCAGTAATCATATTGTCCATTGAAGTATCTTTCCACCCTGATATTTGAAAGTATGTGGATTGAAATATCAACTAGGAGCTTTTTTCTGTGGAAAGCCACTCCAAAAACTCAACCAAGTTGACTCCCTTCCTCGCCATCGTCCCTGCCAAATGTGGCGACGGTAGTGGCTGCGGTGGGGCACCCCTCCACAATCTCCTCTCTCCTAAGCCCGGGCCTCCCATCTCATCTCCTCCTCTTTGATTTGGTGTCTCCTCCCGTCTCAGATCTATCGCTGCAACTGCTACTGGCTGGCATCAGCAACTCCCACGCGGTTGTCCCAGCTGGGATTCTTTCCCGGTGGTTCCCTCCTTGCCTTGCGGTGGATGGCCACCGTCGAGGGGGCTGGCTTGTGTGTTGCAACACCATGCTTGGCGATGCCCTTGCTGCGTCTTGCACGATTTTATTTTGGGGCAGCAGGTGCAGTTCCGGCAGTGGCATGCCTTGGTCGTGGGGCCGACTTCCTCACTCTCATGCTGCTCCAATGCTGCTGTGAGTGGGGTCTCTACTCTTTCTTTCAGTCATTGGCCTGGGCGTGCTTTTTTCTGGGGCTGATGGATTCCGTGGTATCATAGATGGCAGCTGTGGAGGCGGCGTGCTCACTACACGGGGAGCAGTTGTGGCTGGGTGGGGAGGCCCCTCTCGTCACGCTCTCAGCAACAGCGGTCGCTGCTGTTGGAAATATGCCCTAGAGGCAATAAATAAAGTTGTTATTTGTCATATTTCAAGTTCATGATAAAGTTTATTCTCCATGCTATAATTGTATTAATTGGAAACATTATTACTTGTGTGGTTATATAAACAACACCGTGTCCCTAGTGATCCTCTAACACTAGCTTGTTGATTAATTGATGGTTAAGGTTTCCTAACCATGAACATGAGTTGTTAATTAATAACAAGGTCATATCATTAGGAGAATGATGTGATGGATAGACCCAAGTTGAGCGTAGCAATTTGATCGTGTCACTAAGTTTTATTTGCTTCAGCTATCATATGTTAAATGTTCTAGTCTTTCGACCATGAGATAATGCCACTCCCTAGTACCGGAAGAATGCTTTGAGGGCATCAACCATCACGCCGTAACAGGGTGATCATAAAGGTGTCTTTCAGGTATCTCGGAAAGTACTTGTTGGGTTGCATGTATCAAGAGTGGGATTTGTCCATCCACGTGACGGAGAGATATTCTCTGGGCCCACTCGGTAATGTACATTCGATATCGCTTGCAAGCAAGGGACTAAGGAGTTAGTCACAGAGGATGTTGTATTACGGAACGAGTAAAGAGTACTTACTAGGAAACGAGATTGAACTAGGTATGGTGATACCGACGATCAAATCTCGGGCAAGTAAAATATCGTGAGACAAAGGAATGGAACATTCGACATCGTGGTTCAACCGATAAATGATATTCGTTGAATATGTGGGAATCAATATGGACATCCATGGTCCCGCTATTGATTATTGATCGGAGAGGTGTCTCGATCATGTCCGCATATTCCCGAACCCGTAGGGTCACACACTTAAGGTTCGTTGATGCTAGGGTAGAGAATGAGATATTAATATGGTGAGACCAAAATTTTGTTCGGAGTCTCGGATGGGATCCAGGACGTCACGAGGAGCTCCGGAATGGTCCGGAGATACAATTTCATATACGGAAAGTATTTTTAGGGTTTCGGAAAGGTTCGGGATTTTTCCGGCAGAGTTCCGGAGAAGTTCTAGAAGGTTCCGGAGGGTTCTAGAGTAGGGCCCACTTATCCCGGAGGGGTCCACATGGACCAAGGGTACTGCATGAACAGTACACATGTGAATAGTGTCACGTGAACAGTACCCCCCTTCCTAGATGGATAAGATCGATATCCCTTAAAAATAGGAGATCTAAAGATAAAGGAAAAAGGGGAACTTGGGAGGCAAGTTACTGTTCACGTAATGTTCACGTGAACAGTACCGAGCCTATATAAAGGGGGGGGAGGGCTGGGCGCAGCCCCCCTTGAACCCTAGCCGCCAGCCCCTCCCTCTCTCCCATCTGCTCCTCTCCCGCAGCTGCTTAGGCGAAGCCCTGCAGGAATTTCTCCACCACATCCACCACCACACCGCGTGCTGCTGGAGATCTCATCTACCTCTCCACCTCACCTTGCTGGATCAAGAAGGAGGAGACGTCATCGAGCCATACGTGTGCACATCTCGGAGGTGCCGCTCGTTGCGGTGCTTGATCGGATTGGAACACGAGAAGATCCCTCTCGCGGCTGGGAGGTATAACCTAGCTGCGGGAGGCTGCGGGCTTCATCGACAACGGTCAAATTCTCCGCTGCGTTGACGTGTTCGTCGAGGGTATGTAAATATGATCTGTCTCTCGTTGCAAGCTTCTTCTAGATTGGATCTTGGTTTTCTAGATTGGATCTAGGTTTTCGTTTGTATCTCGTAGGAAAATTTTTGTTTTCTATGCTACGAATCCCATCAGTGGTATCAGAGCTAGATCTATGCGTAGATGCTTTGTACGAGTAGAACACAATTGGATTGTGGGCGTTGATTCTCTTGTTGCTACCTCTTTTGGTGCACTTTGGATTTTGCGGGATAGCAAGATGAAGCGGCCCGGACCAACTTTACATGTCCTCGCACATGAGACCGGTTCTGCGCTCGACATGCAACTTGTATTGCATAAGCAGCTGGCGGGTGTCTGTCTCTCTTGCTATAGTGAAATCTAATTTGCAACGGGAGGCTTGGAAAAGTTTATAGCAATAATTGAATCCACGTTGTGGCTTTGCGTAGGTAAGAACGGTTCTTGTATACAACCCCTAGAAGCCACGTAAAACTTGCAAACAATAAGTAGAGGCGTCTAACTTGTTTTTGCAGGGGGCATGTGATGTGGTATAGCCAAGATGTGATGTGACATATGTGATGTATGAGATGATCATGTTTTGTAATATTTCACGGCTTGCATGTCGATGAGTACGGCAACCGGCAGGAGCCACATGGTTGTCTTTAATATTTATTGTATGACCTGCGTGTCAACTCCAAACGCCATGTAATTGCATTACTTTATCGCTAGTGGTAGCAATAGTTGTAGTTGCAACACGTGGTGGTGACTATCATGTGCGACGCCCAAGGAGTTAGGCGTCATGCTGGTGATGATGGAGATCGTGCCGGTGCGTTGGAGATGGAGATCAAAGGCGCAAAAGAAGAAAAGGCTATACCATGTCACATTATTCTTGCATGTGATGTTTATCCTTTTTTATGCATCTTATTTTGCTTAGTACGGCGGTAGCATTATAAGATGATCCCTCACACTAATATCAAGATAAAATGTGTTCTCCCTTAGTATGCACCGTTGTGAAAGTTCATCGTTTTGAAGCACCTCGTGATGATCGGGTGTGATAAACTCTACGCTCACATACAACGGGTGTAAGCCAGTGTTACACATGCGGAAATACTTTGGTTAGCTTGACGAGTCTAGCATGTACAGACATGGCCTCGGAACACATCGAACCGAAAGGTTAAACATGAGTCATATGGATGATATGATCAACATGTTGATGTTCACCATTGAAATTACCCCATCTCACGTGATGATCGGACTTGGGATAGTGGATTTGGATCATGTATCACTAAACAACTTGAGGGATGTTGAGTTTAGTGGGAGTTCATTAGTAATTTGATTAATTTGAACTAATTATCATGAACATAGTCTAAATGCCTTTGCAAATATGTTGTAGATCAATGGCTCGCCCCGTAGCTCCGTCGCTCAATTTTAATGCGTTCCTAGAGAAAGAGAAACTGAAATCCAATGGAAGCAACTTCGCGGACTGGTACCGCAATCTGAGGATCATCCTCACTGCTGCACAGAAGGCTTATGTCCTTGATGCAACGCTGGGTCAGGCCCCTGCTAATGACGCTCCTGAGGATGTCAGGAATGTCTATCAATCTCGCAAAGATGACCACACGATAGTTCAGTGCGCCATTCTGTACGGTTTAGAACCTGATCTCCAAAAACGTTTTGAGAAACACGGGGCATATGAGATGATTGAGGAACTGAAAGTGATATTTCAGACTCATGCCCGTGTGGAGAGCTATGAAGCCTCTGAGAAGTTCTTTAACTGTAAGATGGAGGAGAACAGCTCCGTCAGTGAGCACGTACTCAAAATGTCTGGGTACGCCGATCGCCTAAGTCAGTTAGGTGTAGTCATTCCCAATCAGTTGGGGATTGACAGGGTTCTCCAGTCACTGCCACCAAGCTACAAGAGCTTTGTGATGAACTATAATATGCAAGGCATGCAGAAGACGCTTCCCGAACTGTTCGCGATGCTGAAAGCTGCTGAGGTGAAAATCAAGAAGGAACATCAAGTGTTGATGGTCAATAAGACCACCAGTTTCAAGAAGAAGGGCAAGAAGGGAAACTTCAAGAAGGGTGGCAAGAAAGTTGCCACTCCCGCGAAGAAACCCAAGGCTGGCCCTAAACCTGACACTGAGTGCTTCCATTGCAAGGAGAGTGGCCACTGGAAGCGTAACTGCCCCAAGTACTTGGCAGATTTGAAGGCTGGCAACATCAAGAAGAAAGGTATATTTGATATACATGTTATTGATGTTTACCTTACTAGTACTCGTAGTAGTGCCTGGGTATTTGATACTGGTTTGGTTGCTAATATTTGTAACTCGAAACAGGAGCTGCAGAATAAACGAAGACTAGCAAGGGATGAGGTGACGATGCGCGTTGGAAATGGCTCCAAGGTTGATGTGATCGCCGTCGGCACGCTCCCTCTACGTCTACCTTCGGGATTAGTTTTAAACCTCAATAATTGTTATTTGGTGCCTGCGTTAAGCATGAACATTATATCTGGATCTTGTTTATTGCGAGACGGTTATTCATTTAAGTCTGAGAATAATGGTTGTTCTATTTATATGAGTAATATCTTTTATGGTCATGCACCCATTGTGAATAGTTTATTCTTGTTAAATCTCGATTGTAGTGACACACATGTTCATAATATTGATGCCAAAAGATGCAAAGTAAATAGTGATAATACCACATACTTGTGGCACTGCCGTTTAGGTCATATTGGTGTAGATCGCATGAAGAAGCTTCATTCTAATGGACTTCTGGAATCACTTGACCTTGAATCATTTGATACATGTGAACCATGCCTTATGGGCAAGATGACTAGAACCCCGTTCTCTGGAACAATGGAGCGGGCAAGTGAATTGTTGGAAATCATACATACTGATGTGTGTGGACCAATGAGTTCTTCTACGCGCGGTGGATATCGTTATTTCCTAACCTTCACGGATGATTTAAGTAGATATGGGTATATTTACTTAATGAAACACAAGTCTGAAACGTTTGAAAAGTTCAAAGAATTTCAGAGTGAAGTAGAAAATCATCGTAACAAGAAAATTAAGTTTCTACGATCTGATCGTGGAGGTGAATATTTGAGTTACGAGTTTGGTATGCATTTGAAGAAGTGTGGAATTGTTCAACAACTCACGCCAGCAGGAACACCACAGCGCAATGGTGTGTCCGAACGTCGTAATCGCACTCTATTGGATATGGTGCGGTCTATGATGTCTCTTACCGATCTGCCACTATCGTTTTGGGGTTATGCATTAGAGACAGCCGCATTCACTTTAAATAGGGCTCCATCAAAATCCGTTGAAACGACTCCATATGAGTTATGGTATGGTAAAAAGCCTAAGATATCGTTTCTTAAAGTTTGGGGATGTGATGCTTATGTAAAGAAGTTACAGCCTGATAAGCTCGAAACCAAAGCGGAAAAATGTGTCTTCATAGGATACCCTAAAGAAACAATTGGGTATACCTTCTATCACAGATCCAAGGGCAAAGTCTTTGTTGCCAAGAATGGATCCTTTCTTGAGAAGGAGTTTCTCTCGAAAGAAGTGAGTGGGAGGAAAGTAGAGCTGAACGAGGTTGATGAACCTTCTCTCGAATTGGAGAGTGGCGCAGCGACGGAAGATGTTCCAGTGCAGCCTTCACCACCTAGAGAGAAAGCTAATGATGATGATCATGAAACTTCAAACGAGGCTGCTACTGAACTTCGCAGGTCGACTAGGACACGTACCGCTCCTGAATGGTACGGTAATCCTGTCATGAATGTCTTGTTGTTGGACAACGACGAACCCGCGAACTATGAGGAAGCGATGATGGGCCCAGACTCCAAGAAATGGCTAGACGCCATGAAATCCGAAATGGGATCCATGTATGATAACCAAGTGTGGACTTTGGTTGACCTCCCTGATGGTCGGAGGGCCGTTGAGAACAAATGGATCTTTAAGAAGAAAACAGACGCTGATGGTAATGTGACCGTCTATAAAGCTCGACTTGTCGTAAAAGGGTTTCGACAAATTCAAGGAGTTGACTACGATGAGACCTTCTCACCGATAGCGATGCTAAAGTCTGTTCGGATTCTACTAGCAATTGCTGCATTTTTCGATTATGAAATTTGGCAGATGGATGTCAAAACTGCGTTCCTTAATGGTAACATTGAGGAAGAGTTGTACATGGTGCAACCCGAAGGTTTTGTCGATCCTAAGGATGCTGGTAAAGTATGCAAACTTCAGCATTCCATCTATGGACTGAAGCAAGCATCCCGGAGTTGGAACCTTCGATTTGATGAGGTGATCAAAGGTTTTGGATTTGTCCAAAATTACAAGGAGGCTTGTATTTACAAGAAAGTGAGTGGGAGCTCTGTAGCATTTCTGGTATTATATGTGGATGACATATTATTGATTGGAAATGATATAGAACTTCTTGAAAGTGTAAAAGGTTATTTGAATAGAATTTTTCAATGAAAGACCTTGGTGAAGCTGCTTACATATTAGGCATTAAGATCTATAGAGATAGGTCAAAACGCCTGATAGCACTTAATCAAAGCACATACCTTGACAAGGTTCTGAAGAAGTTCAGAATGGATGAGTCAAAGAAAGGGTTCTTGCCCATGTTGCAAGGTAAGATATTGAGCAAGGCTCAGTGTCCGGCTACGGCAGAAGATAGAGAAAAGATGAGTAATATCCCCTATGCCTCGGCCATAGGCTCTATCATGTATGCCATGCTGTGTACTAGACCGGATGTGTCCCATGCTCTTAGTTTGACGAGCAGATACCAGAGTGATCCAGGAGTGGAACACTGGACAGCAGTTAAGAATATCCTTAAGTACCTGAAGAGGACTAAGGACATGTTTCTAGTCTATGGTGGTGATGAAGAGCTTGTCGTAAAGGGTTACGTCGATGCTAGCTTCAACACAGACATAGATGACTCTAAATCTCAATCAGGATATGTATTCATTTTGAATGGTGCAGCAGTGAGCTGGAGAAGCTCGAAGCAGAGCGTCATCGCGGCATCTACAACTGAAGCGGAGTATGTGGCTGCTGCTGAAGCAGCACAGGAAGGTGTCTGGATGAGAGAGTTCATGATTGAACTTGGTGTGGTTCCTAGCGCGTTAGATCCTATGGCTATCTACTGTGACAACACTGGTGCCATAGCGAACGCCAAAGAGCCAAGGTCTCACAAGAATTCCAAGCACATCAAGCGCCGCTTTCACACCATTCGTGAGTATGTCAAAGAAGGTGACATAAAGATTTGCAAAGTACATACGGATCTGAATGTGGCGGACCCGTTGACTAAACCTCTTCCACGAGCAAAACATGATCAGCACCAGGAGTCCATGGGTGTTAGACCTTTACCAATGTAAACTAGATTATTGACTCTAGTGCAAGTGGGAGACTGTTGGAAATATGCCCTAGAGGCAATAAATAAAGTTGTTATTTGTCATATTTTTAGTTCATGATAAAGTTTATTCTCCATGCTATAATTGTATTAATTGGAAACATTATTACTTGTGTGGTTATATAAACAACACCGTGTCCCTAGTGATCCTCTAACACTAGCTTGTTGATTAATTGATGGTTAAGGTTTCCTAACCATGAACATGAGTTGTTAATTAATAACAAGGTCATATCATTAGGAGAATGATGTGATGGATAGACCCAAGTTGAGCGTAGCAATTTGGTCGTGTCACTAAGTTTTATTTGCTTCAGCTATCATATGTTAAATGTTCTAGTCCTTCGACCATGAGATAATGCCACTCCCTAGTACCGGAAGAATGCTTTGAGGGCATCAACCATCACGCCGTAACAGGGTGATCATAAAGGTGTCTTTCAGGTATCTCGGAAAGTACTTGTTGGGTTGCATGTATCAAGAGTGGGATTTGTCCATCCACGTGACGGAGAGATATTCTCTGGGCCCACTCGGTAATGCACATTCGATATCGCTTGCAAGCAAGGGACTAAGGAGTTAGTCACAGAGGATGTTGTATTACGGAACGAGTAAAGAGTACTTACCAGGAAACGAGATTGAACTAGGTATGGTGATACCGACGATCAAATCTCGGGCAAGTAAAATATCGTGAGACAAAGGAATGGAACATTCGACATCGTGGTTCAACCGATAAATGATATTCGTTGAATATGTGGGAATCAATATGGACATCCATGGTCCCGCTATTGATTATTGATCGGAGAGGTGTCTCGATCATGTCCGCATATTCCCGAACCCGTAGGGTCACACACTTAAGGTTCGTTGATGCTAGGGTAGAGAATGAGATATTAATATGGTGAGACCGAAATTTTGTTCGGAGTCTCGGATGGGATCCAGGACGTCACGAGGAGCTCCGGAATGGTCCGGAGATACAATTTCATATACGGGAAAGTATTTTTAGGGTTTCGGAAAGGTTCGGGATTTTTCCGGCAGAGTTCCGGAGAAGTTCTAGAAGGTTCCGGAGGGTTCTAGAGTAGGGCCCACTTATCCCGGAGGGGTCCACATGGACCAAGGGTACTGCATGAACAGTACACATGTGAATAGTGTCACGTGAACAGTACCCCCCTTCCTAGATGGATAAGATCGATATCCCTTAAAAATAGGAGATCTAAAGATAAAGGAAAAAGGGGAACTTGGGAGGCAAGTTACTGTTCACGTAATGTTCACGTGAACAGTACCGAGCCTATATAAAGGGGGGGAGGGCTGGGCGCAGCCCCCCTTGAACCCTGGCCGCCAGCCCCTCCCTCTCTCCCATCTACTCCTCTCCCGCAGCTGCTTAGGCGAAGCCCTGCAGGAATTTCTCCACCACATCCACCACCACACCGTCGTGCTGCTGGAGATCTCATCTATCTCTCCACCTCACCTTGCTGGATCAAGAAGGAGGAGACGTCATCGAGCCATACGTGTGCACATCTCGGAGGTGCCGCTCGTTGCGGTGCTTGATCGGATTGGAACACGAGAAGATCCCTCTCGCGGCTGGGAGGTATAACCTAGCTGCGGGAGGCTGCGGGCTTCATCGACAACGGTCAAATTCTCCGCTGCGTTGACGTGTTCGTCGAGGGTATGTAAATATGATCTGTCTCTCGTTGCAAGCTTCTTCTAGATTGGATCTTGGTTTTCTAGATTGGATCTAGGTTTTCGTTTGCATCTCGTAGGAAAATTTTTGTTTTCTATGCTACGAATCCCATCAGCTGCTTCAATAGGGTTGGCGAGTTCGATGGCATCTGTAGATGGCGGCCATGGTTGCAGTGCCCTCTTGTTGCGGGAGGGGTCATAGCGGGGGTGTCATCGCTGCTCCTCGCCTCCTTACCGGTGCCTGCTTCAGGTGTTGTTTCCTGTCGGGGGTGTTCAGACTTGGTGGCTCAGGTGCGACATGTGTGGATGTTCCGTGGTGTGGTCTCAACTGTGCGTTGTGTTTCGACTATGGCCGTGGCACACTAATGTTGTGGTGTGGTCTCAGCGCGTAAGGCCCTTTGGCTATGCTTGCGACACATTGGTTTTGTGGTGTGGCCTCGGTTGACCGATGCCCTTCGACTGCGCCTATGGTGCTTGTCTGTGCTTTGTGCCTTGTACCAATCAACATGTTTCCCTGTGGTCCTTTTGGTGGTGGCTATGCTTGTGTGGTGAGGTGGATGCTTGTGGCATGGTCTTACGTGACTGATGCCTTCAGCATTGTTGACAACACATCGGTGTTCGTGGTGCGGTCTCGGTGGAGTGATGCGTTTTGTCAACACCGGTGGTGCTCATCATTGGACATTTGGCTTGGGGTCTTCAAGGGGGTGATGTTGTTCGTGGTGTGGTGAGGCCGATGTTCAGTGTGTGGTCTTGACTGTGTGATGCTCTTAGACGGCGCCGGCAGCACACTAGTCTTTGTGGTGAATCACGGCAAAGCAGGTCCTTCATTGACGTCTATGAACCTCCTCGCTAAGTTATGGGGATTTGTTCCTTGTGGTGGTGGCTCCTGGGGTGGGGTTCATTAGCTCCATTTGCCAAACCCCTCCTTTCGTTAACATATTTTCCATTTTTCTTCCTTTGTGTTGTCCCTTGGGCTTGGGGTGCCGTTTGTTTTCTCGTTTGTTCTTATGTTCACCCCGATAATTTGTAGGTTATCTCATAGCGTTTTTCCGTGCTATATAAATGGAAATGCTTAGGTGGGCCTTTGTGGCCCCCGTAGTTCAAAAAATATCAACTTCAAAAAAAATTCCTAAAATTAGTGCAGTATTTAAGGGGAGCAAGTTCCTGAATTGGAATATAACCAAAATTGTACATAGTAATGCAGCAAATTACAAGAAGCCATCAAACCGAAGGAGGAATGTTGCGAAACCATCAACCCGATCTAGGTGTCGCTCCTTTAGGGGAGGTGGTGTCCCCCTAACATAACTTTTGCGGGCTCTTGTCTAATCCCCTAGCAAGGGTTCTAGGTTATAAATAGGAGCTCTAATAATTGCTTGTAATCAGAGTTGAGAACATAACTAATAAAGAGAATTCTGTGCCCCTACTTCTTGTGTCTCCATTTTATTTACCGTACGTGTGCGTACGTGCGGCGTTCTATGATTTTTTTTGACTAAATCGTTCTTCTACATCTACGATCACGCCTCACAATCTTTAGACTGGACTTGCTGACACAGGTTATGAGACAATATGTTGTGCAATCGCTTTGCAATCACTTTTGTTCGGGCACGAAATTAGGGCTCCTTTAGAAAGAAAGATTTTCACAGAAATAGAAAATTTTCTATAGAGATGCCTCTTCGATTAAAGGAATGAGATCGCCAAGTTTACAACCTAATTTCATAGAATTGTTAGTAAGATGTTAGACCTGTTAAATATTTCGTTCGTGTGCATAATAACTAAGTCATAAGCACCTATCCCTAACAAAAGTTCCAGAGTTTTTTGTATGGAAAAACATATTATTTTACTTATTGTTATGTTTTTAATTATTATAGCTTTTAACTTGCCATGACATTTAATTTAATTTCTATTTTTTTTAATTTTCTTGTTTCAATTCATATATTTTAGAAGTACTTCTCAACTTACTCAACCTGTATATAGTCTTTATTGTTCAAACCCGTTCTGCATTAAGATTATAAAAATATGACTACAACATGTATTTATATATTTTTTACAACTTAATTTTTAAAGCATTTTTAGGAAAATATATATACATACTTATAGTCAAAGTTAAAATAATACTACCTCTGTGTCACAACATAAGTCGCTTTAGATATTTATATGATCTAGAAGGTGACACTTTGACCTTCAATTTCAATAAAATATATTGTAATAAAACTAAATCTACATTATGAAACTATATTTCATGATGAATCTCGTCATATTAATTTTGTGTTGTAGATGGTGGTAAGTTATTATATATTGATGATCCAATCTAATGTTTTTTACTTCGCATATTCTAAAATGACCTATATTATGACACAGAGGGAGTAATTCATAAATTCACTATATTTGTCACTAGCTGTGAGAGTATCTGTTTCAAAATATCTATCCATTGAGATAAACAAGAGTGTAGTTAATACAAAGTTTCCACTCTCTACCTCTAGATCAATGCTTTAGAAGGGGTCAAGCGATTGTAACATCTCATCTAATAGGGATATCAACAACATGACTTGGTGAGATACTATCAAATTTGACTCCGCAAGATGAGATTTCAACAATTACTGTGAATTTAATTCAGGATATAGCTGTGAAGTTCCTTTAGTTTTAGACAGACAGTAACATGAGTGAGGATGTTGGATTTAACTAACTCTTTTATGTGGCACCTAACAATGAGTTGCTCAATATCGTACAAGTCTGGCAAGAGGCTAGCAAGGTGACAACATGGTCCATCGTGTTGTCGGGATATGGTGACTCTAAGATCAATATATGATGGTATGGAGCGGATAGTGTTGGGCACATATGAAGCATGCAAGAGTAATTTAATTTCGCCGTATCATTGATTGTGATGAAAGGAAGAAGGAAGTACAGTTACAGATGGAGTCATGGAGTAGCGTTGGAATCTAATCGAGGGTTTAGGTCATTGAGCTGCAAAGGTGAATCTCAAGTCCAAGGTACACGGAGGTTCGAGCAAGACCGCTTCAAGAGGGTGGATGACATATTCGCTAAGGTGGAGTTTTTTGAGATTGTGTCAAATATGTGTACGAAGATTATAAATTGGACTTAGAGAGTGTGTAGGATTGTAATAGGGTACTACAAGGTGTCATAGTTGGGTACGGATAAAATAAGAGTCGGGCTCTTGTATCCTAGGCATCCTATTTAAGAGGGAGCATCACACATTGTAACCAAGGGTCAGTCGGAAAGGCAGTCTGACCGGCCGTCAGTCTAAAGGGCGGTCAGAAGAGTGGTCTGACGGCCTGGATAGGAAAATTGGCAGAAACCTCGGAATCATCATGGATATTCAGTGGATCACCGGGGGAGGGAGGTGATGTACATATATATCTCATATATGAGAGGATGAGTGTCCGTAGTCGGCTCCTAGGAATGTAGGTTTCGGCTGAACCTCGTCAACAAACATTGGTGCCATCTTCTTCTTGCATACAACCTTAGTAGATCCTGCGCTGTGCAATCTCGGTATTACGGCTAGTGGAACCAAATAGCGATGGTATTAGTTATAGAAGCTAGCAGTGGCTCGTCACCATGAAGGCTAATTTCACAACGTGACTCAAGACAAATATGATAGTAAATACATAGAGGAAATAAGATAGTAACTGTATTGAATCTCTTTAGCAATCTTAATGATCATAATTTGTATTTTGCTGAGTAAAATAAAGTTGGGTGACTTGGGTGCGTTTTACTCTTTAAAAAACTCGATATTACCTTCTGGGTGCTGAAGAGTTTGCAAATTATACGTACTACTGCCAAACCTATCCTATCAAATACCTAATGTGCTTGATTAGCATCTAATCCAAATAAATATTCTTCGTGTTGGCTAATTCTCAGTTGTCAAATTTTTTTATGAATCTCAGTTACCTAAAATTTCACATTATTTAGCCTAAAATTACAATATTGAAAGTGTGCAATTTTAGTAAAAATTTAGTGTAATTTTTAGTCATCTAAAATTACACATCATTTAATCTAAAATTATAGTATTTGAAAGTGTACAATTTTAGTAAAAACTTAGTGTAATTTTTAGTTTATATATTATATATGGAGTTAGACGTGAATGAGAGACAAAAATCCGGATTTAGCCCCCCCTCCACGGTCAATGCCGGATTTAGCCCCTTCTCGGAGTCAAAATCAAATTTAGCCCTCGTTCCGCACATCAGAGGTGCGGCAGGACACGTGTCAGCTCGTCGGCGCGCGGCAGGGCACCTGCCGCACCCCAGGCATGCGGCAGGGCTCCTGCCGCACCCCCAAGGGCACCTGCCGCACCCCCGACGTGCGGCAGGGCGGCTGCCGCACCCCCGGCGTGCAGCCTGCATGTCAGACGTCATAGAGTATGGCGTTTATCTGCTAAATCTAAACGCCAGAAAGTTAGCGTTTAGCTGTTAAACCCAAATGCCATACACTCTGGCGTTTACCCTGCCGCACGCCTGCCGCAGGTGGGGGGTGCGGCAGGTGCCCTGCCGCACGCCTGGGCTGCAATACGTGCCCTGCCGCAGGTGGGGTGTGCGGCAGGTGCCCTGCCGCACGCCTGGGCTGCGGTACGTGCCCTGCCACATGCCTGGGCTGCGGGCCGTACGCCTGGGGTGCGGCAGGCGTCCTGCCGCAGGTCTGGGGTGCGGTACATGGACTATTTTTGCATTTGACTTGTTGCGGGGGCTAAATCCGGCATTGACCACACGGGCTAAATCCGGCTTTTTTTCGTGAATGAGATAGTTTGATGATGCTCTAAAAATCTAAAAGGTGATAATGTAAAAGAATTTTAGACAACCGACGAATATAAATAGATATTCCCAATATTCTTTACACATGAGCAAACAGAAAACCAAAAGATCCGTTACTTCCATCCAGATTACAGTAACTAATTTTGACAAATTTAATTCACGTTGGCTAATTCTCAGGCATTTGAAAAAATTTCTGATCTCAGTCGATTTTTCGTCCGTCGGATCGCTTCTGAGATTCGTGCGTCTGGTGGTGGCTCGGGCTTGGGTTTTAGTTCGGATTTTACCCGTTAAGAAGTTTGGACGGCACCGCTTCGGATTTTTGTCCGGACTCTTCTATATTTCAGTTTTGGGTTCTCGTGCCAGACGTTGTGTGAGAGAGTCCGCTGCTCTCCCTCCCTCCGCCGCGCCTTCCTCCGCCGCACGCCTCCCTCCCTCGCCGCCCTCCCTCCGCGCGCGCCCCGCCCTCGCTCCTCCGCGCGCCGCGCTCCCTCCGCCGCGCCCCGCCCTCGCTTTGCCGCGCGCCTCCCTCCGCCGCGCGGCCGCCCCTCCCTCCACCGCGCCTCCCTCCGCCGCGCGGCCGCCCCTCCCTCCACCGCGCCTCCCTCCGCCGCGCGCCTCCCTCCCTCGCCGCCCTCCCTCCGCGCGCGCCTCCCTCCGCTGTGCCTCCCTCCGCCGCGCCTCCCTCCGCCGCGCGCCTCCCTCCCTCGCCGCCCTCCCTCCGCGCGCGCCCCGCCCTCGCTCCTCCGCGCGCCGCCTTCCCTGCGCCGCGCCCCGCCCTCGTCCGCGCGCCTCCCTCCGCCGCGCGGCCGCCCCTCCCTCCGCTGTGCGCCGCCCTCCACCGCAGGCTGCCCCTCCCTCCGCTGCGCGCCGCCCTCCACCGCAGGCCGCGCGCCGCCCTCCTCCGCGTGCCGCCCCTCCCTCTGTAGCGAACATGTGGCTGAGGCATCTGGAGTCTTTCGCCACCATCTTCTTGTTGTATTTGGTGGGCAGCTCATAGACGTATACCTTCAGCCTCCCAACAGGATCATCCTCCAGCACATCACCAGCACTCCCTGAAATTTCATCATAACCAGTTTTTTGAGGTGTTGTCTAATTCTGTGTTTGTTTAGGTTGAATCGATAGCTCTCCATGCTTATTGTTAGATGCTTATCGACATGCATGTGGTGTCGTGATTTGTTTTAGAGAGCATGTATGTGATGGGAGGTTGATTTTGGTTTTGTGCTTGGAATTAGCTGTGGATTGCGATGTGCTTTTAGTGCATGTAGTGACTGTGCATGTCCTTGTGGTGGTAATGAGGTTTTCTGCACGTACGTGTGATTAAGGTATAGAGCTTTTTTTTGGATGATATTTGATTGGATAAACCGATTAGTTTGATTTGGTTCTCTTGGTTTAGATGGTTATTAGTTGGTTCAACCAGGTTGGCCATGAAGAAAATTCCTATTGTTAGTAGACATGTCTTGATTGGCTTGTTTCTATGGTATGATGTATGTCGCTGTAGGGAACTAGAATTTGTTACTTTTGTTTCTGTAGCTCTTTGCTCAATGAATCTCGTAGTTCCCTTTGTGCTAGTACCATAGCTAACGTAGTGTCATGTTTGTACTTAAGCTACTTTGTATTAATATAGTTGATTGATTGATGCTGTTAGTATCTCTTAGTAGGCTAGCACCAGCTGCAAAGACTCTCATCCACCGGTGTTTGATCGATTCTTTTGCTTTCATTATGAATTACATGTTAGATTTCAACGTGGAGCAAAGCACTTGAGGGAAGAAAATGTGTGTTCAGTTCAATGCTTTATGCATGCTAACCGTTCTTTTTTATCAAATAAGAGTGAGCTGCGCATACCCAAAGAGACTCTTAGTCGAATTGCAGGGTGATTCTATGATTGGGATGTAGGCATATTTGTTGTTATCGAATGATACAGTACTAGCAGGTGAGCATTCCCTGTTGTAGTTTCCCTAATGCAAATTTTAGATGGTAGGATTCATGCTCTTTTTATTGAATGCTAGATTTGAGAGTGAACACATGTTGTTGCCTTCTTTCTTTGCTGTAGTATGGCCTTGATTGCATTTTAGTTGCATACCGTTTTTGATAAAGTTGCACGTTTATATACTATACAATTTTTGTTGTGTTCTTGTGCAACTTTTGAGTTTTGTTATTTACATACTATTACATGTCATCCTTTGTTGCATGCTAGCTGGTTGATGCTTAATGTTGCTAAATTTCGTCATGTATATTTACTTCTTTTTAAATTCCATTCATGTTTTTATTCAGGTCTTTACCATGGGAAGGAGAAGAAAGAGACATGATGTTGATGATGACAATTCTGTGGAGAGCATCAGTCATCAATCAGATTTTGAGAAGTCCTCTTCTGTCCCTGATGATACCGCTGATGATTCTTATGTATGATTACCCTTTTTTTCCTTCTTATTGTTGAGTATTTTTTTGGTTTAACTGATTCAGTACATTGATTTGTAGGACGAATGTTCTTCGAATGATTCAATAGATCCGGTGTTTTTGAAGAATTTGAGGAAATTGGTGATGTGAATTTTCTTGTTATTTCATTTCAGTATCTAGTTGGCTGCTTTGTTGTATTTGTTTTTGCATTTGTATTGAGTTCTTTTATTTTGACTAGTTGTTCTTACTTTTTAGGTTACACCATCTAAATCAAAGTTATTTCGGAAAAGTTCTAGGAATGCTGAGAGAAAGGTTTACACTTCTTTTTTATTGTGTTTCATTTATGCATCTTATCTAAATATTTAGATGTTGATGTCAATTATGTGTTTTAAATTGTATATGCAGAGAGTGAATGATGTTGTTCAGAATGTCAATGTTGGATCAAAGAGGACTGTTAATAGATGCAATCTTGGCTATTTTTCTGATATAATTAAGAGTTTGTCAGTGGATCATAAAAATGTGATTAGGAAGTATGGATTTGGTTCTTTGCTTGATCTGATTGTGAGCCTGTTCCGAGATCTTTTGCCCAATGGATTGCTGACCATGTCAATACTAGAAGTGGTGATATTGTCTTAGACAAAAAGGTCATACCTATGAGTCCGGAGTCTGTCCATATGGTTCTAGGTATACCACTTGGGGGTAGGCCAATGAAATTTAAGCTTGAAGCAACGAAATCAGCTTTTCTTGATGTTATTGGTCAAGATTTTCTTCCAACAATCAAATTCTTTGAGAACAGTGTCATGAAGGGGAATCTATCCGATGATGAGCTTGTTTGCAATTTCTTGGTTGTTGCTCTATCGGTTTTTCTTTGCCCAAATTCAAACACATTTCCCAGCACAAAGTACCTTGGAGCTTTGATTGACCCTAAAGAAGCCAAAAATTTTGACATGTCCAAATTTGTTTTTGAGTGGTTGATTGCTTATATTCGTAAGTACTACCGAGATTGCAAGAAGCCTTCTGATGGACCAACAACTCTTGGTGGATGCGTGTATAAGCTGGCTGTAAGTAAAAAAGTTCCCGTTGTATTTCATTTTTATTTTGTTGCTTGTATTATATGAATATTTTGTGCTTCATGGTGTCGCCTTTATCTAAATCTATGCAATTTGTTTGCATTTATGGGTCATTTATCTAGATTTTCTGGATTTTGGTCTTCGCGCTGTTCCTATTGGGTTGCCTAGGATAACTGTGTGGAAGCATTCGATGATTAAACAGTTTGCTACTCTGGATTGTGACTCGAAAAATCAATTTTCTATGCGTCCTGTAAGTTTGCATCATCCATATGGCTGCTGCTTATTTTGCATGTGTGTTACATTTATTTGGGAATTTTTATTCTGATGATATTTTCCTTACAATGTTCTTACAGGTGAAAGATATTTCTCTGACTGTTTACAAATCTGGTTGTGTTGGGTGTTGTGCGGCCCATTCTAGGCCTAATAACAATTGTTCTGAATTTAGATCTGCACTGGATGCTAAAGCTGGTGACATGATGCCTGATAAGGTCGGTTTCTTTTTAATTTTTGACTTATCTTTATTCATATTTTTCTAGTTAGATTGTTTTATTCTTGTATGTTTATATTCAGGTTAAGGATGATATTGTTGACATCTTTGCAAAGTTTGAGATGCAAGTTGATAAGAATTCTGTAAAACCAGCGGAGAATTTAGTTCTTGACATTATGGAATGTTTGATAACTGCAAGTGGATGTCGTTCTGAACAGAATGGTCCAAGAGCTAACGATGATGTAGATAATTCTGGAGACAATTGTGACGGTGTTCCAGACCTTGGTGATTCTGATAGGTTGAATTCCATGAATCAACGTAAGTATTTTTGTTTCAATTCTATGATCTTATTTTTGTTGCCAAAGATTGGACCTTCTCTTGAGCTTTGATTCCTGTTGTGTGGTGGATCTAGCAGTAAACAGTAGTAGTACCCCCATGATGCTATTGATTTCTTGTAGCATGTTCCTGCTCTAGCTTAGAAATGACTCCATCAGTAAGTTTGACATGAGCTGTAATTTTGTTCATTGTGTTTTAATGTGTTCATGTAGATGGCGGGAGCTGTAATTTAGATTATTGTGTTTTAATGTGTTTATGTAGATGGCGGTTTTAGTGAGCAGTCAACAGTGAAAGTGACATCTCATGAAGATACTAGTGAAGCCCATCCAGAAGTTGAAGGTTTGTCTCTTATATTTTCAATTTTTTTTTGTTTTTGTTGATAATTCGTGTTTTCTTCAATTGCTACTTTGTATTAGCTTGCAGGCCATCAACGAAGACACAAAGGGCTAGAGTTGATTATCGGCACAATAATAGTCAAGATTCTGTTTCTTCTAGAACAAGACGGCGACTGAATTCTTTAGAGTCACCTAGGAACTCACCATCCATTCAAGGGGCGAGTTTTTAGTCTTAGTTTTGTTTTTAAACAATCTTTGCTACCTTTTGTATTTGTGTGTTTGTAATATTGTTGAGGTCACGCTGATTGGTGTGAAATAGTTACTTAGTTTTTCTCAGTTTTCTTTTTGATGTGTGCAGCTTCATATTTGCTTTAATAATTTCATGCTTGCATTGTATTGATCTCTCTCATTCTTTGTTGTTTTTACTATTGTATTACCTTATTTGGTCTCCTTTTTTGATGTATGATTCAGGGGAATTCTGGATCTAATGTTGATGCAAGATCTTTAAGGAATACTCCACAACCTCGGGTTGATGTATCAACATTAGAATGCATGGATAATAACAGTAATGTAATACCTGTTCAGCAAGTGCACACTATGTCTGAAAACCCGATTCAAGAAATCGGCGTTGGTTTGACTAGTACCCAGGTATTTTAGTTATTTTTAGTAAATTTTGGTTGCCTTTTTTTTCTGTTCCTACATATGTCGTTGTTTAATTTGGTATGATTATATTCAGGGCCAAACAATATTAAATAAGTCTCCAATCAACACATCTTCTCAATGCTTTTCTCCTCATCAGGTTTGTATCACTTTTTCTTATTTGTGCATCTTTCTATTTTAGTTTTTCAGCCCAATTCATATTGTGTATTGGTATTTTTTACTAGACCTCCACAGTGATGAAACCTTTGGCAATCTCTATTGGTGTTGTTCACTCGCAGAGGCTATCCCAAGCAAAACAGAAATCAAGTCAACCATTGCCTCCATCTATGCCACTTGCTGTTAGAAAAAGCTTTGATATTGTAAGTTCTTGTTTTCTAGACAAATTTTTCTTTCATTTGCTCGCTTTTGCTTTGATTATTGTTCTACAGTTGGGATATTGAAGTGTTCTTTCAGCTTTTTTATCTGTTTTAATGTTGCAAGTAGCTGTAAGTTGTTATGGTATGATATGCTGCAAGTAATTTAGTTATTATGCTAAACATTGTCTATAGTTATGTACATTGTCAGCTTTCTTATATTTTTGTGCATTCTCAACCTAGATAGAAGCTTACTTGCCTTTAATGGATTAGTTTATTTTTTACCACTTTTTTTTGTTAGATTGATTATTCTGATCTGGAATTTTTTTTTGCTAGACACCCATAGTGATGCAAACTTTGCCATTCACTGATGATGTTGTTGAAGTGTATAACTCACATATGCCGTCCTAAGCGAAACACAAATCAAGTCAGCCAATACCTCCATCTATGCCTCTTGCAATTCAAAAATGCATTGATATTGTAAGTATAGAATCTTTTTTACTTACACTTTCCATGTGTTTATTTTCCTTTGTATGAATCTTGCATGTGGATGTTTGTTTCAGTGTTCTCAAGATTCACCAGAGGTTGTGTTTCGCGGAGAGAAAAAATTTATAGAAACTTGCAATGAGATGTGCAATACATCTGATGACTTGTACAACCAACGTAGTGATGAGATGAATTCTGGTAAAGCTTATGGGAGTTCTTCTGGTAAAAGGCAAGCACAGCATGGTCCTAAGAGGCTGCTTGCTCCCAGCAAGTACAAGGCTTCTCCTTATGGTGACAATAAAATCAAGTTTTCTGTTTCTAGTTCAGAAGTGAAATATCATGATGCTATTGTTAGAATTGCTGCTATTGAGCAGTACAGATTGTAAGTATCTTGTACATGTGTTTTGTACTTTCATAATGTGTTCTGTTTCTAATTAAAGTTCATTTTTCTTTCAGCAATGACTGTATTGACTATGGCAGAGTGAAGGTGACTTTTAGTTCCTTGGGTAGTTCACTAAAGCGTAGAGGTCTAGTGGACACTTATGTTATCAATGCATTCTGTAGAAAGTTGTCATTAGATAATCGTCCGAGGGACTCAAAGAAGCATCATTTTTTCCATTCCATTTCTGTAAGTACTCAGCTTTGCATATAGTTGAGTTGTTATATGGTTTAGGCTTCTATTGATTGTATATGCTGCCTTTATGATTCATCCTCAATTTTTTTGAATTTCTATTCAGGAGCATTTCATGAAGTTGAATGATTATCCAAATGAAGAAATCTTAAAAGGAAAGAATGAAATGGTTCGGAGGTGTTTTGATCTTGCTTGTGGAGCTAAAGTTATTCATACATGCGAGATTGTAAGTTCATTCAAACTATTTCTAGTTGCATGTATATTTTATCATGTTTCTTTATATTTTTTTTTGTTTCAGGTTTTCTTTCCAACTCTATATGATGAACACTGGTTTGTATTCGCTGTACTGTTCCAACACCGGATGTTTGTATTCTTGGACTCCCTTCATGGTGAATTCAGCAATTATCACAGGAATGTGCAGAGCATATTAGTGAGTACAACCTTCTTCATTCTTTTTGACTGTTGTTTTATTTTCGATGTAAATCTCACAATTTTGTTTTGTAGATACCAAATTTTATCAGGACATGGCAAGAATTTGGTTCACAGCCGAATTTTGACTTTTCAGATTTCACTGTGTACTTTCCTAAAGTTCCTTCTCAAGGAAACGTGTAAGTTTTTTCTGCACTACCATTTCTGGTCTTTTCATGTGGTTTTACTCAATTGAGGTTGATTTGATTTGATTATCTTATGTGAAAATTCCATTTCATTGCTGATTTGATTCTTGGATTGTCAGAGGATAGGGTTTCAGATCATGTGGTTCTTTTGCCATTGGGTTTTGGGGTGTTATAGTTCCAATAGGGATGTGCTCTTTCTTACAACCTTAGGATAGTATCTGAATGAGTTGGAAGGAGCTTCAATATTTATGTAATCTCTTTAGCTCCTTCAGTCTACTCCATTTTAGTAATGCATTAAGTGATCAACACTAGTATATATGACCTTGATCTTGTTTGTGAATGGAAAAATATATCTGGGATGCAATGTAAGCTAGCAGCAGCTGCACAGCCTTCATCTGATCTTATTTCTCTTCGTACACCAGCAACAATCCAAACTGGCTGTGCTTAAGAACTGCAGGTGATGTAGCTCCAGGTTAGGTGATGTGGTTCTGATTTTTTGGTTAGGTTTTAGCTGAGGATTTTTTGGGGAGTTTTTTTGGGTGTTAGCAGTTTTGTGAGTACCTCAAGGCATCAAGCTACACTGCATCCTTGTTAGCGTCAGCGATTGCTGTCGATGATATTAGCAGTTTTGGGTGATAGCAGTTTTTTATTTTTAATGCATGTTCTGTAGTTCAAAAGATCTGAACCTGATGTAAATGATGCTACTAATACCCTTGCATGAAGTGTTGTTCACTGATATTTCTGATTAGTAATTTGGAATATAACGTATGTTATGTTTGTAAGTTGCAGTACGTTATGCTTGTTCTTGCACATTATGAAACAGTGCAAAATCTGTGTAATGTTTGTGCAATTTTTCTATCAAGGTTCAGTGTTTGTTTCTATCATAATTCTGTTGTTTCTTTCTTCTATGAGGTTTCATCTACTCCAGAAATTTTATCTAACATAGTTACAACTCTGTTTTAACATGTGGTTTTTTGTTTTTCTTTTCCTTAGGCTTGATTGTGGTATTTTTGTCATGAAATATATGGAACTGTGGAATCCTCGTCGTCAGCTCATAGATTGTTTCTCACGAGTTGATATTGCAAATATCCGTTGCTTATATGCAAATCAAATGCTTTTTAGTCAACACAACAAGTTGACTGACAGTCAAGAACGTGTTAAAAACTTTGATCCAAAGGTATTGTCTTCATTATTGTTGACTTCTTTAATTTTTAATTTTTAATGTACCATTCAGTTTGATATTTTTTGTTGTTTTTAATTGTAGAAGCATGGTTGTTATGCCGGGCAGGCATGACCTTGAGAAGGTCAAGGATTGAAGGCTTGTCATGAACTGTGATAATGATCATTGTAACTTGTGTGACTGTAATGTGGCATGGTCTGTTTAGTGGTCTGAACTAGTTATAAACTTCTCTGTTTAGAACTATGATAATGATGATTGTAAGTTGTGTGACTGTAATGTGGCCTTTGTTCGGTTCATTTTGATAAACTGTGTTGTGGATGATATGAAGAAGTATGAAGAAATGCATAGTATGTGTGACTGTGAGTTTTGCTTTGTTAATTTTTCCTGTTTGAAGTATTATCCCTTTGCAGAATTATGCAATGATTATACTCTGTTTTATACATCTTCTTCCAATTAATCTTCATTCGTAATGTTCAAGCTTCATGAAATTGGAAATCATACTCAGGTATGCATGTTTTTATTTTCTCCTAGTATTTCTTATTGAAGTCCTTTTATGCGTGAAGAGTAACTGTGTTTCAACTTTTTTTTCAGGCCATTCAATTTTATGATAAGGTTTCATTCACTATTTTCCTTCTTCTCTATGTAAGTACAAGTATAGTACATTTTCTATCACAAGTTATATGATTGCGAAAAGAGCGCATAATCTGTAACTACTTCGCATGGCATTTTGATCATAACATTCAAATCCACATAAATCATATGTATTGTGTTTTGTCATCAAGGATATACCTATCATATTACAGTAGCCTCAACATAAAGTTTCCTTCTAAATACTATGAAGATTCATAATAAACTATTACATCAAATGCTATGAACTATCCATTCGTTGTCTCTCTGTGTAGTTATTCTTTTTCTTCCATATTCTTCAATTTCTTGGTTACTTCTCAGCATCATTGTTTCTCCTGTTATCCAGATTCTTGCTTATGTTGTTGGATGTCTCTTTTTGACTCTTATTGCCTGCAATTTTGTAAAAAAAAATTTATTAATCCATGTTTCAAAAAATTCTATGAATTATTGATGTCAGTTCTTACCTTGGGCCATACCGCTTCTTTTTCTCTTATTTGTTCGTATACTTCCTTCTTGTATGTCCTTGCAAGTCGCAATGTTGTGATCATGTGATCCACATCCACTACATGTAATTTGCTGTCTTGTTGTCAGTTGCTCCACTAGTGTCTTCTGCCTTCCGACTGTTGGCGGTCTTCCTTTTGTCTTTGATTGTTCAGGATCAAGAAGTGTTATCAGTGATCCATTCCCTGTTGTTTGGCTCGATTGTTTGTTTGTCGTTGTTGAGCTTTGCGTTTGTTCCGATTGGTCTTGCGGTTGGTGTTCTCTTCTTCCTCTATCATCTGAATTTGCTTCATTTGTTCCGCCGTGTGTCACAGCATCTTGCATTAGCATGATTTCTCTTTCAAGCCTTTTAATTTGTTCTGATAAGTAATTGTATCTTTCTGGTGTTCTTGATGCCTCAGATGCTAGTTCAATACACCTTCTTGACAAAATATTGAATCTGAATTGATTGTTGGCCCTTCCTATATCTGCTGGTAGCTTGGAATCAATTTCTTTCTCACATTTTTTTTCCTTTGGTCTCCATCTGTCAATGAAATATTTTTTTGGAAGTTCATCTATGTTTAAGTACCCAACCACTTTTATGACATGAGAACATAGTAGACCATCTTTCGTAAACTTTTCGCACATACAGCTATAATCCTGTGCAGGTAGGTTCACCATGACCAGAAATTTTCTAGATCTAAAATCTTTTATAGCATGAGTACGTGATTTGTAAACTTCATAAACCTCATTTTTTTTAGCTCATTGATATGGAATTGCGATGTTTGGATGACTTGCTTCTGGAACTTGTAAAATATACTTCTATTATATAGTTCTGCAGCTTGTCTTTCCACATATAAATCAGACCAGTATGTTGGCTTTGTTCCTCTTGTCACTTTATCTTTCTCCTTTTGTTTTTCCTGCATATTTTCTGCTATTGTGTCATATTGCCGAATGAAGCTGATGACACTATACGTTGAACTCACATCTGCCTTGAATAATGAGTTGGTTCCTTCACTTCTTGCAGTTGTTTGAATGAATGGGTAGAATTGCTGCTTGAAGTATACAGGTACAAATCTTTCCCTCATGCTCCATATGCTGTTGAAGTACTTTATGTGCTGCACACCATAGTACTCAATCATTCTTGGCCACAGTGATTCAAATTCTAATACTGTCAGTGAATTGTTTATGATGTCATGAAAATCTTCATGTAAGCGTGGCTTTGTAGCAAAAGTCCTTCTTGCCTTTTCTTGCGCCTTCTTTAATATGTGGAACAAACAGTTTCTGTGGTTTGTGTTTGGGAAAACAGTCGGTATTGCATTCTGCATTGCAACATCTTGGTCCGTGATAATGCTCTTTGGCGCTTTTCCGTTCATGCATGTCAGGAATGTTTGGAATAGCCATTTGAATGTATTTGCACTTTCATCTTGTAGGAATGCACAACCAAACAAGCAGTTATCCCCATGGCCATTTATTCCCACAAACGGAGCAAACCTCATATCATATCTATTTGTCTTGTATGTGGTATCGAAGCTCACGCAATCACCAAACCAATAATAATTCCTCCTACACTACCCATCAGCCCAAAAAAGATTCTTTACTTTGTTCTCTGCATCTGTATCAAATGTGTAGAAGAACATAGGATCTGCTGCTTGTTTCCCTGAGAAGTGATTTAGTACTTGCATCATGTCATTTTGATTGCATTCTTTTCTGATTTGAGTTCTGAGGTTGCTTATATGCTTCTTTGTGTATGGTACAGCAGATAGACCACCCCTTAGGAACGACATGATTGCCATTATTTTTCTGTTTGGCAAATTCACCCTGTTGCATGTTTTGATCATCTCTTTCTCTTCTGTTGTCATATGCTTATGTGATCTCAGAAATCTCGACTCCCCTGGTGGATGTAGCTCATGGTTGTGTTCAAGGATTAGCCTAGTTACTTCCCATTTTCCATCCTTTATAGTAACCACCATTTGAGCTTTACACCCATTCTTTACTGTGATGTCTCTCTTCCTTTGCTTTGTATTTTCATCACATTCTTCTCCTTTCTTCTTTGAAGTTTTATTTTTCTTGCTTTGGCTTGCTGATGTACGTTTATCTGCTTGCTCTTGTGATATATCTGTATCTTTTGGCTTGCCATTTCTGTTGCACAACAGTGTGATCCTTGTCACTGCATTGTTATTGTTCTTTTTTCTTGAGTGATAATTCGCTGCCTTGACGACTGAAAAGCCTATTATGCAAGCATAGTCATTGTAGAAACTGTGTGCCGCTGCGTCACTCTCAAAAGTCATATTCATCTGTGGTACATGATTGCTTTCTCCTTCCTGACTTAACTTTTCAGCTCTTTCTATACTCTCGTTCTCCAAGAATATGCTAATATCTTCTATCGTAATATGTTCTTGTTGATGATGTTGCTCTTCTTCTTCTTCTTCTTCTTCTTCTTCTTGTTCTTCTATGTTATCTGTTTGATTTTCATCTTGGTCTTCCATAACATTGGTTTCATAGTCTGCATTGAACTCACCTCCTTCCTGATCTGAAACAAACCCATGCAATTCTTCACTTATGTCTAAGTGTCCTAGTGGTGTCTGATTCGAGTGAATGGTGTTGTTAATGTAGTTCCCAAAATGGCTTGACTCTGAATATTCTTCTGCTTCAAATTGTTTTAGGCAAGGAAACAAATCATTTTTGCTGCTTGTGCTCAAGTTGATGTCATCCTGTTATAAAAAGGTAATATCAAACATCAGTTAGTTCATGCTTGTGCTCAAGTTGATGTCATGCTTAATTTACTTGTGTAAGTGCTAAAAAGAAATTCATTCATACCTCTAAATTGAAAGGAGCTTGTGGCATGTATGTGTAGCTCCCTATTTGACCTTCAATACCATCATTGTGAAGTTGCCCAAGAATGTCCATCTGCTGCATAAGTGATGTGTATGGGTGGCTGCCATCTTGTGAATTAGGCATCTGTATGAAACATGTAGCATATCATTTTCATTTTGAAATGCCGGTGAAATAAGTTAATTGTATTGATTTTTGAAAGTTGCAGTACGTTATACTTGTTCTTGCACATTATAAAATAGTGCAAGTTCTGTGTAATGTTTGTGCAAGTTTTGTATCAGATTTTGCTTCTTTTTCTATCAGGGTAAATCTACTCCAGGAATTCTATCTAACTTAGTTAATTTCTGTCTCAGACTTTGGTTTGTTTTCTTTATTTTGAGTGGCATTATTCATATTCAGTCTTGATTATTGTTTTTGTATGCTTTTGATTCAGGAATCTACATAGATGAGAAGAGATGAAACTGGGATCATACCATGGTTGTTCGACGAGTGATATAGATGTGGATGTGAAAAATAGTGGGACAAGGACTGATGGAACTGGGATCACTTTGAAAGTTAATTGTATTATTTTTGAAAGTTGCAGTACATTATAGTTGTTCTTGCACATTATGAAATAGTGCAAGTTCTGTGTAATGTTTGTGCAATTTTTCTATCAGATTTTGCTTCTTTTTCTATCAGGGTAAATCTACTCCAGGAATTCTATCTAACTTAGTTAATTTCTGTCTCAGACTTTGGTTTGTTTTTTTTATTTTGAGTGGCATTATTCGTATTCAGTCTTGATTATTGTTTTTGTATGCTTTTGATTCAGGAATCTACATAGATGAGAAGGGATGGAACTGGGATCATACCATGGTTGTTCAACGAGTGATATAGATGTGGATGTGAAAAATAGTGGGACAAGGACTGATGGAACTGGGATCATACCGTGGCCCTGGTATGTTCTTCATGATCCACTTGATGTATGTTGTATCCTGATTTTTTTTTGTTGTTTTTCTCTCTTCTTCTTTCTCTGCCGTCATTCTCCTCCATTGTCTCGTCTCGATTTGATCTGTTTCTCCTCTCAATCTCTTCTTCTTTCTTTCTTTCTTGAAAAAGGGGTAAGATGTACTACGTACACTGTATGCCCAAGATATACGCACAGGATATGTTGGGCCCAGTAGCGGATCAGCCCATTAGTTAGGGCCTTACATGTCGGCCCGTTATTTTATTGGATTGTCCACCCGGTAAGCAGAAGTGGGCCAATCAGCCCAATAGTGGAAGTGGGCAGGAAAAAAACGGATAGCCGTTGGATCTAGATCTAAAGGCTAAGAAAAAAGTGACTGAAATTTTTAAAAATTTCAGGCAACTGATCAATAGACAAGCCCAATTTAATTACCAGCACGCGTGTCTGCATAAAACACGCCCAGCTGCTGCGCGCGCCCTCTACCTGGTGACCACACCGTCGTTGCCGGCGAGCATCATATACTTGTCGCGGCGACTAAGCCCAGTGCACTCGAACCCGAGCGCCTCGCCGAGCCGCCGTTGCACCCAGTTCGCCACCTCGGCGCCGGCCCTTCCCCCAGCGCGCGTCCACTCCCGCGGCACGGCGCCCAGAAACTCCACCCTGTACGCGGGCACCGGGTTGGCGAAGAACGCCACGGGGTCGAGCCACTTGTGGCCGCTCGCCGTCGTGCCGTACAGCTTCGTCACCTGCGTGTCCAGCGCCACGGGCTCCATGTCATCGGCCAGTTCCGCGAACAGAGGGCTGAACCGCAACAGGTAGGGCTCCCGGCAGGTCGTGCCCTCGGGGCAGACCGCGAGATCCCCCTGCTCCAGCAGCCTCGATATCGTCCTGGCGTCGCGGTCGCGGTCGCGCGTCAGCCGTACCGTCTTGATGGGCGCCATGATCTCCGATAGCCAGCTGAGGCTGTACGTCACGGCTGGCACGGGCTTCTGCAGCGCCGTGGAGAGCATGATCGGGTCGACCAGCGTCCGGTGCGTGCACACGTACAGGACGCACCTGCACTTGCCGCCGGCTTCCGGGTCGCGGCGGCCGGATGTGCGGAAGCGGACGCCGAAGAGCGCGCCAGCCGCGAAGTTGATTTTGTATGGGAGCACGATGCCGATGGAGATGCGGATGACGGAAAGGATGAAGCCGAGCGGCAGGAAGAGGAAGAAGGCGAGCGTGGAGGAGGGGGTGGGGAGGAAGGCAAGGCGGCCGTCGTGGAAGATGAGCGGCTTCGGGTACCTCTCCCGCGGCAACCTGGTGGCCTTGGCGCTCTCCCTGCTCACGACGTAAACGTCCTGCGGTAATCGTGTCAAAGCTCGGTTTGTAAGTTAATTATGACCGCAGTAGGCTCAGAAATAGAGGATCCTACAGAAAAAAAAGCTGGAAAAAGGTGAAATTTGTTGCTCGGATATAGTTATCGCCCTAAAATCAAATGAATTTTATTAGCTAAAAAATGAGGCAAGAAAACAGAGAAACTACGATTCGCATCCAACAGTGAAACTCTAGTTGATTAGTTAATGAAAATTTAGTTAATTAATTATTAACTTATAAATGCAGTTGTCTTCATCCTATAGTTTTGCGTTCTACTCGCGAGTACATGCCAAATATAATATCATGAGTAGATTTTTATAAAAATCTTCTTAGTACTATCTCTCATATTGTCAAATCTAGTTAGTCTTTCTCACAAAAAAGATCTAATTAACCTTGTGCACGGATCAAAACTTAGACCCGTTCGAACCAAGTATGTGACACGTGGACCATATAAATGGTGAAGTATGACAAACTATATAACCAATCACACTTAAAAAACTATGGTATGTCTAAATTTAGGTGTCACAAATTTAGGCGGGGAACAAACGGGCTATAAAAAATAAACGTAAATACGAGAGATTACCATTATTTCTTAAAATTAGTACTCCCTCCGTCCAGAAATATAAAGCGTATTTTAATTGATTAAAGCAAGATTTTGACCAACAATTATTTCATTAGTATGTGATTTATGTGACATAAAATTAATATCATTAAGTCTATAGTCAAAAGTACTTTCTTATAATTATGATTTTATATCATATGAATTAATAGAATAATTATTAGTTAAAGTCTTATCTTAACCGATCAAAATACGCTTTATATTTCTGAAAGGACTGAGTACTATGCACCTCCAACTTTCCGCTTTTCTCTCGCCAGGTAGTTCGTCTTTACTCCTGATTTGAAATTTAAGCAGATTCATGAATGTAACTGAATGGTCGAGCAGATCCCAGCTCATCATTTATGAACTGTAATAATTCATGTCGGACGAGCCATGCCAGACGGCAGAAACCGTGTACTGTTCTTGGGTTCCAGAGAGCCGAAAAGGTCCATGTCGTGCTAGTACTAGTGAAAACAAGTCAGTGCGTCCTACGTGAAACATCGAATCATGCAGCAGGTGAGAAATAAAGGTCCCCATTTAAAGACCTGAAAACCCGGTTCTTCGATCGTTCTCCAGTCTCAAGGCGCTGCGCTGCAAGTTGCAAGGGTACAGATAGGAGCTAGCTCCATGTAAAGCGCTGCACGAGCAAATGCGTGAAACAGCATGCGAACATAAGCTTTGAAATGTCATGCACCAAGCATGGCGTAAATGCGCTTCAATGGCGTGTGCCCGTATGCAGGTGTTGCTGTGGCTTTCCGGGCTGACTCTCCGCGATGGCTCGCCCAGGACAAAAGGTCCCATGTATTAGCTAGTGCTAGCTACTATACGAACCACAGATCGGCTTTCACATTGGACAGTCTCACTGTCTCACCAAGTCTATGCCTTCATCTGTAGATTCTACGTACAGTGTGCAATTGTAGATCCACAGTACTATACATACGACACGACCCAAACAGGATCTAACTAAGTAGCCCTGGGATTGCCTATAGTGCGCGCCTAGACAGTGCTGTCCCTCGATATGTAGGACCGTGTCTTGTGGAGTTAACATGATCTTACACCTTCGTTCCTGATCCAACACTCAATGATACACCTCCAACTGTTGATTTCATCTCTATTTTTTTTACGAACCTTTAAATCTTTTAATTTTGACGTACCTGAGTTCATCTTTATTTTATGTTTAGGATTTATTGATCCTCTATGACAATGTAGCACTATGGCGAGGTTAACCTTATCATAGCAAACTTAAGGCTGACCTACAAATGTGCCACATGGCAACCCGAACACACCTCTTCCCTTCATTTGTCCTTAAAAATTCAAAACTTTGGGATATGAAATTTCGAATTGAAGTTTGAAAGTTTTGAATATGATGAATTTGAACTCGAGAAATTCCAAAAGCTTTGAATTGAATCATTCATGATGTTAGATCATGAAAAATTTAAAGGTCGGCACGTGAAAGAGATATAAAGAAGTCTCTCTCTCAATTTAAAGGTCGGCACGTGAAAGAGATATAAAGAAGTCTCTCTCTCATTTCCTTACGTCAAAAAGTTCTCTCTCTCAAAAGAAGAAAATGTCTTTCTCTCATTTTTATTGTTTCTTGGACACGTCAAGAAATTAAATAGTGCAAAAGGCTACACGGCAGTAGGGGCCAAAAATGGTGCTTAGCGTTGCTCTCAGGTACTACTGCGATTAGGCAAACAGTACACTAATTCCTGATTAATTAAAGGGAATCAGGATGAATGTTAAGCACGCACGAACGCACCTTGCAGTAGGGAACGAAGAGGTGGTCGAGTGGGTTAGAGCTCCCGACGACGGCAACGTCGGCCAGGGCGCCGTCCGCTCCGAACACCTCCTGTAGAGCCTTCTGCCTCATGCGGGGCCCGGGCTCTGCCCCGCACAGCAGCCCGGTGAAGTACCAGCCGCGCCCGACCCTAACCATCTGGAGCTCACACCCGACCACCACGTCGGTTGCCATGTACTCCTTCATGAACCACTCCACCATCACCCTGGGAGCGCTCGTCACCACCACCTTCCTCCTCGCCGGCAACCACAGGTGGTCGTAGACCAGCGCGTTGAGCTCCTCCATGTAAAACTTGGGTAGGATGGCGCGGGCAACGAGGTCCATGTCCCGCGGCCTGAGCCCGAAGAAGGTGACGAATGCCATGACCCTGACGCCAGCGTCGGTGCGCTCGCCCAGGGCCCAGACGAGTGGGAAGGAGCAGAGCAGGAGCAACGCCCGGAGCAGGCTGCCGCCCTCGCAGGCGACGAGCATGAAGTAGGGGAAGAGGCCGTTGGACCTCAGCAACCCGCCGTGGAAGTCGCACACCACCGTCCTATCAGCGGCGTCCTGGATGGTGCACTTGGTGGCGGCGGCGCCCTGCGAGACAGAGGACGGCTTGGTGGTGCAGTGGCGGTAGCACTGGACGCCATTGCTACGTAGCTTCTTGGCAGCGCGGTAGAGGGTGAACAGCCAGTGGGCGGCTATCTTGGGGAGAATGGTGTGGAAGACCATCTCCTCCTACTACTACGTCCGTACGTACGACGAACGGTACTTATGCAAGCTACCAACTAGCTGCCAGCTCTTAGTAGCTTAGCTTGGTTTCCTACTAGCCTGTCTTGCTGCTACAAATAGCGAAGTGTCTGTGGTAGAGAGCAAAGAAGGTGGCAGTCGTAGCAGTCGCAGTTCAGGGGGAGGGCGCGCGGGTGTGTGTTTATATAGAGGGATGCGTGCGAGGAGGAGAGTAGTGGATTAGTGGAAGGGAATTTAAGGAGGTGGGGGGGGGGTGGGGGGGGGTGGGGGAAGGACGGGACGCCGCACGTAGTCGTAGCAGAGTAAGTAGGTGTTTGACCTAGCGGCCCGGGGATGTAGCTCGTTCTGTGTGCGCTTCCGTGGTGCATTCGTGCAAACTAGTGAGCCACAGCCCACACAGGGAACAGCTAGGTCTCGCTGCCGGGCATGGGTGCGTCTCGCGCGCGGAATGCTGCCCATTTGCCGTTCGCCACATGGTCGTGCTGGACTGGTGATGATTTCGGGGGGAGGTGGCCGGATGGTTTACCACAGCCGGCCTGTCACTATCACTAGTACAGCGGTTAAAATAGCACATCCGAGGCGGTTATATCACCCGTCTCCACGGAGTGGTTGTGGATATAGGGGCAATGCATCGGAGGCGGTTACGCAAGCGCCTCGGATAAGAGCTCATCCGAGGTGGTTAAAACACGTTAACCGTCTCGGATAAGCTCTTATCGGAGGCGGTTATATTTCCTCAACCGCCTCGGATAAGGACTTGATAAATCCTTATCCGAGGTGGTTGAGGAAATATAACCGCCTCCGATAAGAGCGGTCCGATAATGTAATCGCCTCCGATAAGTCCTTATCCGAGGCGGTTGAGGAAATATAACTGCCTCCGATAAGAGCTTATCCGAGGCGGTTGAACTACATATCCTAGGCGGTTGTTTATTTGCAACCGCCTTGGATATGTTTTTAAACATGCATTATTTTGCCTGATTTACTAGCCTCCCTGAAAAAGCAGACAGTTTATATATATGACATATCACAGCACGCACAACAGATTTATATAGCACACTTCAATCATTCATTATCGCATCGACCACAAGACATAAACTACAAACATTCACATATATACGCATACGAATAAATATTACAAAACTTGTTCACTTGAGTCACATACTCAATTCACAGCGAAGATATTGATCAAATTCAAAAAACTAGACCTCTCTTAAGTTCTTCACATGAATAGAACCACTCGCCGAAGCCTCCATACACGATATCTGTTGATAAAGAAGTCTCATCTGTAAAACAGTGACGTTAGCAGTGAGAGAAAAAATGAACAAGACATTTAAAAACATCAAGTGCACTTATTATTTAAAACCACAAATTGGATAGATAATTACAAAGTTTGATTGTAGGCGTTAATGAAGTAACTAATGACCTAACTAGAAACCTAAGTAATGATCTAACTAATCGCAATCCTAAGTTCCTAGCTTGCCGCCGGGAAACTGAAGCGTCATTCGGGACTAATGATCTCGTTGTTTAGGAAGCTAGCGATGTGCAACCGGATCTGGGCGAGGTCCATATCTTCCAACTATTTGATTGCCATGGTTTTCACCCCTCCCTGAAAACATGAGGCTTACACTCATGGCGAATAGCATGATTAAACACTAGACATTAGTAGTGGCGATGGTTTCGTACCGCTAGATCACCGTACTTTGGGTTGCTGCAAAGGGCTAGCATGTGGAAACACACGTAATACCCACAGAGGTCGGTCCCTTCGGGTTGTTGCCGGCATTACAAAAGGGATATCGATTAGGTATAGAGGGCAGAAGTATGATGGCATTAGTTCGAGGAGTCAAGGACATTACAGAATACCTTAAACTTGGATTCATGCCGTAACTCAACGGGCACTCCTTCCTTGACTTCCTTGTGCCTCCCTCCTTGTTTGACGTACGTGTCAAACGCTCTAGGTGATTCAAAACAATTAGCATCGAACTCTCTTTTCCTTTGTGAAGAAGAAAGAATAGGCATGGACGAAGTCAAAAGTTTTGGTACTCACTCGTCGAGTAGACGCATGATGTCCACGTACCCTTGCTTGCGCTCATCAATGCTACGCCTTATGGAATCAAGGTAATATACCTTATTCCATTTCGGCACGATCACGAGGAGGATCCAATGGCCCCTGTTTATACGATACGAAGTTATTACATGTTTAGCCGTCGAACCATGAGAATTTACAAAGGATGTGGCTTACCTGATGTTATAGGCAACCTGGATGTGATCTCGTGCGGAGTACTCATGGAGTAAATGCACGACATAATCCCGCACCATGCTCCTATTTGCCGTGATGCTTTGGGCCGAGATCAAATGTGGGTCGCCGAACCCCACGGAGTTCTTCATCTTTCTTCTTTCACTCAGATCAAGCATGTATCTGAGTATAGGAGAAGAACGAGTTATATTGGCGGCACTTAGCGGTGATAAAACAAAATGGTGCTGTGTTATAAGGATTTACAGCGTGAAGCATCTCATGAGACTGGCGTCCAGCTCACGGAAGTGCATCATGTTGAAGATGTTCGTGAATTCCACGGGAAACATATATACGGTACGGTGCTTGAAATGCTCCTCCTTGAAGAAGACCATGAGGCCGACTCTTGTATCTGGGAACGGCCTGTTCGACATCTCAAGGTAATGATCATGGAGCTTTCAGCAGGCTATGCCATAGGTTGTCCCGCCACGTGCTGGCAAGCTAGCTCCGCTAAAGGATATTCAACATCATCAGCCAGTTTTGAAGCAGACTTCTTGGCTCTGTATACTTTCAGCTTGGATGTGGCCCCTTGACTCTTCGTTGGAACACGGCTTGGACGTGAGCTCTCCATTGCTGGTACTGCCGGGAGTTGAGGAAGGGCCTCCACATGTGGCACTGCTGGCACTGTCTGAGGAAGGGCGAGCTGCCTCGAAACCTCCGGCGGAGATGGAGCAAGCACCGGTGAAAACCTCAGCATCCCTTAATCCAGCGAGCATGGAGGAACGGACGGTGTGCTCGGTGCTAATTCGAGGACTATGTCCTTCTTCGGCCACTGGACGAATGACCCGACCGCGTCGCTTAATGTCGGCATCTCATCAGATTCTCGCGTGTTTAGCAAGGGACAGTTAGCAAAGGTCGGGTTGATTGACTCGACCTACACTCGCGCGAAGCTTGGCGTTAACGGGACACCGTGTATCACCGTTCCAGGAGTAGATGGCCACACCTGACCGTACGCGGCATCCATTGAGAAGTTCATCGTAGCGAACTGTATCTGCATCTTGCACCGCGTCGGACCCCCAATTTGGTCAACGGGAGAACAATCCTCTGCATCTGAGGCGCAGCTACTGCGGCGAGCACCCGGGCTAATTGCGACTGGTGCCCTGTCTTGCAGGTACTGTGCTGAAAGCCTCTCCTCCATCGCCCTCATTCTTTCCTCAAATTGCGCCTCAAGGGACGACTGTATCTCCGCTTTCATCTGCTCAGCTCTTGCTCTCTTCTTTTGCTGACGTGCCTTCTGCGTGTCCCCAGTGAAGGCTTTGCTCCATGTTGCCAGATTACCGAAACCCCTGGTGCGTCCATTGGCCTCGGAGAGTATGTCTTTCTCCCGACTTGGCACAAACGAGCCTTGAGATGCCTGCTCGTTCAGCCCCACCATTCTCTGATAGACCTCCTCATCCTCAGGGTTTCTCCACACGTGTTGACCACGAGGATCCACCTTCGTCCTCGCCCTGCACCAGTCCCGGATGCGGCTGTCGCTGAAATTCGAGAACACCGACTGCTGTCCGTGCTTCTCTGCTTCCTCGTCCTCCTTTGCCCACTTCTTCTTAGCACCGACGTACCCTAAGGTGCCGAGGTAATGCAGGTGCTTGTTCCTCCTGGCTAGCTCTTGTCCCTTCTGGCTATCTGCCTAGAACTCTTCGGACGACTTCAAGGCGCAGAACTCCGCCCAATCTTATTCGGAGACATCCGGGTATGCCTGGCAAGGCGACTTCTCTTGCTTGAGATAGTCCCTCACCAGTCTGTGCTTGAAATTCCTCTAGCATTTCCCAACCGTCAATATAGTCGCTCGGAAGAAATCGGCCTCGACCTCTTCCGGGTACATGAAGGAGCCCTTCACTTCGTCAAACAGGGACCTCCGCTCCTCCTGTGTCAGCTCAGCCCAATCAGCGAGGGTGATCCTAACCCTAGAACGGGCGACCACCCCGCATAACGTTTGCCACTTCTTCCGGGTTTCTTCCGGCTCAGGAACTCCGGTCACCGGATCCCATCTCTCAACTACCCATCTGCCCTTCGGCCTCCCCGATGGTTTCCTTGGTTTGCGAGAACCCTTTCCTGATGATGTCGATGGTCTTGGGGACCCCGACGGCAATATCGTAGGGGACGGCGGCGGGGAGTTCGTCTCCATTCTAATAAGGATGAAAACATAGTGGATTTGCAGTTGAGTAAATCAAAATGAACATACTTAACGAAATTAGCACGAACTCTTTGTAATTAGCAAACTCTTTCTAAGTTGCTTCTGCATTCAACTTGTTCCACAGTTGGTATGGTTTATATTGATCATATGTTAGAAATACACTTCTGGCATCACGCAGACATCTCTAATTAGCAAGTGGTCTATCTTTGCAAATAAACACGAATAAGATAAACATCTATCATCCAAGATTTTGACTACCATATGTGGACATGCAACATCCAGATTAATATGTTCAGTACAATGGATTTGAGAGCTATCATAAACATGGGCGCTGCTGAAATTTGAAAGACAATTGCACGTACGATCCAGTACAGACTTCTGTTTAAAGCAAGCATCATTCTGAACCTTCCATAATAAAGACCAAAATAAAGGAGCCAAATCAAACCTATAAGAACAATACTTGGCTATCCTTGGCTAACACATACTTCGCTAACACATAATTGTCAAATCTATAAGCACATATGACTACACATACTTGGCTAACACACTTCGAATGAACAAGTGATCAGTACAGTCACCAAATCCTAAGCTAACACACATACTTGGCTATTAGAAACCCTAAGCCCTAAGCAAAAGCAAGGGAGGCACCAAATCAAACCGCAATGTACCCTAGGCCGGTGCTTGGGGAGGAGGCCGGTCCAGGGAGGCGCCGGTGCTTAGGGAGGCACCGCCGCTAGGGGAGGTGCACCGGAGCTTGGGGAGGAGGGCGCCGGTTTGGGGAGGAGGGCGCCGGTTCGGGGAGGCGCCGCCGCTAGGGGAGGCGCACCGGAGCTTGGGGAGGAGGGCGCCGATTTGGGGAGGACGCGGTGGCCGGCGCTCGGCAATGCGGCGAGGAGGCGCTCCGGCAACGGGCTCCGGCTGCGGATGAGGGAGGTTTTTGTGAAGGGGATGCGTGGGCGGTTGTGCCGGTTTGAGTTATATACGGTAAGTTATCCGAGGCGGTTAACCAGATCTGACCGCCTCCGATATCCTTTAAAGGAGGCGGTTTGCTGGATCTGATCGCCTCGGATATTACTTAAAGGAGGCGGTTGCTTTTTCGTAACCGCCTCGGATATTACTTAAAGGAGGCAGTTTATTTGGCATAACCGCCTCGGATGTACTTTAAAGGAGGCGGTTACGTGGTTATAACCGCCTCGGATATCTGCATTCCACATCACCACTATCTCAGTACTCACATCAGCACTAACTCACAAGTATTCACATCAGCACTAACTCACAAGTATTAACATCAGCACTATCTCACATATATCAACATTTGCACATAAATGTTTCTTGCATGTTTCAACCAATAAAATCAACACTTCTCAAATCATTTCATTGCCTCCGCTTCCTCGTCCTTTTCTTCTTGCGAGGCATTTCCTCTTCGAACTCTAGCCCTTCTTGATGATCTTCACGTACGTAGCATGGTTCATTAGGTTCATCGGTAATCGCATCTCTAATGCTATGTTGCATCGGAGGAGCATCTTCAAAGATCTTGTATTCATCCTCATCCACCACACCCTGAACTCCGACAATCTTCCTTTTACCCTGTAGGGCAATATGAAGATTCTTCTTCGCCGGGTCGGTCACATAAAACACCTGGTGAGCTTGATTGGCTAGAATGAATGGGTCATCTTTGAATCCAACACGTTCAAGGTCTACTGTTGTGAAGCCATGGAGATCGATCTTCGTAGATTGCAGATTGACCCAACGGCACCGGAATAATGGAAACATGAAGTACACATAGTCCAACTCCCAAATATCCTCGATGAACCCATAATACCAGCTCCGTTTACCGCTCATGTCAGAAGCCTCTATGCGGACCCCACTATTTTGAAAAGTGCTTTTCTTATCTTGATCTCTCGTGTAGAATGTGTATCCGTTAATGTCATATCCTTGTCAAGTGACGATTTCGAATGTTGGGCCCTTCCCATACCAGGTTAGCATGTCGCTAGAGGCACCTAAACGAAGACGCTCCTTGAACCACTTGTTGAATTCTTTGTTATGCTCTCTCGTTCTCCACGCATCGGTTCTATTTGGATGCTCTTGCCTGAACTTTGCCCTGTGCTCGTCCATGTACGGGCAACGGCGGTCGTGTGTTGCAGCACCGTGAAATGGGTGAGAGCGTGACCAGCTGGATCGGCCGTTATTGATTTCTTTTCGATGGTCCCAACACCATCAAGCCTGCCTTCGTGCCGAGAGCGTGGCAGGCCAATTGGTTGGTACGACTCCATGTAGTCAACACAGAACTCGACAACCTCCTCCGCAGCGTAACCTTCGACAATACTTCCCTCCGGTCGATACCTGTTTCGCACGTAGTGCTTCAAGATTCCCATGAATCTTTCGAACGGGTACATGCTCCGAAGGAAGACGGGCCCGCACATCTTGATTTCGTGCACGATGTGGACGATGAGATGCACCATTATATCAAAGAAAGACAGGGGGAAATACATCTTTAGCTGACAAACAGTCTCCGTCACCGCTAACTCCAGATCATCTAGTTCGAACACATCCATCACCTTCTGTGAAATCTTGTTGAAGAAGAAGCAGAGGTTGCTGATTGATTCTCGGACGTTAGGCGGTAAAATATTCCTGATTGCAATTGGAAGCATCTGTGTCATCATAACATGGCAGTCATGAGACTTCATGCCGATTAGTTTCAAGTCCTGCATCGAGACGAGCCTCTTGATGTTGGCGGAGTAGCCCGACGGAACCTTCACGCCATGCAAGAACTTTCAAAACTCGATTCTCTCGACGTTGGATAAAGTGTAACAGGCAGGGGGGATATATGTCTTCCCATTAGGCAGAAGTACATGTGCTAGCTCTGGCCTGATTCCCATATCAACCATGTCAAGTCGGGCCTTGACGCCATCCTTCGTCTTGTCCTTCATGTTTAGCAGTAGACCCAGGACACTGTCACAAACATTCTTCTCTATGTGCATCACATCGATGCAGTGCTGGACGTCTAGATCCTTCCAGTATGGTAGGTCCCAGAACACCAATCGCTTCTTCCAGTATGGGGACTCATCAGCGGCCTTCTTTTTCTGACCCTTTTTCGAGCATGACATTCACATCGCTAACCTTCTCGAATATCTCTGCATCGCTTAATGGCCTTGGTTTCGCACCGTTCTCCATTCTCCCATTGAACTGTGACTTCCACATCCGCTAACGGTGCCTTATAGGCAAGAACCGCCAGTGACCCATGTACACGACTTTCCCGTAATTCTTGAGACTTAGGCTCACGGTATTCTTCATGCATATGACACAACCTTTATGTCCTTTAACCATCTGATCGGAGGTGTTGCCGAGAGCGGGAAAGTCTTGGATTGTGCAGAACAGCATGGCCTGCAGAGTGAAGTATTTTCTTTTGTCCGCATCCCATACCTGCACTCCTGTGTTCCACAGTGTTTGTAGATCATCCATTAACGGTTGAAAATACACGTCGATGTCTTTACCAGGTTGCTTAGGCCCTTCGATAAGTATGGACATCATAACGTACTTCCATTTCATACAAAGCCAGGGAGGTAGGTTGTACATACTGGGAAGTATGGGCCAGGTGCTATGTCGGCTGTTCATGTTGCCAAATGGATTCATTCCATCCGTACTCAGCGCAAACCTTACGTTCCTGGTTTCTGCAGCGAATCCGAGATACTTCCTATTGATGTTTCTCCACTGGATAGCATCGGCAGGGTGTCTCAGCTTTCCATCGGATGTCTTCCGCTAGTCCACATACCAGTGAAACAGTTTTGCTTCCTTCGGGTTTGCAAACAAATGCTTCAGGCGCGGGATTACAAGCAGGTACCAAGCAACCTTCGCAGGAGTCTCCTTCGTCACCTCGACGAATTCCTCAGCTCCTTCTACTCCAATCTTACCCTTGTACCGAGAAGCCTTGCACACAGGGCATGAATGTAGCTTTGCAAACTCTTTCCGGTATAGGATACAGTCGTTCCGACATGCATGTATCTTTTCAACTTCCAGTCCCGAGGGACAAAGCACCTTCTTGGCTCTGTATGTGTTTATGGGTAACTCATTCCCCTCCGGAAGCATGTCACCTAGGAGGCCCAACAACTCGTTGAAGCTCTTGTCGGACCAACTGTTGCTCGCCTTTAGTTTCAATAGTTCAAGCATGGCATATAACAAAGTGAACTTAGCCTTGCATCCTACGAATAGTGGTTTCTCCGATGCTCCCATCAAGCCTAGGAATTGTTGGTACTCTCTGTCGGTTTCATGCCCTTCGAAATCACGCAACATCTGTTCCAGCTCAGGCATCGAGTCGGGATCATCGGACATCTCATGGTGTGAATCACAACGGATATCAAATGGCATATCGGTTGCTTCTTCATCGGCGAAAATATCATCATCTGATACTACGGCTTGATCTTCGCCGTGCTTGGTCCAAGTTAAATACCCTTCCATAAAACCTCTCTTGAAGATGTGGTACTCAATATGATGGAGCTCAAAAATCCTTATGTTAGCACAATCTAGGCATGGACAATATGTGTCACCTCTACCCTCTCTCAACATGTCGCCACATTTAAGACATATCATCCTCTGGTCATATGTTTGCTCGCGCAGCACAATTAATACTGTGAATAATATTGGAGGCGGTTAGAACCACAGAACCGCCTCAGATATCACTTATATGGAGGCGGTTATCTATCAGCAACCGCCTCTGATATGTACTAACATATCCGAGGCGGTTGATGATATATAACCGCCTCAGATAACGTCCATATCCGAGGTGGTCAGAAATAATTAACCGCCTCGGATAACATTGGAGGCGGTTGCTTATTTCTAACCGCCTCGGATGTGGTCGTTATCCGTGGCGGTTGCTCCCGAACTTGTTATCTGAGGCGGTTTTTTTCGTGCTAACCGCTTCCCACATATGTTATTCGTGGCGTTTTTACTTAACCGCCTCGGATATGGCGCCTCGGATAGACGATTCTGTAGTAGTGTATAGGGCTAGTGACCGCACCAAAATGTCCGGATCTTTCGAAGAAAACACAGTATCCATTTGAATGGAGAACACTCTAACAATCCGATTAACCCATGCTACGACAGTGCGTCTTAGCAATTGCTTTGGAGGATTATTGACCATGCTGTGAAGCACGATCAATTAATTCACAAAGAATATAATCTTGCAAGCAATCGAAAAACAAGTAAAAACAAGTTAAGGGCAATCTTAAATTACAAATATGGATGAAGAATAGTTGTAGTATTGAATGTGGGATTCCGATAAATAGTCTTGACCGGTGGTCGTCTGGCATAATGATCACCGAGGGTAATGGAAAAATGCTCAATAGTGAGTATGGCAACGAATGGTGCCATTATAAGTGAAACATGGAATAAGACAATAAGAGATGCAACATTCTTCCTTAAACCATCCCAAAATATAGGTGCATCAATTTTAATTGACAACAACCTAGCAACATTGTGATGAAAGAAACAACTAATCAGGCAGCTAATTCACACAATTTTCAGCACCTATATTGGAGGTCATATTAAAAGGAACAAACATTTGTATCTTATGATATCCTAAATCAGGAATCATATCATGCTTGGCATATTGTGGAGTGTCTAAAATAGATAATAACTCATCGGCCTCATAGTACATCTCAACTATGAATTTCAGAATTAACAACACATAGAGTAGTATTTTGTGCATCCAAAAGAGTAGGTAACTCACTTGTGTCACACAATACACAAAAACCATCAATTAAATCATTTATTTGGTGGCACATGAGAGAGCAAGACATCATATTAGAAGGTGCAACTAAGTCAGCAAATAATGGTATACTCTCATTACATGTCATATCCATAAGCCCATGACAATCATCCAAGTCAACGATATCAGATTTAAAAGCAAGCAGCATGCACCTTTCAATTAATTTCATTAACATGCTTTGGTTCAGATTTAGGCTCAGGCGTAGGAGGTGCAAACTCACTAAACACATGCTAATTTTTACTACTAGAGAGTTCTTGATGTTTAACTCTACTAGGTCTAGGAATAACATCTTTCACAATTTATTTAGGAATCATATGGGATAAGCCAATTGTTTTTCCTTTATGCACAAGAGAGTATTGATTACTTCTACCATTATGGACAACCTCTCTATCATATTGTCATGGTCTACCAAATAACAAAGCACATGCTCCCATGGGCACAACATCATAATTAACAAAATTAGCATACGTGACAATAGCAAAATATACTCTCACCGTGCGTGTTACCTTAAGCATGCCGCTACTGTGGAACCATTGAATGTTGTAAAGATGAGGGTGCGGCCTTGTGGTAATGGAGAGCTACTCAACCATATCCATGCTTGCTAAACTATTGCAACTTCCACCATCAATGATGATTCAAAAAACACGCTATTTAATGACCCCCTTTGTATGAAATAGATTGTGCCACTGATTTTGTGTCACTTGCACACTAAGTACTCATTGTGGAATTAAGCTCTAATATTGTTCGATGTCAATTAGAGTATATGTCTCATCCAAATCACTAGTGGAATCATATTCACTATCTTTGCGTATAATGAGTACTTGCTTGTTTGGCAATCCTGTTGCATGTGGCCATAACCCTTGCAGCGATGACATTGTGTGTCCTTCCTTCTTCCCATCGAAGTGATGGAATATGAAGAACTCTGCGCTAGAGCTTGTGGTGTAGTTTTCGTCGCTGCGGGTGCTCCCTTTGCTGAAATCGAAGTAGAAAGACTTGACTTGGTGTAGGAGGAGGTCGGTGCAGCCGTATGGGTGGATGGGGCAGCAGGAATGCTCGAAGCATTGCGACCTACAGAAAAGTAACCTCTTGTCTTGGGTTGTCGATCCTGCACTTCTTTCAGCTTTGCAAGCAAGATGAAATAATCTTGTGATAGAATTATAACAGTGCAAAACATTCTGAATATCACGATTCAAACCACCTAAGAATCTAGCCATCATAGCTTCCTCATTCAGTTAAACCACAATGAATCAAATCAGTTTGTAGCTCTTGGTGATATTCTTCTACAGATTTAGTACCTCATGTTAAATGTTGCGATTTATTTAGCAAATCTCACGCATGATATGAGAGAACAAACTTATGTCTCATAATCAATTTCAAATTATCCCAAGTAGCAGGTATGTTAGTAAGATGTAGTCTACAATATTTCCTCCACCAAACAGAAGCAAAATCAGTAAATTCTCAAGTGGCAGCCCAACTCTCCTATCCTCAGGGTATTCCTGACATGCAAACTTTGGATCAACTAGTAATTACCAAGCAAGATATACATCGGGGTCATATTTACCATCAAAAGGAGGCGTTGTGAATTTAGCTTTAGCAAACTCATCACAGTCTCGTACCTCGCGTCATGGTGGCATACCATACCGGTTGAAGCGTAGCTGTCGGTGTTGATGACCGTTGTTGAAGTTGATCGCTCCTTCGTCTCAGAGGCGCTGTCGTAGGTGTCATAGTGCTTGTTGTTGTACCCTGGCGCAGCAGTGCCCGATCCTCCTATGTGTGTGCGGTCACCGGTAGTAGTAGAGGCCTCAATCGGGATCCATTGCACTCAAATGTCGAGGAGATGTCATGGTACAGCCGCGAGAGGGGGATGGCAAGATGGCGTCAAGCTTTGTGTCCATCACTTCTTGAGTTGACTGGAACGCCTTTTGCGTCGCCTTGAGCTCCAAGTGACTTTCTTCGAGGCCTTCAAGCTGACTGTTGGTGTACTCGTGGGCAACCACCAACAGCCCCATGCGCTCGTTCACCAATGTTGTGACTTCCACATGTAGCTGTTGCGAAGGAGGAGAAAGTCCTTATCGTTTCTTCTCCATCTCGTGAATCTTCCATGGTTAGTAGACAACAAGAACAAAATCATAAGTATATTGCCCCTAACTAGATGTGGTGATAAGTCTCTCAATACTCAAGCCAATATCAAGCAATTAAAAGTTCTTACCATGCACATAAGTGGTAATCGGCAACCGGCGGTGTAAAAGTGCTCCGAAGACTGAGTTATTGCCAAGCTACTGATAATCTGCACAGTGTAGGGAGGTGGAGCTAGGATAGGCTTAATTGAGTAGCAAGGATAAGCAAATTGACAAACTAGTAATGCAAGTTGAAAAGATGCTCAAAACATACTAGCCCTAGTTTGCTAGACTTTGACTAACACGAGTTAAAACAAGACTAAGCCCAGGTACTAAAACAACTGACACAAGAAAGCAAGAAACAGAAAAAGATACAAAATCACTGAAGGACGGTTAGACCAGTGTAGGGGCGGTCAGACCGGTTGTGAACAAAACAGACACTCTGAGTTTATTATCTTGTCTTTCTATGCTTTTCTTTTATCTAGGGTGGTTTAAACCGGTCCTTTGTTGGCTTAAATCGATGACCACTTTTTTTTACCTCAGTTGCGTAGACAGCTTTTTGTCACGCCGCGATGGGGGGCGGTTAGACCGGCCATAGTCTAGTTGGCCTTGGTTTCCTCCCCGAGTTGGAATCCTGCACTTTCTATTTATTTAGGGATTTTCCAATCTGATCTTGTCCGAACAGTGGGCTGAGGCCTTTCTCTTCCCAAGCTGAACCCTAAATGGATTCGGCCCCTCTCCTTGGCCGTAGTGTGAACAACTATGATTGCGGCGGTGGTGTTGAACCGGTAGATGCTGGATTGATGGCGAGATGGTGGCGCGGGACTGACGCGGATGGTGGCGGTGATAATGAAGGTGATGACGATGAAGGATGTGGAGGCAGCAGTGCTACGAAGCCGCTGCGCTCGCAAAGTGGCACGAGCAGTTAGACCGACCATGAGGGTGGTCAAACCAACGGTTGACATTGTCGCCCATCTACCGTGGATGACAAAAACCGAGAAGCCCACGATCTACTGCAATTTTTTTATTTTCTCGGTTGAACAGAGACAAAAAGCAACAAAAAGAAGTTTAATCTAGTAGGAGAATTCTAACAAGAACCATCTAGGACCAACAACTCAACATGATTAATGCAGTAAAGATTCAACAATGCAAAGTACTAGATTGAAAATTGCAGACTTAGATTAGTTTGGACAAGGGTAATTTTTTTTGATTTTTTGGCTATATGTGAATAATAGGAAAAAGAAGTAAACTAACTACGGTAGGACAAAGTTATTGACGAGTAACCTGGTTTGCTCTGCCACCACATGATAGTACTAAGGGTGTCCCGATCTTTCGAATAGAACACAATATCGGTTTGAGTGGAGAAGACTCTGACGATCCGACTATACTGTGCTATGATGGTGCGCCTTAGCAATTGCTAAACCAACTCCAGAGAGTTATTGATCTGGCCGTGAAGCATGATCAACCTATCCAAGAAGGATATATTTCTTCAAGCAATCGAAGAACAAGTAACAAGATAAGGACATCTAAAATTACATATATGGATGAAGAATGACTGTAGTATTGAATGTGAGATTCTGATAAGTAGTCTCAACCGGTGTTTATCCGACACAACTATGAAACAATGTTGTCTGCACTAAGCTGAATCTATTCTCAATGAGACCCAATGAAAACAAAGGCAGTCGGGGTATTTATAGTGCAAAAAACATCTCCGGACCGAAACGAACTCGAACCGACCTAAGTCTGGGCCAGTGCCCCTGAGGCTGTCTGACCGGCCAGGCCAGTCTAGCTTGCCCTAGGAGCAGTTTAAACCCGGCCAGTACTCTTCTGGCAACCGACGACTCTCGAACGATTCTCTAAGACTAATATTCTTTTTATTATATTGACTGAAGTTTCAATTAGTTTTCAAATAGGCTTTTTTTGTCTTCATCTCATATCATTATGGGGCTTCAAGGTCTAGAAGTCTTCAATTGTAGCGCCCTGTTCATTCAGTCTTAGATTTTATCTTTTCTTACTGATCTTGATCCGTTTTTGATCATCTTGGTACGAGGTTGATAGCAAATATAGTGATAGAAATAATGGAAGTAATAATCATCGCCATAGTGGAAGAAGTTGTCGGCCTCACCTGGTGCTGACTAGATCGGCATGGGTCAATAGGGCGCCGCGCTGCCCCTGGGGACTTGTTGCGGGCACCTTATACATGGACGTGGCTAGCTAGTTAGCTACTCTGTGTGAATCGCCTGATGACCGGCCGCATGGAAAAAAGAAGCTACTTCGTGTGATTGGTACGTATAGTGGTGCTGTTGCGATATCGACCATTGATGGGATTCCCATGTTCGTTGTTGGTAGGTGATATTAATAATAACCGTAGAGAATACAGATGCTTTGTCCAGTAGACTAGATAGATCCCAGGAGAGGTAGCGGCCTAGGTCTCCACGTTGGACTACGTGCGCAGTCGATCGAGAAATAGCGGATTCTTATTTTTAGCTTCGATACATAGTCAGATACAGCGTTTCCAATACGTTGTCGTTGGAACTACACGCGGGTTAGAGAACTTACCCAATAGTACCGATGTTAAAATATAAGCATAAACGGTGATGAAAAATTTCGAAACAAACTCAGTATATCGCATCATATCTATATAGTAAGAAACAGAAAGATACAATGTCAGCTAAAAGTAAAAGGACTGTCTACAACACAGGTGCTTAAAAACTTGTTAAGTTTTAGTCAACTCTCTTCTTTCCTTGAATCTCAATCATTCAGGATCAACACAGGTCATAAAGCATATAGATGGACTTAAAATTGAATCCCTATTACGATATTGATATCATAGTATCATCTAAGGATGGTATCACTGGAAATCTTCTCATGATGATTAATACTTAGTACAGGATACCATGTTGTTTATATACATATCTGGCAAGGCAGCAACCGGCTTAATTCAATGAGTAAACTGTACTTAGGACCAGTTATTTTGCCCCGAGTTGCAGCTTGCACTAGGTTTTAGAAAACCAGCTACATAACACCAGTTGAGGCAAAATAAGTTTGCACTTCCGACCAGGTATAATAGCAACTCTAACCCACCCCCTATCCCACCACCATCGCTATTCTCTGCCAAAACTCCTCAGAACCCTTCTCGAACCTCCCATCCCCTCCCTATCCATTCGAGCTCCCCATCCACTGCTGCTGCCTCGCTACTTCGGGGCGAGTGATCTCCACTCCCAATCCACCAACCGTCGATCAACGACCGTGTCCCTCCCACCAAGGTTGGTGCCTCTCTCTCTCTCCGGCTTGCTCCTCCTGAGCAGAGCAACGAGCGTGCACGCACGAGAGAGAAATAGCACAGGCTTGCTTTCATCGAAGCACGCCGGTGCAGGCTCCACAGGCAGCAGCACCGCCTCCCCCTGCAGCCCACGCACCACCTCGTCCGCCGCCTGCTTCTCCCCTCGCAGCCGTGCTTTTATCGAGCTCTAGCAGCTCCCCTTCCTGTAGCCGCGACGCCGCCGCCACTGGCCCCTCTCAGATCTGTTGCCCTCTCCCCATAGCCACTTCACCGCCCCCTACAGCCCCTCGACCCGCTCGATCTGGAAGTGAAGGGGGTGGCGGCTGGGGCAATAGGTCGTGCCGGAGGGGAGGGGGAGATAGATCCAGAGGCGCTGGAAGGGAGGGGGAGACAGCTCTGTGCTGGGCACGCGTCAGAGGGGAGGGGGTAGTGGCCCGCGTCGGGGGAGACAAATCCGAGCTGGGCTCGCGCCGGAGAGGAGGGATGTGAAGATTTGAGAGAGGCAGCTACCATCGATGATGTCATCAGGGGGGGCGCTGTTGGAGTGGCGACCAGGGTGGGGAATAGAGGAAATAAGAAATGAGAAATTCAGAAGAGAAATATGTGATGATATATTGCAATTAACAGTAGTGTGGGATAAAAATAGTGCAAAATAGTGCATTTTAGATGAAGATTTTAGATTACAATTAATAGTGCCCGCTTTCATATTGGTTGTGTTGCCATTAGATGAAAATAGGGCATGTTAGATGAAACTTTTTGTGTTACAATGTGATAAAATTCTACTCTTGAATGCAGAGAAATATTGCTATGGATGGTTATGTGAACTTGTGGAATGAGGAAAACCATGGTGCTTTTTAGGATGACAGTCAATTTTGTAGCGCATCTGATGAGCAACAATCGCCAATTGAACAAGCTACTCCTTCTATGAGACCAAAACACCAAGAGGTCAAAAAAATTCAGCGAGAAGGAAGACGATTTGTTGGTGTTGCCATGGCTAAATATCATTATGGATGTAGCACAAGGGAACAAGCAGACTTGTTCTACTTATTGGAAGAGAATTCATTGTTTATTTCCATGAGAACAAGAACTTCGATTCAGATCGCAATCAAAATTCCCTCATGCATGTTGGTCTACCATCCAAGAACATGTTAGCAAGTTCTGTGGATGTTATGATCGGATTGTGGGTAAAAGGCAAAGCGGGGTGACAGAGAAAGATAAGATATACACGTGCCTCCTTAATTTGCTTGTAATTTCACACGTTAACAAGTTTTTTGAAAGTTCAATAAGACATATTCACCTGTACAGATTGTTCAGGCATGCTGTGTACAAGGAAGAAGAGAAGAAATCATTTCAATACTTGCATTGTTGGAATGTCTTATGACACCATCCAAATTGGAGGTTATTTCAGAAAAAATAGAAGACAACTTTCAATTCATGCTTGGGTACATCTACTCCTATTAGTGCCAACTCAAGTAGGAATGATGATAGAGGGTGTCTCCTACTCCAAAAAATGAGCATCGAAAAGGCCAATTGGTAGAAAGAATGCGAAAGAATCATTACATGGAGGAGATAATTTTTACGTGGAAGCATAAGAAATTCTGTAGTCAAGAAGAGATATATGGAGGCTATGAAAGAGGTCAAGAAAGATGAGCACTATGAAGGAACATATGCACTAGAAGAAGGGAGGATTGCAAATGAAAAGCCATGATGATGCATGAGATAAAAAGCTTGAAGTACAAGAAAGAGAGTTAGAATTTAAGAGAAGGTTGGAAGATGAGAGAATTATGAGTATGGACATTAGTACTATGGCTGGACCACAATAGTAATACTACATGAGCTTGCAGAATGGATCATCGCTCGACGATGCAATAGTTCTGGTTGAGCTACTTCATTTGTGTGGACTGTAATGTATTTCCTTGTACTATGTTTACCTTGTATGAACTATGAAAGCAGTATTAGCTATATTGTTGAATGAACTATTATCTTGTATGAACTATGGTCTTGTATGAACTATGGAAACATTATTAGCTAGTGTTGTTGTATGAACTATTATCTTGCATGAAATATGGAAACACTATAAGCTATGTTGTTGTATGAACTATTATCTTGATGAACTATGGAAATAGCTACATACATTAGCATAGGTGCTTGATTACATTATTAAAAGAGATGCATACCATATGAAAATAGTACCAAATACATAATTAAAAAATTACACCCCTCATAACATTGCCATATGTGCTTGACTAGATCATCTTGAAGCTAAGAGTGAGCTTGCCTATTTCTAATAGAATGATGAGTTTGAATAAGCTCAAATAGTTCAAGCATATGCTCATGGAAAACTGTCACATTTTCTCCCACTCATCTTCAATTATCATGTTATGCATGACACAAGCTGCCATGATTTGTCAGAGTGTGCCTGATCCCAAAATCAAGCTGGTCCTTGAACAATGACAAAATGAGCTTATAGAACTCCAAAGGCTTGTTCGACATCTTTTCTAACTGCTATTTGAGCTTGATTGAATTTTTTATCTTATTCCCTTGTGGATATGGTATTGTCTTAACAAATGTCGCTCATGTAGGATACATGCCATCTGCAAGGTAATACACCATTGTATAATTGTGACCATTGACAGTAACGGTGAACAACATTGATATCATGGTCAAACCCTAGTAAACTAAGAAATGCATGCCAAATCCAAGATCTTACGGCTTCTAGGATGATTGTGGGCTCATGCATATGGACGGTATACATACCTGCCATGCTGTAGGGCAATTTTTTAACTTCCAATGCATGCAACCTATGTTCCCCAGCATTCCCAAAAAACCTATTTCCTCTCCAACTGCAAGTAACCTAGCAGTATCATTATCATTTGGAAATCTCAAATACTCATCTCCGAATACTTCAACAGCAGCTTTCACAAACCTTTGAAGACTCTCTACAACAGTACCTTCTCCAATCCGAACATAATCATCTGTAGCATCCGCAGGTACTTCATAGGTTAGCATTTGAAATAGTGCGGTAATCTTCTGCAAGGGAGATAACCCAAGACGTCCAACAATATTTCCTTTTTGCACAAAGTAGTAATTATCCACTATGTGAAAAAATAGAGAACAAGTCATTCTAAACCTATGCGGAAAAGGAGAATGAGGGGTAGACTAGAGGATCAACAAAAAAAAGGCGAACAAAAACATATGGACTAATTGCAAACCTGCGCTGAAATATAGTTGGGTTGTAGGTAGGAGTATTTGAATAGTAGTCTTGGTATAGTCTAAAATGCCTGACTTTTCTATTGTGATGAAAGTACATGACGTCCAAGCACAGAACTGCATGACGCGGAGCAATCAAAAGCTGATATTGATTGTGTGCTAGGTATGTTGTAGCAGGAATGAGTTCGTCATCATCATCCAACGATGACGAATCCAAGAGAGATTGCATCAGTAACTGCAGTGACTCACTGCGATGTGGTTGGGAAGGAATAACCATGAATAGCGAATGGCTTTATCGTATATAGACAAAAAAATATATCCATTAAAATATAGCTATTACAAAATATTATTGTTATTAAATATAGCCGTTAGAAATATAGCCATTACAAAATATAACCATTAGAAATATAGACATTATAAAATATACTATTAGTTATAGGATATCAATAAAATATGGGGAGTGGAAAATAGAGAGTGGGTTGGAGCGTGAAGAGATATGAGGAGGAAATCTTTTGGAGAGGCTCTCCACATGAAGATATGGGGAGTGAGAGGCTCTCCCTGCATAGAGCTTGCCGTGGCTCGGAGCCAAGCTCTGGGTGCCCCTGCATAGAGCTCGTAGCAAGGCGTGCTATGAGCTTGGTGGCTCTTGGCGGTGGGAGATCGGCTAGCGTGGTTTCACCAGCGGACCTGAGACAGATATAGGTAAAGAGGAGAGAACATATAGAAGGGCATGGGCCAGATCTAGAGAAAGAGATGAGAGAATGAATGAGGGGTGGAAGGAGAGAGTGGCTGGCGCTAGGCACGAAATGAAGGGGATGGTGACGGCTGCCCCTCTACTTTCTGCTTCAGGGTGCAAATGGGCACATCCATGATCGTCCCGTGTAGTGGCACATCGGCCGCATAAGTTATGTGGGCTAATGAGATGGTTGTTCGTTCTAGCATGCAAGTTCTAGTATTGGGTTTGGTGGCACCTACATAAAAACATAAACTTTGAGCTTCACTCTATTTGCTTCATGATCTCATTATCGTTGTTGGAAATGACTTAGAGAGAGGTGGTGCGCGTTGGCCACAGACAAAAGTGTCCGAGAACGTCAAGTAAATTTGTTGAGTTTGTGTCGAATAGGTGATCGGGATAGGTTAAAAGGTAGGACTTGGAATTCTAGCAGGGATAGGGTGGAGTTGGTGTTGAACTCCAATAACCCCGGCCTCCTATAAATAGAGGCACCATGTGTAACCAACAACATGTAACTTGAAAAAGAGTTATGAAATGGGAGGAGCACCCGTAGTCAAGCCCGTGGACGTAGGCCTCACGGCTGAACCACGATAAAAGCGTCATGTCTCTCGGTGCCTATTATGCGGTGTTCTCGGTATAGATCTATGCTTCGGTGGTTGCCTCGTGGTTTTTGCAACAACTGGTATCAGAGCATGAGGTTGATGGTAGATCTTGAGGCGGTGCAGAGGAATCCGGCGTGTACAAGGCAAGGTTGGAGCCCGGAGCACGTCGTGAAAATTCGCGTCTAAAAGGGCGGTGAAATCTACTTAGTTTTTTGTGGAGGAATTTCGTTGAGAGGTGGAGCGAAAGAAGAGAAAAGGGGGAGTGGTGGTGGAATGCGGTAGCGTGAGGCGGCGGCGTCAGCCATGGGAGCGCGGCAACCGGCCGGCCACAGCACACCATGGCCTGGCGGCCTAGGCAGGCATCCTAGCGTGGGGTGAAACCCAGGCACACTAGCGGCCTAGGCGGGACGGCCTGGCACGCTGGCCCAAGTGGCCAGTCGAGGCGGCAACCTAGGAGCACCTGCTGGCCCAGCCGAGCGCCGGCCCTAGCGGGGCACTCCAGTTAGCAGGCAGCCTGAGCACGGGCACGCGGCCCAGGCCGTGGGGGGCGTGGTGCTGGCCCAGGCCACAAGGGAGGGCAGCGGGCGTGGCCCAGGTGGGGCTCGGGGGCCCAAGAGGGGCCTAGGCCACGAGGCGGGACAGCGAGCGTGGCCTAGGCGGGGCTCGGGGGGCCTAGGACATGTGGGGGCAGCCCAGAAGGCTTGGAGAAGGCCCAGGACATGTTTTTTGGAGGTTGTTTCAGCCAAAATTTCGGGATTAAATCCATTTTTGCTCCAATTCAAAGTGGATTCTGAAGTTTGGAAGGAGAGGGACTTGGAATAGGAGTCCGGCTTGGATTTGAGGGTCTAAGGACTACTATGTATACTGGGTTTGAGGGGAGGCTTCAAGGCATGAGATCTGAGGAGTTGAAGCCTACAGGCAACCTAGAGAGCACAAGTTCTAAAGGAGAGAAGAGCTCGGGTTTAGAAGTGGTGTGCTTGAAGGAGGAGATCGGTGAGACATCGTTCAAGCAGGGAGTAGGCGATGAGGTCGGATACTCAGATCTGTTCGGGAGAGACAACATGTTCGAATACTTGAAGGAGGTGTGCTTGAAGGAGGAGATGGATGGCTCCACCAATTTTGTCTTATGGCAGACAAGGGTTAAAGATCTATTGGCGCAACAAGGTTGCTCTAGGGTTTTGCAGGATGTCCAACCAAAGAAGATGGATGAGGATACTTGGGAGGAGCTGAAAGTCAGGGCAGCCGGGATCATATGGCTGAGTCTGTCAGATACAGTGATGTATCATGTGATGTATGAGACTTCTCCAAAGCAAATATGGGACAAGCTAGAGGCTCAATTTATGTCCAAGTCTTTGACTTACAAGCTATACTTGAAGCAAAAGTTATACGGGCTAAAGATGTAGGAGGGGTCAGATCTTGTGGAGCATGTGAATGTCTTCAATCATGTGGTGACAAATCTAGCGTGACTAGAGGTAAAGCTTGATGATGAGGACAAGACCATAATTCTTCTGTGTTCTCTACCACCGTCCTATGAGCATTTGGTCACTACTCTGATGTACGACAAGGAAACCATCAACATTGCAGAAATTACTGCAACGTTACTGGCTCAAGATCTGAGAAGGAAAAACAATGCAGTGGAATCTCATGCTCATGCTGAAGGTTTGCTGGTCAAAGGTGATCAAGGAGGGAAAGGTGAAGGTCATCTAAGTGCAAGGAGTGGGGATATATGAAGAGAGATTGTCTAGAGTAAAAAGCCAAAGCAAGTGCCAATGTGGCTGTGAGTGGTGATGAAGTGGAGAAGATATTTGTGATGTCTTCATGCTTTCATATAATTAGTCTACGATAGCGTGGATGTTGGATTTAGCAAGTTCCTTTCATGTGGCACCAAATAAGGAGTGATTCAGCACATACGAGTTTGGTGATTTTTTGAAGGTCTACCAAGGTGATGACACGGGCCATAGTGTTATCGAGATTGGTGTCATCAAGATCAAGACTAGTGATGGCGGGGAGCAACTACTCAGGGGTGTGAGACATTTGCCAAAGTACAAGATGAATCTAATTTTGTTGGGTGCTCTACATGATGATGGTTTTGTCTATGAAGTTGACAAGGACAAGAAAACCATGAGGATCGAGAAGATCAAGGAGACTGTGATGAAGAGAATGAGGACTACAAAGAATCTTTATAAACTGCAAGGATATGTTATTACAGGTGGAGTCACCAAAGAGCCTGGTATGGCAATGTTTGTAGTGGAGGACGACAAGTCTCAGGCCAAGTCAGACATGTCGGGTGGCCCTAGTCAGTGAGCCACAAAGGAGGAAACATGGTCCCAACCGTGGCCTCTCGTCAAGCCTGTAATTATTAGTGAAGTTATTTGATTACTTCCTAGAAGTCTACAACTACCACTACAGGTGATTCATCTACAAGCATGTTGATTGAACGGACCATCCTAAGGATCATGACTTGATGAATCTAAGCATGGCCAAACATATGATAACAATAAAGAAAAATGGGTTGGTAAGGACTTGACTAGCACTTAGTCATGCTAGGTTGGAAAGTACTAGCATGTTATTGAGGTTACAAGGCAGGTTGATGCAACGGATGGGATCATTAGCTAACTATCGATAAAGTAAGAGTTGAACACAAATAGTAAGTTTGAAATAGTAGGTGTTGCCAATATGATCAAAGGGGAGAGGCTGCTCGCCTTATTGATTAGAGGTGGGGTGCTGCTTGGAGTCCTAGTGTGAGAACATGATTCTTGCTAACGATAAAAAGGGTGTTTAGGGAATATTGTTGTGCATTATTCGCGTCCATGCATGAAATTAGGGTAAATTTAAAAATATTGAATATAAAGATCATAAATATGAGCAAGTGATGACTTATTGAATAATTGACTAAATCAGAATATATTTAAACAAACTAATTTATGAAAAAGTTTCAATATGCTACATTAATATTTAAATAGTCATACACATGTCAATTAATATTACAATTTTAATGTAAAGTAATATTTCAAAACTTCTTGAATTCAAAAGAGACTACAGTAAATAAATGACAATATTACAAAGTGGATGTACAATAAAGGATTATAGAAAATATTACAAAAAACCTAGAATGCTACAATATGCTAAGCATATTCTTCTTTTTCTTCATCTTCTTCATTACTTCCATTGAACCTGCACCTATACAAAAAGGAACTCCAACAAAGAAAATTTGGATTAGTGGTTAAAATGTTTGCATCCTCTTTTGGGAATGCAATTTATTTAGGAGATCAATCTTGTGAAACCAAATAACTAGTTTTGGATAAAACCACCTATGGAAGCATATAGAGAGAAGGAAATTGTGATTAGGCAACAAATTATAAGGCATCATAGTATATATAAGGAAACAAACAGGCAGCTAAGGTAGCTTATCTGATTTCAAAAAGGCTAAGTACCACTTGTGGGTAAGGTTATGCACCTCTGCAGAGTGTATTAAAGTGTGACATTGTCACTCCTTGTTCTAAGTATGAACTGCGAACGTAGTGAGAAAGGAACAATCAGAGGTTCTAACAACCCGTAAAGCCTTTTGAGCAAAGAAGATTGTTTAAAGTTAAAGCCTAACTTTTATTCTAGAAATGTTATTGGAAAATGCATTAATTCCTTGAGGGATAATGTCCTTGTAATAATAGTTCATATCAAACACTTGTTGCTAAATATCATCTGTAGTCATCCCCCTACATTAAAACCCCTTTGTTAGACTCTGAGTCAGTAGAATCTGAGTTTGGGGATTCTAAACCTCTACGGGAAAATGAGGAGTTGAACTTGTTCAAAGGAGTCGAAGGAATTGACTACTATACTGACTAGAGAGAATAGCATGATATGGAGCCAAATCAATAGAAATTTAGTATACAAAAGTCAAGATAACATAGCCATAGTAGTTTCTGTTTATATATTCATTACCTTATGTTATATATTTTAGTCTTTACTGTTTCTCGAACTTATTGTACTGTACTTCTTTTGAGCTAGACATCTTGGATATACTTTTGGCTTCTTATAATAAGTTTATATTGGACCACTGTAATGCTTCTATTGTACTATTCTGATGGATGTACTATTAACAAGATGTGGTTTCGTTAGTACTATATCAAAGACTCGCACACTACACCTTGCAGTGGTGTGCAAGGTCACTTCATCTGGTCACTCGCTCTGTTACCTTCCGGATCTACCGAGAAGAAGCAAAACCACCGAAAAGGCAAATAACAACATATACTACGACGGGTAAATCATTAGCATGATTATGATATGGATGCATGGCATGTCATATTATTCTCGAAATAAGACTAATGCAAGTGAAATCATCGGAGTCCGGATGCTTAGAAAATTTCATCCCAAGAATCTCCGGCGAGGATTTGCCTTTTAGTCAATTTAACTTTATCTATAATGCAAACATGTAGGATAATAGCATAAATAGATAATATTAATTTTTCTGAGTGTTATGGTATATTATTCATATTTTTCTGATTTAGTACTAAGTAGTTATGATATTTCTAATTTAGAACCATATTAAATGGTTTTTGTAATTCTAGATAATTTATTTTAATTTAAACAAAACTAAAATACATTTATTACTCATGATCACCAAGCTACAGTCAGTGAGGTGTGGAGTCAGAGGTAAAAGTTGACTTGGTCATTGTTGACTAGTCAAACCTGCTCTGGACATTGCTTGTGTTCCGTGTGAAACACAGAGAGAGAGTGGATGTGAGATTTGCATGAGAAGGAAGCGGGAGATGGGGCCTTATCCACGTGGTTAGAATGTCGAGGGGATTAGGATGGCTATCGCTACATGAAAGGGATGGATGGCTAGAATCGGATTCGAGGACCAATTTGTCATCCTTGGTGTACGTATCACTATGCCATCGGGTCGAGGGGCTTTGTGGGAGCCCGCAATTAACTTCCAATCCCCCTATGCTTATCCTTGTCAGTCCAGGATCAAGCTAACGAACACAGGAAAAATGTTTTCCATTGCATGACAAGTTTAGTAAAAACATAGTCTTAAAACATAGTTTTGGAGTACAAGCCACATGGCTTTAAATAGAATAATTGGTCACATGACTATTACAATATAAAGTAGTGTAAAGAAAGTGACAAATGGTAGGCTCCATCTCAGCAACAGGCAGTCAACGTAATCCACGTGACCTACCTCGTCGAGGTCATCATAATAGTAAACCCCGTCAGTGTCTTTTTGAGCATATTCATCTGTACATCACCAAAACAAAACATGTCGATGGGTACTTCGCGTACTTAGCGTGCCTCCTCAAATGGAAACACCTAAACTAAGGTAAATGGAACATTTTATGATTCTTTTGCGTAAAAACAATTTTAGTTGTAATACTTCTATAAATTCAAAGGCAGATTTTTGATGAAAACTAGTTTCGATATTAGGTGTGTTTTCTAATACATATGAGGGTCCATGACCAACACATACGAGTAAGTCATCCTGCCTAAACTCATCCATAGGTTCCAACCACCTATTTACTTTGCAGAAATAGGGTAGAAGGAAATAGCAAAGGGGAGAAAGACATGTCATTTTCATCAAGCAAGAGTCATTTGTCATCTATGATCATGGATACAGCTAATCGATTAGTTTTACACTCTGAAGAGGTTGTACACTTTACCCACATGACACGATCATCCCCTCAAGCCAAGCTGATTGGGCTTGTACAGACGTCCATCGATGTATCGGTAGGGTAACCGTGACAAGGTCTTTATCAAATCTCCCCTTGATGTGACATGCCCACTGGGTCTGATATGAAGTTGAGAGTATGTCCCTACCCTCTCGCCTCCCATCTATGCCGAGGTCCTGGTAGTTATGTACATCCTTCTACGGTACGGCAATGTTGACACCAAGGCTCGACTAGCCTACTCAACTAAGGAAGTGCCCATATAGCGTGCGGTTGTACTATTTTCACACTTCTCGATTCCAAGACTTCGACCTTATTCGATACGGGTGACCAATTGCTCATTCAAACCTGATCCAGCTGTCTCCCGCAACTTTTCGATGATAAGTTTCACCCAGAATAGAAGGAATAGAGAGAGGGTGAAATCAATGGGTATCCGACCCAGCTCAGCAAGCTCAATAGTAAGTTTTAGTAATAAGTGTCATCGATTCGAAGATCATTCCTCTGAGGAGACAAGTCAAAGCATCCTAGGGGTAATTTAAGCATGGCTAAGCATTTCTCTACTCTATTCAAAATTAATACTAAAAATAATCTACTCAGGGTATCAGGTAAAAGAGCGACAAGCGGATAAAGGTAATGGTTGTCAATCGACACACTAGCTACGGGAATAAAATAACATGCATGTTTATAAACATTAAAATATAATGACTTTAAGAAATATAGCATCAACATGATCAAGAAGAGGGGGCATGCCTCCATTGACGTGTTGTTGATCTTCGAAGGCTATTCCTGGTTCCACTTCAAATAATAAGTCCCATTTGCAAAAAAAGATAGGGAAATCGACAATGAGGCGGTATAACATCGAAGATCAGAATAGGGTTTAACCCTAGGGTATCCTTAATATTGGTCTTCAAGGGAGAGACCATAACCATATATATATTATATAGTATACAAGATAAGATATTTAATTAATATAAACTACCATGCTGCATTAAATAATGATAAAATAATATTTTTATAATTTTCTAAGTTAACAGAATAATGTTGTGCAATTTATACTACGAAAATGTTTTCAACGAGATTCAGTATTACTAGGGTTTATTCCTAACATGCTAGGTATCGCACAATTGCATTAATGAAGCAACAAACCTAGCATGATACTAGACAAAGAAGACATGCATGTCAGGATATTCGGAACAATTAAGACTAGTATTTCACACCTAATTTGAATTTATGACTCCATTATAAATTATTCTATTTAGCACATGCATGATACAATACAGTCATTATTTTTAACAAGTCATATGCTTAAATTATGTTAACAAAAATTTTAGTAACCAAAATGCAAAGCTGCTAGCTAGTGTATATATCATTAAAAAGGAATTAAGATGTAGTTGTGTAGTGTATTCCCTAATAAGCTAGTTGATCAATCCATAATGAAACATAAGCATGGCAATAGTAAATACCTAGATTAGGTTTGCATATATTTTGGTCAATTTGCACCGAATGTGAATCTAGCATGAAATAAAAGCAGAAAATTGAGGAACAATACGGTATTGTACATGACTATTTCACATGCTAGGGGTTTTAAGAAATTCATAACATCATCTAATTTGCATCTTAGGAGCTAACAAATAGTTACAACAAACATTAATTAAACAACAAATACAAACTATATGAATTATGTATTAATACATATTCCATGGAACTATAGGCTAAACTGAAACACTATTTATTAATATTATCAAACAGTGAAAATTTTACCAAAAATTATCCTAAAAATGATTAAAAGTTAAAAACATATTTAATTTCCATTTTAACACTCAAAAAGGGTACTGGATATATTTATAATTAAATCCTATTATTCCTAAAACCATGAAATAATTCAGAGCAACTCCCAATCATACTAGTTACTCAAGAAAAATAAAATACTTCCAAAGTTATCGCACAGTACAAAGCTAGACCAAATTTGGTCACAAAGAGCCTAAATTTGAGTAAATTCATAATAATTCAAAAACCGACGCATGAATTCGAAATCTGATCGCACCAATAGATTCATGGGGCTGTGATTGATCTGTTTTTCTGCTGAGATTAAGGGCATGACGTGATGGGATGAAGGAGAAGAGTTGGAATCTGCTTTAGCCTATACTGTACACAGGAAGAACAAGCATAGTAGAGAACAAAGGAGAAGAGGAAGAAGATGTGGTAGGGTTTCGGCTGGTGATTCATGAAATTGGGTGAGAGGAAAAGGAGAGGGGTTGGAGTGGGTAGCTCACCAGCTAGGAATTGGAGGGGAGCTCGCCAGAGAAGGAGATCGACGTGACAAAGTGGGCAGCCGGAGTTGGAGATGAAAAGGTTGATTCCAGTGATTGGGCGGATGAAGCTCCGGCGTGAAGTGCTCGTGCTGGGGTGGCTCGGGCTCGCTGGAATTTCGGCGGCGACGATTGAATGGCGGTGACGTCGTTCGGGTGTGAGAGGAAGAGGAGAGGAGTAAAGGGAAGAAGGGGGCCGACGGCCAAATATAGGAGAGGGAAGGGCTGTGCGACATGGGGCTTAGCCGTCGTGGCCGCCAGAGTCGTGGTTGGCACTTGCCGCACTCTCGAGCAACTGCAGCCATGACGTTGCATCGTGCGCATGCTGCTGTGCATGAGAGTAGACAGTCAGGCCATAGGGCGCATAGCTAGGCTGTGGTGATGGCATGGCCTAAGAGGGGAGGCAGGGGAGTGTGCCTGTTGGGCTAGGCGCGGGAGAAGGGAGTAGGTCGGCTGGAGAGAAACGGGCTAAGAAGGAGGGAGGCGGGCCAGGGAATCTCTACCTAGGCCGGGGAATATAGGGGTAGAGAGGAGAGGTGGGCCGGTTGGGTGAGCTGTGGCCCAAGCGAAAGAGGAGAAGAGAGCTAGGCTGGCTGGGGTTTTCCACCCAAAGAGAGGAGGATGATTTTGAAGAATTTATGCGTTTATAAAAGGTCATAAATGGAATATGCTTGGAGGAAAATACCAAAATACTAAAAATTCCAAGAAAATTCCGATAGATCAAATAACATGTGTAGATTATAATTAAAATATTCCAAAGGGAGAATCCAAAAGAGTAGATACAAATGATTAAATATCTCCCTCTTTATAATACTTGAATTAATTCAAGCTAATTGAATTAATCCAAATAAAATACATTAAGCTTGTTTTATATAAGGTAACATCCTTGCAAAATAAAGAGATTTAAAAAGCTCTGAAAATCAGGATATTACACTCTACGCCCCTTGCAAAGAATGTCGATCTTGAGATTCAGGACTAAACAAAAAACAGGTTTGGAGACTCTACTCAGAGATATCTCCACCTCACTCTAAGCTTGCTCCTTCTTCTGCAGATTACTCTACTGGATGTTTCAAAGTTGCCCACTTCCCCCTCCTGTAGATTTGTACCTCAACTGCGAACTCTACTGTGATCCCATCGGCATTGGTCAAAGATATGGCTCTGTTGGCACAATCTATATGGCCTTTAGGTTTGGCCAATCCATTCAGAGGATGATATCCAATCCTTGGAAATCCAGCTTGATCAAATTCGCTAAGAATCCTACTCAATCAAATTTCTATGGTCACCTCATGACATATTGCATGGGTCCTTAGTTTCCTCTGAGGCGATTGTACCACCATAGGTAGTATAAGTGGCAAGGATTTCAAATGGTGTTTTCAGCAAAATAACTTGATACGGAAGAATGCGGTACTCCAAAATCAAATAATGTTGTAACATAAACTTAGTTCACCGGGAACTTACCCAGAATGACTTCTGGCGCTTGCTAAGCTAGCTTGGCCATGACATGATTAACTTGGCCTCTTCTAATTGATCTTAGAGTTCTTGGTGCTTGGGTAGGAGTCTGCATAATTCCCCGTCCTTGTCCTGGTGCAGCTGGGGTTCTTCTAGCTGATCCTAGGTTGAAGGGAACGGGAGTTGGTCCAGCATTTTTTAGGCAGTTGTTGGCAAAGTGCCCTAGTTCTTGACAGTGGAAGCAGGGCTTCCCGGTAGTGTTTGCATGGTATCCTCTGATTTTTTGGCATGATGTCTGGTACGAAGAGCGTGGTGCAGGATTTGCAAGGTTCTAAGCATGCTGGTTCTGGTTCTTGCTACCCTAGTGCTGGATGTTCCTCTGATGGCAGCTGCCTGCTTCGTGATGGTCTTGATACGGTGCCTTGCACTTTTGGTCTTCCTCTAGCTCCTTCCGGCTGCCACGCACCTGCTAAGGAAGATGATAGATCTGGCATGCTTCTTGTAGGGTTATTCATGTGGAAAAGATGAAAGTTATTACTTAGTGTGCACATAACACATGTAAAGTATTCTTGACTTTTGGGTATCATTATGTTTTTTTCTCATCATCACATGTAAAGGATGTTGTGCGCACTTCATGTGGTGCACATGTTCAGGTATGCTACACAAGTTCTATATTAAAGAATTGAAGTTCAACAAATATGCAAGAGAGGAAGAAGTAGCATAACATAACAAAACTTTAAAAATATACACTAGAGGAAGAAGCAACATAACATAACAAAACTTTGAAATATGTCTACAAGCACACATAGGATGAATATTACTCTCAGAGAGCTTATAAACCATTATTAATTGTTCGAAAAAACCACTAGAGGAATATTGATAAACTGATTTAGAGAAGTATGCATAGGTACTTAAACTGATTCGGAGAATTATGCATCTACCTCTTGTTAGATCTGAGCGTCAGTAGGCACCCCTGCATGATTGGGTGCCATATGTGTGTCTCCCCCTCAAGGGTGACGGCAGTCATCTCAATATGCATGCGATCAACACGATTAGTGTTCATAGGGGTCCTAGCTTTATCTTCATGAGTTCCTTCAAGAGCAAGTGTCTACCTGCTCTATATCTATCTCCTTAGTGGTAGCAAAGTGAGCTTCCATCAACGTCAATGATGTGCTTGGGATGTGGCAAGTCTTGGACCATTATCCCTACATACCACAACGGAAACAAGTCTGGTCCTGCAGACCATATGACTTCTCACCCTCCTTAATCTTCCTTCCAATCTTATGCTATTGAGAGCAAGGCTGTCCCTTATAAGGATTTATTTTCTTCCCCTTCTCGCCCTTCTGGCCTTTCTTCTTGAAGGTGGGATTTTTCACATTGTAACCGGTGGCATGAGCTTCATGCCCAGTCATGGTTCCTGTGGGGCGAGAGTTCTAGTTCTTTAACATAACTTCATCTTGAGCTTCTCAAAACGCTCTGCCAAGAAGGCATATAGTGTTATGGGGTCCTTCTTCATAGAGTACGCATCCTTCAAAGTGGGCGAGAGGTGGTGGCGGAGGAAGTGCAGTGCTTGGCCCCTCCTCGTCAAACTTTCGTGTCAGGTAGTTTTCACCATGAGAGGCATGCTTAGCAAACTCCTTCACTACTATAGAATAGATCTTTTAAGACCCCTCATCGCACACGGTTTGGCCTAACCCGTCACCAATGTGAACATCGCACACGGTCACTATTTCAGGCTCGTGTGTGATGTCCCGTGGCAAATTGGCCCGTGTACATGTGAGGCACATCGCACACAATTTTTTCTAAAAAAACCGTGTGCCTCACATCGCATACGGTTGTTTTCCTAACAACCCTGTGCGATGTGAGGCACATCGCACACGGTTGTTAGGAACAACCGTGTGCGATGTGAAAATTCGTAACTTTTTCATATTAAGTTGGATGGAGACAATGTCTATATGAATTGTAGCTCTCGACGAGATCTACAACTTTGCTATTTACAAGTTTCTCATTTGGAGCAATCTAGATGTCCAAATATTAGCCCGAAGGAGGCACATCGCACACGGTTGTTCGGAAACAACTGTATGCGATGTCGTTTTCAGAAATTTGTAGCTTTTTCATATAGAGTCGGATGGAGACAATGTATATATGAAAATTGTAGCTCTCGACAAGATCTACAACTTTTTGGTTGACAAGTTTCTTGTTTAGAGCTATCTAAATATCCAAATATTAGCCAGAAGGAGGCACATTGCACACGGTTGTTAGGCAACAACCGTGTGCGATGTGGAAATTTGTAACTTTTTCATATAGAGTTGGATGGAGACAATGTCTATATGAAAATTGTAGCACTCGACGAGATCTACAACTTTGTAGTTGATAATTTTCTCATTTGGAGCCATCTAGATGTCCAAATATTAGCCAGAAGGAGGCACATTGCACACGGTTGTTAGGAAACAACTGTGTGCGATGTTATTTTCCAAAATTCGTAGCTTTTTCATATGGAGTCGGATGGACACAATGTATATATGAAAGTTATAGTCTTCGACGAGATCTACAACTTTGCAGTTGACAAGTTTCTCATTTAGAGCTATCTAGATGTCCAAAGATTAGCCGGAAGGAGGCACATCGCACAACACATCGCATGTCTCATTTTGGAAATTCGTAACTTTTTCATATGAAATTGGATGGAGACAATATCTATATGAAAATTGTAGCTCTCGACGAGATCTATAACTTTGCAGTTGACAAGTTTCTTGTTTGGAGCCATCTAGATGTATTAGCTGGAAGATTCAGGTTGAAAGGGTCAAAAGGAATAGATATCCTACCTAGTCATAAGACTATGTTCAAGTGAGATGGTAGGTGGGTTCGCGTGAGAGCAAGAGGTCATGGAGGTTATGGGTTCGAGTCTCCAAAACCGCACACGCGCGTATTTCGCGCGAAGAATTGCGTGACTTGTGACTTTTTTTTGGCTTTTTTCCCAACCTAAATAACCCGTCTGTATGGAGCACATCGCACACCCCACATCGGTGACCGGCCGGTACATACGGACTGAAAAACCGTATGCGATGAGCTTTTTTAACTGTGTGCGATGACCTTTTCTATGGTAGTGCTTGTTCGACAAGACAGACATCCTACATTCTCCATTCAAAATATACATAATTTTTACTTAATGTAAAAACATAAGAGTGGTGTGCAAAATAATGGTATGATATTCTTAAGTAACTCGGTATTTTCCTATGCAATTATATAAAAATAAAGAAAAATAATTGAATATAAGCCAAACAATATATATAATATGCATGAAATAAATACGACAAAATAATCCTCAGGATTTTCCATGATAATGTAATTTAGTGAGTCTACATGAATTCAGTAAAGTACAGGGGGTCCATAGCAATTTTTTACATAGGAAAAATATTCCTACAATTTCTTATTTCCCGGGGTTTCTTGGAAAATCTCCTTTCGACCAGCTCGCCAAGCCTATGTGGCCTGCAAGCACAGTGCGGCATGCCCGCCAAGTCTACGAGGCAGACAAGTATTGCGTGGCCTGTCCGACTGGCGTGGACGGCCAACAAGCATGGCTGTATGTGCGAGCGTTGTGGCCTGCTTGCTCGCCGGGCCCTCAAGGCCGGCAGTATAGTGCTGCTACGTGCGTGTGTGCGACAGCCCGCCTAGCCCTCGTGGTTGGCAAGCACAACGGGTGCCGTGGCTCACCTGCCAGCCTAGCCTGCTAGGCCGACAAGCGTGGCGTGGACTGTGCGCGGACCGTGGCTCACTCGCCTGCCTGGCTTGCTTGATCGGCTAGCGCGGTCTGACCCGCATGGTGCGGTGGCTTATGCGCTCGGTAGCCTACCTTATTGCATGGGGTGTGGCACGTCCCCGCGGTAGCGCCTAACGTGGCCGATACGACACGGTGTGCATGTCCCCAGAGGTGCATGCATGACACTTCAATCATCTATGATTAACAGCGATTCTTCGTGCACTGTTCGGTTGTACCAATAGCGTCCTTACGGCAAGGCAAAGGTGTCAATCTCGGTTCCATGCAATGGTGACGACCTCACATCATACTTGCAATAGCGGATCAAGCCGACCTACAACACATTGTGACTGGGTTTACTCGAAGCATGTCCGGTCTCGTACCAGTGCCATTTCGATTGCATGTGGTATCCGTCTACATGCGGACTGGTGATCATTCTAGCTCTATTTATTAAACCACATGTTAACAGACTAAATTGATCTCCAAGAACATGAAGTAGCAAATAGAAAAAAGAATCCAATCAGAAAGCGAGAGGGCAAAACAAAAAAGAAATCCGAACAGTTAATTTGATCTACTATATCTAATTGAGGTCATCGATTCCATGATTACCTCAGAGCTATTATAAAGGTAGCATGATCTATAGGGCTGAGAACATTCTCACGCTAATAACGTGTTATAAAACTAATGTTATGAGGTCTGATTCGATGGTCATATAACAAGTAGTTGATCAAACACGTACATAAGATAAAATAGACACCTCATAAGTAAAAGCTTTTAATAATGCACATAAATTAACATGAAAATTATGTCTCTATTTATAGGCTATTTATATGACAACTAAGATTTAGTAACAAGCGGGCCGGCCGCCACACCCCTGTTGCCGTTGGTTCCGGTTCCTGAACATCGTAATCCTGCATTAAGATGATGAGCACGACGTTCCAACGGCAAGCGACCAGGGCAGAGGCTACGTTTCCAGGGGCGCGCGGAACGGCCGGACGGGTGTCCCGTGGTAGCTGCTCGTCCGTGTTATCGCTGTCAGCTGGACGCGCATGCACTGCCCTCATATTGACACGTGCGTGTGCAGCTCGCAGCACTTGTCCCGCTGCAGTACTAGTCCAGCTGCACTAGCGACTCTACGGAGTACGAGCGGAATCAGTGCCCATGCCCGCCTGCCCCCGCCGCAAACTGCCCAAAACCACGGGTTCTCTGTACCACGGACTTACTCCCCCGCCACGAGCGAACGGGAATGGATAAGAGGCGTCCGGCCGTTCCGCGCGCAACCGGAAACGTAGCCTCTGCCCTGTCAGCGATAACACGGACGAACGGCCGGACGGGTGTCCCTGAACTAGCTTCTGGGGAAAGAACACATGCATCATGCAATGCATATTAATGCATGTTATGTGGTCTAGTCATAGCTATGGATGCAGTATGATTTGCTATCCACGGACGAGTGAACAAAATCTTGCAACTGCTCCCAACAACTTCCGTTGACCAACTTATTGATTATCTCCCTCGCAAGAAAGGAAAAACTTATTGATTATCTTTTTTTAACAACATAAAACTTTATTAAGTTCTTAAAGACAAGTCACCAACTGTAATGTGCAATGCTGCACATTTAAAGTGAGAATTACAGCTTTAATCGGACATGCTTCCGGGTTATGCCTAACACATGAGCAACTGAAAATACAAGATCTAACATCTCTGGCATTGATAGCATCCTGAGCCTTCTTATGTGCGACTTTGTTATGCTCCCTCCTAATCTTAAGAATCCTTGGATTGACTCCTTCAGTAAACTGCGTGTAATGAATAAGATTGTGTCTTATTGTCTAGTGCCATGGCGTCTTCATAGGATCTCTTGCTGATGCCGCATGAAACAGAATTTGGCTATCTATCAAGAAGTTTGGTTGCTGCACCTGGAAGGCTTTAGCGAGTTGTGCCGCCAGCTGCAGAGCCTGTGCTTCAGCCTGTAAAGCAGAAGATGCTGTTGACATAGCTTCAATGAAGGTCATCTTCTTGCTGTCGTCATTTTTCCAACCAATGAAAACTCCAAGTCCTGTTTTGCTTTCTGTATCTGCAAAAAAACTAGAGTTTCCAGAAGTAGATTTCCAAGCAGCGTCTGTAAAGAAATTTGGCCCTTTCGAAATTCTTTCCTTGTCAACATGGTTATATATCGTTGTAGAAGGGTTATCTCACAGAGAGTTTTGGTAATTAGCCACCTCATTCATTTCCGCTTGATCCTGCATTGCATTATCTAAATTAAGAAGGGTTTTTGCTGCATGGAGAACCTGCATTGCAGTACAAATTTTCCTATTGAAAAGCAGATCATTTCTGGCTTTCCAAATTGACCAAAGGATATTAAAAATTGTAGCTATTGAGTGATCTGTTTTATAAGTTGTCATTATGGAAAAGAGAGCTTCCTCACTATCTTGAATTCCTTGAGCAAGAAGGCCTTGAACCCTTAGTCCTAGAGGGGAAGCAAACCAAACTGCATGCACAAAATGACATGAGAAGAAAAGTTAAAAATCAGTTTCATCATTACCGCATTTGCAACACCTATGATCAATGTGAATTGATCTTAGCTGTAGCTCTGCACCCTGAAGGAATAGTCTTTGTCATAAGGCGCCAACCAAAAACTTGCACTCTTGGTGGCATCTCTTTGTTGAGCCATAAAGCCTGACTTATTTTCCTTGCGTGATCTGTAAGAATCTGATGAGGACCTGCATTGTGGTTATAAAAGGAAGGGCTAAAGATTTGGTAAGCATTTTTAGTGGTACAAATTCCTGAAGAGGTGTATTTCCATATTAAGGTATCATTGGTATTGTTAGGTAGACCGGGGATCTGAGCCACCATATTGGCCTTACCAGCACCAAAAAGAGTAGTAAGCAAGTCAATATTCCAAGATTTGGTGTTTGGTATCCAAAGGTCTTTGATAGTAGCAGGATAGATGAACCTAGAATTTTGAATGTTAAGATGGCTGTGAATATCATCCCAAAAAGGACACCAGGGGTTCGACCAAATGGGAGTGTTACCCTTAGAAATTTGGACAGTCACAGCACTAACAAGAGAGTCTTTAACCTTGAGAATGGACGACCAAAAGGCTGACTTAGGAATATTAGTAGGCACTTTCCAAAAGGAAGTAAAAGGGAAATAGTTAGACTTTAAAATCTGAGAAGTAGTACTATCCTGAGAAGTTACTACTTTCCAAGCTGCGTTCAGAAGCATAGCTTTGTTGACAGCCTCAAGATTTCTGATGCCTAGTCCTCCTTTTTTGGATTTGCATATTTCCGACCAAGCTTTGAGGTAGAGTGGCTTAGTTTGATTTTCCTCCTGCACTCCAGTCCACCAAAAGTCCCTGATCACAGCATTCATCTTGGCAATCATCTTCTTAGTGAAAAAAATATTAGACATGTAATACACAGGCAAAGAGGCAAAAACAGACTTAATTAGAACAAATCTGCCAGCATGTGAAAGTTTGTTTGCTTTGTAACTATTAAGCTTGTTTTTGAACTTATCCAAGACAAAAGCATAAGCTTGAGATCTATTCCTAGCAGGCATAATCAGAGGGTGGCCCAAATGAGTACTACCAGCAGTCATATCAACTACTCGAAAAATTCCTTTGATCATATCTCGCTGGCCGTCAGTAACATTTTTGCTAAATAAAATAGGGGATTTACCCCAGTTAGGAGTTTGACTAGAAAGGTTACAGAAATGCTACAAAGTATTAGAAATAGTAATGGCTTCATTCTGAGTTGCTTTGCCACAAACAATTAAGTCATCAGCAAACATAAGAGAATAAACAGGCGGAGAGTTAGGACCAAGAACAATACCTTGTAGATTTCTTTGATGGAGTTCCTCCTGAAGGGCTACTGCCAATTCATTAATGGCAATAACAAAGAGGTAAGGGGATAAAGGGCAGCCCTGTCTAATACCTCTGGTGGCTCTAATTCGACCATGCAAACTCCCGTTAATGACCATAGAGAAATTAGAATTGGAAATGCAAGCTCTTATAAGATTAATAAAATGATTGGAAAAACCTTGCTTAGCAAGAGCATGGACCAAGAAGTTCCACTCCAATCTGTCAAAAGCTTTAGCAAGATCAATTTTTAACATGAAGGCTTGTTGTTTCCATGAGGAAAGACTAAAAGAGTGAGTGATCTCCTAGGCAATAATGACATTATTAGTTATTCTTCTTCCCTCAATGAACGCTTGTTGAGCATCCAAAATTCTATTTGGTAAATGAGGTTTGATACGATTAGCCAAGGATTTAGCAATGATCTTGTAAATGACATTACAAAGACTTATGGGCCTAAAGTCTTGAGGTTGCATAGAAGGACTTTTCTTAGGAATTAAAGCAATACTAGTATCATTGAGTTGAGAAGGTAACGTACCATAGTAGTAAAAGTTTTGAACTAGCCTGGTTACATCATCTCCAATCCAGCTCCAGGCTGCCTTATAAAAGGCAGCATTCAGCCCATCTGGTCCTAGAGATGCATCATTTCTCATTTTCTTGAGAATTTCCCAGATCTCCTCCTTCTGAGGAGCTGAGTTTGTGAACTCATCACTGATTTGACCTGCCAAGTGAGCTTGGGCATTCTGAAAGTGGACCTGATTAGTTGATTTAAAGATTTCCTTAAAATAGTGCATGAAACAGTCAGCAATTTCTTCTGGATCTAAGGTAGTCTGATTATTCGAATTTTTCAAAGAAGCTATTCTATTTTTCCTTCTTCTTTTAAGAACAGATATATGAAAGAAATGAGTATTACGATCACCTTGAGTAGCCCAATGTTTTTTGGCCCTTTGCTTACAAAAATATGTAAGTTTTGTCATAGTACTTTCATAGTTTTGAAGTAGATGCTCTTCCTTAATGTGATCCTGCACCTGAACTGGTTGCCCTTGAATTTTTGTGATCTGTTGTTCCAAAACCTGCAGTTGCTGGTGAAGAGGTTTTTCTTCTTACACCATACCTTTAAAGTATCTGCAAGATGCTTAGTCCTTGCTGGAAAAGATTGATTCTGCGAATTTCTCCAAGCCTGCATAGCTGATTCCTGAAAGTCTTCCTCCAACAACCACCAATTCTCAAATTTAAAGTGATAGACACGCTTCTTATATTTGGAGTGCAAAATAGCAAGAACAGGGGCATGATCGCTGAGCATAATAGGAAGATTGTAACTATTAGCATTGGGAAAAAGATTGGACCATTTAGCATTAGCCAAGAACTTGTCTAGCCTCTCATACAAGGGATTAGAAGAGTATCTTTCGTTTGTCCAGGTGTAGGCTGGACCATTATAACCCAAATCAATTAGACCACAATTTTTAACATGATTACAGAAGGAGCACATGCGAGAGTAATTAACATGACTTACATTGCTTTTATCATAGAGGTACATAAGGTCATTAAAGTCATCCATACAGAGTAGAGGTTTTCCCAGATTTACATCAACAAAAGTGGAAACCTCATTCCAGATTTCAGAAGTTCTAGAGTGGGTAGGATCTCCATACATACAAACTAAGTTGAAGGCCTCATTAGAAGAGTATTTACAAGCGAGGCCAAGATTAAATTAGGATTAGCACTAAAGATGGTAAGGTCAATGTCATTATCCCACAAAAGCCACAAGCCTCCAGAAAGACCCGCAGAAGGAACAACATGACTATGAGCAATATTAAAGCGATTCAAAATTTGAGCTCTAGTAAACTTAGAGGATTTAGTTTCTGACAAGAAAATTACTTTAGCATTGGTTGAGTAAATCAATTGAGCAAGGTAGTTCATTTGGTTGCTGTCAAGGCTCCTGCCGACACCTCGACAGTTCCATGATATAAGGCTCATGGAGCTTAGGCCTTCTTGAAAGCTAGCACTGCTACAAACCTCAAACTTCTTTCTCTAAATCTAAAACTTAGAGATTGGACTGAATCTGAAACTTAGAGATTGATGTTAGAAAGATATGGTTCTCCCTTCTGAGAACCCTCGATCCTCTGCTCTTAGTTCTTTAGCTAAAACAAAAGGATCTTGAGGCAGAAGCTGAAAAGGGGGCGATTTAGACAAGGGGCAGCAGAGGAGCTTGGGGTGCGGAGGAGGAGAGGTTAGCGAAAGCGGAGGAGGGTGGAGGAAGAGCTTGGAGAAAACAAGAAGAGCAGAGAACTCGCCGGCGGTGGGAGAAAAGGGAGAAAACACGAAGAACGGAGGAAGCGACGAGAAAACGCCTAACAAGAACACTACCAGGACAAGCCCCAACCGTCACTCTCGATTCAGGAAAAGATGGCTAAACCTAGAAACTTTATGAATCTAAGCCTTGGGGAAGGGATTTGGATTAAAGGGAGGATGATTGGAGGAAGAAACAGGGGAGGATTAGAAGAGGAATAAGGAGGAGGGAGAGAGGGAGAGAGATACGGCATCCGCCGAGCTCCACCAAAAGACAGTTGGAGTTCCATCCATCCAGGTTATTGATTATCTTTCACTCTCATCTTTTAAGAAAACTAGCTATCATACACGTGCATAATATTTTTTATAATATATATCATATAAAATACATATTCACATATGTATAAATTTAGTTAAAGGAAAAGACCATGCGTTAAAAATGTGAATAAAGAAATAGCATGTTGAATACAATTTTTTAAGAATGACAACAACTCTCAGAGATATGAGTTGAAACTGAGAATCTTATATCATATATATATACATATATATATATATATATATATATATCTTCTATTACTATATTAATTACAGGCTCTCTAAAAATTCTCACGTTAATCCAAAAAAGAAAAACTTCTGACCATCTATCTGGTCGGACCGAGTTATAACGGTTTAGATTAACTCAAATAAGAGTTCTTGCTCCTTACTATTCATAACCTTGGATTTCTAAATAAACACATGGCCTGGTGTTATAAACTGATGAGATTAACTCATGTGAGAATCTCGGACCAGATGACTCCATTAGATAAATAACATAATTTCTCTACCAGCCTCTAATTCCTGGCTTAACTATGCTCTCTCATGCCCTCATCTCTCTCAAAAACTCATGCCCCAATCATTTCTCCCATCACAAATTCTGATGAGATACCACCTCCAATCCATCAATGTCTCTTCCTGCAACCTGATCGAGCAAGCAGTGACTAGATTTTCGTTTTCCTCTTCTACTATACTTGGATTATTCCATCAATGGCAATTCCAGCGAAACGGTCGAGCAAGCAGCAGCTCGATCCGATTCAATTAATTTCTCTCCTACTATACTTGGATGTATTCCACAATGGCGATTCCTCTGACGTGGTTGAGCATGGAGCGGCCGGATGTAATCATGCATGCGTGCATGCATCATGTATCTACGTGTATTTGTACATAATATCTGTTCGAACGGCGCATCACAAGCCATATTTTGCCAGAGTTGAGTGCTCTCAATTGATTCCTAGCCCATTACATCCTTACGCATGCAGCGTACGTGTATATACCTACAGATAGCATAGGTAGCATTCATCTCTTTTTTTCTCATTGGTATTTTAAAATAACAATGTATATATCTATCCATCTATTCTATATCTATCTATATATATTATTATTTTATTTATTTACATACTAATTATAGAACTCCTAGAAATTACCACGTTAATTAGAGGAAAAATATCTAAACCATATATCTGGTAAAATCAAATTGTAACGGCTTAGATTGTTGCAGAAACAAATCTAATCCCACTATCTAATGGGATCAAGTTATAATGGTCTGGGATGTAAGAGTTTGGTCGATGTGCAAAGTTTAATCGAAACCAATTATCACCTTGTAGCAACTCGCTGCAGCAACAGTTGTCGTGGAGCCCAAACAAGCGTCATTACGAAGAAAGGAATTTGGACTGTAATTAACTACTTTAGCTTTTCTCTCCTACTAAGATACGATTCCAAATAAATATCCTTAGAACGTAAGATAGTCATATGTGTAGACAGGCTGACTGCCATTCGAAATCGAAGATATGCATGCTGATTTAATATTATAATAAATGACGTTTACTTTGTCAGACTGATATAGTTAGAAGCCGAAAAATTATTTTCCATAATTACACATCTGAGGCGGACTATAATACCGGTTTGCCATTGTTTCGGCAAAAAGAAAATTGTGTTTCTCATTCCTCTTCTGAAGTCAAGTAGAGGACCGATACTATGCTTAGCAAGAGTCACCTTTTCTCAAAATTGTGCTAAACTTTATGAATTATGTGTTCCAAGTGGACTCTACTATTAACAATACATTGTATAAAAAATTTGTGGTCAAAACATGAATTTTGACAGTCAAAATACGCCTTATAGTTCTGAATGGATGAAGAATGTCTTAAATATTTGTTGTGATAGTGTTGTGCTCCATCTTTTATTTAGTGGGTACTTGATTGTGAACCGAACAGAAATAATGGAAAGGAACCTCTGATTTTATTGTCTCTATTTGGTCTAATGTAGGTGTTATTTCATCTTCTAAGTATAATATTGGATCAAAATCTATCATTACTAATTTTAAAATTACAGTTATCTAATATAAAGTTTCTATTATTTTATACGTTCTTTTGAGATTACAGGATTAGCATATAGGCACACACGAAAAGAGTGTGATCAGTTGCACCTATGTACGCCTACTATGATTTAAACCCTCTTAGATGGAGCCTTACGCCTACAAATGCACCATCCTATTAAGAGGTGGTCTCCATCTTAAAGCAATAAGAGTCAAGTGGCTAGATGCCATATCTAAACTTATTGTAGGATAATGCATTCTCTTAACTGTTGCTTTCTTATAAAATTTTCTCGACATATACTTTATACAACATTTTATCTTATGGTCTCAGTTAGCTACATGTCTAATGTCAATTTGCTATCACTTAATCATGAAAATATCATAAGTTTATTTGATGTGACCTGTAATCATGTCTTCTATTCTCACAATTGATGTTCCATAAGCATGTACCTTTTAGGCTAAACATATCAAAAGTTTGGCTATTGGATAAGAACACATAAGCTATTCTTATAATTGCAAGATTATTCTTTAAATTATATATGAAATTTAAACTAATGCTAGTCTGTGCAACTGCACGAGTTGACGACTAGTATACACTAATTAGAAACTCCTTCCAGGCCACTACATTAGTCTTAGAAAACCACACCGTGTGAATTAGTTGGACGGTTGGATCTTGATTTAATGGCTAGGATCGGATGGACTTAATAAACGTCTGTAATACAGCTGATCTGAATTTCAATCCGTCCTAGGCTTACACGATACAGAAGCAACAGGAAATTGTATGCCCTAAGGTGCCTCCTTAACATAATTATTTGAAACGTATACATGCCGACCTCTACCCTGTATGCTATATAGCTCAGCACAACTATAAATTTCTTACGATAAGGATTTGATACATTAGATGATGAACTTGCTGGCTCAGTTTTTAACAGGATATATACATGATGACTGTATAAAACATCCATATATGTAACGTAGTCAATTTATAAATTAGAGGCTCCTTAAATTAAACTTACCCGTATGTGCACAATTCTAACTGATCTACTAACCAATCTTAAATAGGAACATCGAAAAAGAATACAAATTTGGTGAAACAATCGTACACAATGTAGAGTAACCGGTCCTTAATACATATAATACGCACTTAAACCGTTTAATCCGGAAATAATTGAAATATATATAGTTTCGTCTTGCCTTTTGAGTAACCAAAGCAAACCATAACATGTTTTTATAGCAATCCTTTGAAAGCGTACTTCAGTTAATGCCTTTTCTATATTTCACATTCATTCAGACTTTCACAGACAATAAATATTATTAATGAGCTTTTGTTATTTATATATTTTCGACATGCTAGCCCCAACTGCTACAAATATGCTCCTCACTGTGCATCTTCTGCGACTAGCTCTCGGCGCAACTTTACATTACAATATTACATAAAGTATGCATGCATGGGAAAAGAAGCAAGCAAGTAATGCCCGAAAATATGTAAGTAAATACTTTTGAATAACATTTGTTGGATGTGATAATTCATAGGTATAACTATAGGTAAAACTTATAAATACACTTTTAAAGGATAGTTACACATAAATAGTTTTCCTTTGTCACTCTTAGGGGAAAATGAATTATATTTCTTCAATTAATTCTTGACTATGGCATAATTAGACTTGTATTATATTTGATGTTAAATTCCAGCGGATAGAGAAAATAAATATAACTACAAGGTAATAATTATAGGAGTGTTTAGAGAAGGGTTTAATCTGTATCCATAACTATTGAATGAATAATTACAAACTTAGATTAAAGATTTCGTATGGCTATAATTAAATGTATGTTGTATGAAGTTGTGTTTTTATATTAATATAGATAACGGACTGGTAAATTAGTAAATTTATAACTCTGTCCGCTCGTTGTTTGATCAGCCACTAATTGGCGTCTTATTTTGTTACCATTAAATTAACTGACTCAGCTGAACCTATTCTAAATTCTAATGTGCAACGTCCCATGCTTTGCCACACGGAACATACTTATCCCAGTGGTGAATTTTGGATTGCCAAACAAATAGTACCCCACCCACCACTCCCTCGAGCAGTGGGGCGTTGAGCTCCCGCAGCATATGGCACGGCCCAGCAGTGCGACTGCCGACCGACGGGCACGGAGGACGGAAGGAGCGAACGCATCACGTTGGTTGGGGATCTAGGGCTGGCAGCTTGAGGTGACAGCGGCGCGTGGATCATGTCCGCTAGAAGATTGGTTAAGGCTTGTTTGGTTGTATTATAGTTATTGATAAAGCTGATGTTGATTAGCTGTCTAGGAAAATTATGTAACTGTTGAAAAGTAAACAAGAAAAATTATTGTAACTGTTGAAAAGTAAACAAGAAAAATTATTGTAACTGTTGAAAAGTAAACATATAGTTTTGGGTTGATCTAAACCATCTATAGTATTCTGGAAAATCAGCCCCAAAGATTTAGCACATTGCAAATAGCTGGGGGAGGCGGTTTTTCTAAATAGCTAAATTTGCACTGTAAAATCCACAGTTACTGTTGGCAAAAGGTATTCAAAAGCTGACCGTTTGGTTGGACTATAGATTTTTTTCAGTGAAAAACTGCTGAAAAGTCCAACCAAACAGGACTAAGATCGGGAGGAAAAAGCTGAGGAAAATTTCGCTCACGGGTGGGAGAACTGGAGATGGTCGAGCTGCATAGTAGGGTTCTAAACTGAATTTGATTGCTGGTTATCTGCCCTTGGGCTGCTCAGACGTGGGCCTTGAATTATCAATGGGAAGAATGAATGCTGGCATAGTGGGAGCCCGCGAGTGCAGGAATTGGGTGTCAAAAGCCTATCTATGTTTCTTTTTAAAAGGCAAAGGCCCTCGGATCCTAGAAAGCATTGTATTTCATTAAATATATTTAGTACGCCGCCGTTTTACAAAGAAGTCCACGTAAGTTAATGAAATTATAGAAGGGCTTCTCTATTTTACACAAAAGACCCTAGATGACAAAGTTAAAGTAGAAAAGGGTCCCTCTGCTGTCAATCTCGCTAGAGATGTCAATATTGGTGGTGAGGGGGCTGCTCCTGCTTTTACGTCTGAGCCTAGAGCTCAACTTCCCTTCATAGATGGCCATTATGGACAACAGAGAGCAACTCGCCTCCGCTTTGGACGCTGAAAATTGTGGCGGAGGGGTGATGGGATTCGTAGCATAGAAAACAAAAATTTTCCTACGAGATGCAAACGAAAACCTAGATCCAATCTAGAAAACCAAGATCCAATCTAGAAGAAACTTGCAACGAGAGACAGATCATATTTACATACCCTCGACGAACACGTCAACGCAGCGGAGAATTTGACCGTTGTCGATGAAGCCCGCAGCCTCCCGCAGCTAGGTTATACCTCCTAGCCGCGAGAGGGATCTTCTCGTGTTCCAATCCGATCAAGCACCGCAACGAGCGGCACCTCCGAGATGTGCACACGTACGGCTCGATGACGTCTCCTCCTTCTTGATCCAGCAAGGTGAGGTGGAGAGGTAGATGAGATCTCCAGCAGCACGACGGTGTGGTGGTGGATGTGGTGGAGAAATTCCTGCAGGGCTTCGCCTAAGCCGCTGCGGGAGAGGAGTAGATGGGAGAGAGGGAGGGGCTGGCGGCCAGGGTTCAAGGGGGCTGCGCCCAGCCCTCCCCCCCCTTTATATAGGCTCGGTACTGTTCACGTGAACAGTACGTGAACAGTAACTTATCTCCCAAGTTCCCCTTTTTTCTTTATCTTTAGATCTCCTATTTTTAAGGGATATCGATCTTATCCATCTAGGAAGGGGGTACTGTTCACGTGATACTATTCACGTGTGTACTGTTCATGCAGTATCCTTGGTCCATGTGGACCCCTCTGGGATAAGTGGGCCCTACTCTAGAACCCTCCGGAACCTTCTAGAACTTCTCCGGAACTCTGCCGGAAAAATCCCGAACCTTTCCGAAACCCTAAAAATATTTTCCCATATATGAAATTGTATCTCCGGACCATTCCGGAGCTCCTCGTGACGTCCTGGATCCCATCCAAGACTTTGAACAAAATTTCGGTCTCACCATATTAACATCTCATTCTCTACCCTAGCATCAACGAACCTTAAGTGTGTGACCCTACAGGTTCGGGAATATGCGGACATGATCGAGACACCTCTCCGATCAATAATCAATAGCGGGACCATGGATGTCCATATTGATTCCCACATATTCAACGAATATCATTTATCGGTTGAACCACGATGTCGAATGTTCCATTCCTTTGTCTCACGATATTTTACTTGCCCGAGATTTGATCGTCGGTATCACCATACCTAGTTCAATCTCGTTTCCTGGTAAGTACTCTTTACTCGTTCCGTAATACAACATCCTCTGTGACTAACTCCTTAGTCCCTTGCTTGCAAGCGATATCGAATGTGCATTACCGAGTGGGCCCAGAGAATATCTCTCCGTCACGTGGATGGACAAATCCCACTCTTGATACATGCAACCCAACAAGTACTTTCCGAGATACCTGAAAGACACCTTTATGATCACCCTGTTACGGCGTGATGGTTGATGCCCTCAAAGCATTCTTCCGGTACTAGGGAGTGGCATTATCTCATGGTCGAAGGACTAGAACATTTAACATATGATAGCTGAAGCAAATAAAACTTAGTGACACGACCAAATTGCTACGCTCAACTTGGGTCTATCCATCACATCATTCTCCTAATGATATGACCTTGTTATTAATTAACAACTCATGTTCATGGTTAGGAAACCTTAACCATCAATTAATCAACAAGCTAGTGTTAGAGGATCACTAGGGACACGGTGTTGTTTATATAACCACACAAGTAATAATGTTTCCAATTAATACAATTATAGCATGGAGAATAAACTTTATCATGAACTAAAAATATGACAAATAACAACTTTATTTATTGCCTCTAGGGCATATTTCCAACAGTCTCCCACTTGCACTAGAGTCAATAATCTAGTTTACATTGGTAAAGGTCTAACACCCATGGACTCCTGGTGCTGATCATGTTTTGCTCGTGGAAGAGGTTTAGTCAACGGGTCCGCCACATTCAGATCCGTATGTACTTTGCAAATCTTTATGTCACCTTCTTTGACATACTCACGAATGGTGTGAAAGCGGCGCTTGATGTGCTTGGAATTCTTGTGAGACCTTGGCTCTTTGGCGTTCGCTATGGCACCAGTGTTGTCACAGTAGATAGCCATAGGATCTAACGCGCTAGGAACCACACCAAGTTCAATCATGAACTCTCTCATCCAGACACCTTCCTGTGCTGCTTCAGCAGCAGCCACATACTCCGCTTCAGTTGTAGATGCCGCGATGACGCTCTGCTTCGAGCTTCTCCAGCTCACTGCTGCACCATTCAAAATGAATACATATCCTGATTGAGATTTAGAGTCATCTATGTCTGTGTTGAAGCTAGCATCGACGTAACCCTTTACGACAAGCTCTTCATCACCACCATAGACTAGAAACATGTCCTTAGTCCTCTTCAGGTACTTAAGGATATTCTTAACTGCTGTCCAGTGTTCCACTCCTGGATCACTCTGGTATCTGCTCGTCAAACTAAGAGCATGGGACACATCCGGTCTAGTACACAGCATGGCATACATGATAGAGCCTATGGCCGAGGCATAGGGGATATTACTCATCTTTTCTCTATCTTCTGCCGTAGCCGGACACTGAGCCTTGCTCAATATCTTACCTTGCAACATGGGCAAGAACCCTTTCTTTGACTCATCCATTCTGAACTTCTTCAGAACCTTGTCAAGGTATGTGCTTTGATTAAGTGCTATCAGGCGTTTTGACCTATCTCTATAGATCTTAATGCCTAATATGTAAGCAGCTTCACCAAGGTCTTTCATTGAAAAATTCTTATTCAAATAACCTTTTACACTTTCAAGAAGTTCTATATCATTTCCAATCAATAATATGTCATCCACATATAATACCAGAAATGCTACAGAGCTCCCACTCACTTTCTTGTAATACAAGCCTCCTTGTAATTTTGGACAAATCCAAAACATTTGATCACCTCATCAAATCGAAGGTTCCAACTCCGGGATGCTTGCTTCAGTCCATAGATGGAACGCTGAAGTTTGCATACTTTACCAGCATCCTTAGGATCGACAAAACCTTCGGGTTGCACCATGTACAACTCTTCCTCAATGTTACCATTAAGGAACGCAGTTTTGACATCCATCTGCCAAATTTCATAATCGAAAAATACAGCAATTGCTAGTAGAATCAGAACAGACTTTAGCATCGCTACCGGTGAGAAGGTCTCATCGTAGTCAACTCCTTGAATTTGTCGAAACCCTTTTGCGACAAGTCGAGCTTTATAGACGGTCACATTACCATCAGCGTCTGTTTTCTTCTTAAAGATCCATTTGTTCTCAACGACCCTCCGACCATCAGGGAGGTCAACCAAAGTCCACACTTGGTTATCATACATGGATCCCATTTCGGATTTCATGGCGTCTAGCCATTTCTTGGAGTCTGGACCCATCATCGCTTCCTCATAGTTCGCGGGTTCGTCGTTGTCCAACAACAAGACATTCATGACAGGATTACCGTACCATTCAGGAGCGGTACGTGTCCTAGTCGACCTGTGAAGTTCAGTAGCAGCCTCGTTTGAAGTTTCATGATCATCATTATTAGCTTCCTCTCTAGGTGGTGAAGGCTGCACTGGAACATCTTCCGTCGCTGCGCCACTCTCCAATTCGAAAGAAGGTTCATCAACCTCGTTCAGCTCTACTTTCCTCCCACTCACTTCTTTCGAGAGAAACTCCTTCTCAAGAAAGGATCCATTCTTGGCAACAAAGACTTTGCCCTCGGATCTGTGATAGAAGGTATACCCAATTGTTTCTTTAGGGTATCCTATGAAAACACATTTTTCCGCTTTGGTTTCGAGCTTATCAGGCTGTAACTTCTTTACATAAGCATCGCATCCCCAAACTTTAAGAAACGATATCTTAGGCTTTTTACCATACCATAACTCATATGGAGTCGTTTCAACGGATTTTGATGGAGCCCTATTTAAAGTGAATGCGGCTGTCTCTATTGCATAACCCCAAAACGATAGTGGCAGATCGGTAAGAGACATCATAGACCGCACCATATCCAATAGAGTGCGATTACGACGTTCGGACACACCATTGCGCTGTGGTGTTCCTGCTGGCGTGAGTTGTTGAACAATTCCACACTTCTTCAAATGCATACCAAACTCGTAACTCAAATATTCACCTCCACGATCAGATCGTAGAAACTTAATTTTCTTGTTACGATGATTTTCTACTTCACTCTGAAATTCTTTGAACTTTTCAAACGTTTCAGACTTGTGTTTCATTAAGTAAATATACCCATATCTACTTAAATCATCCGTGAAGGTTAGGAAATAACGATATCCACCGCGCGTAGAAGAACTCATTGGTCCACACACATCAGTATGTATGATTTCCAACAATTCACTTGCCCGCTCCATTGTTCCAGAGAACGGGGTTCTAGTCATCTTGCCCATAAGGCATGGTTCACATGTATCAAATGATTCAAAGTCAAGTGATTCCAGAAGTCCATTAGAATGAAGCTTCTTCATGCGATCTACACCAATATGACCTAAACGGCAGTGCCACAAGTATGTGGTATTATCACTATTTACTTTGCATCTTTTGGCATCAATATTATGAACATGTGTGTCACTACAATCGAGATTTAACAAGAATAAACCATTCACAATGGGTGCATGACCATAAAAGATATTACTCATATAAATAGAACAACCATTATTCTCAGACTTAAATGAATAACCGTCTCGCAATAAACAAGATCCAGATATAATGTTCATGCTTAACGCAGGCACCAAATAACAATTATTGAGGTTTAAAACTAATCCCGAAGGTAGACGTAGAGGGAGCGTGCCGACGGCGATCACATCAACCTTGGAGCCATTTCCAACGCGCATCGTCACCTCATCCCTTGCTAGTCTTCGTTTATTCTGCAGCTCCTGTTTCGAGTTACAAATATTAGCAACCGAACCAGTATCAAATACCCAGGCACTACTACGAGTACTAGTAAGGTAAACATCAATAACATGTATATCAAATATACCTTTCTTCTTGATGTTGCCAGCCTTCAAATCTGCCAAGTACTTGGGGCAGTTACGCTTCCAGTGGCCACTCTCCTTGCAATGGAAGCACTCAGTGTCAGGTTTAGGGCCAGCCTTGGGTTTCTTCGCGGGAGTGGCAACTTTCTTGCCACCCTTCTTGAAGTTTCCCTTCTTGCCCTTCTTCTTGAAACTGGTGGTCTTATTGACCATCAACACTTGATGTTCCTTCTTGATTTCCACCTCAGCAGCTTTCAGCATCGCGAACAGTTCGGGAAGCGTCTTCTGCATGCCTTGCATATTATAGTTCATCACAAAGCTCTTGTAGCTTGGTGGCAGTGACTGGAGAAACCCTGTCAATCCCCAACTGATTGGGAATGACTACACCCAACTGACTTAGGCGATCGGCGTACCCAGACATTTTGAGTACGTGCTCACTGACGGAGCTGTTCTCCTCCATCTTACAGTTAAAGAACTTCTCAGAGGCTTCATAGCTCTCCACACGGGCATGAGTTTGAAATATCACTTTTAGTTCCTCAATCATCTCATATGCCCCGTGTTTCTCAAAATGTTTTTAGAGATCAGGTTCTAAACCGTACAGAATGGCGCACTGAACTATCGTGTGGTCATCTTTGCGAGATTGATAGACATTCCTGACATCCTCAGGAGCGTCATTAGCAGGGGCCTGACCCAGCGTTGCATCTAGGACATAAGCCTTCTGTGCAGCAGTGAGGATGATCCTCAGATTGCGGTACCAGTCCGCGAAGTTGCTTCCATTGGATTTCAGTTTTTCTTTCTCTAGGAACGCATTAAAATTGAGCGACGGAGCTACGGAGCGAGCCATTGATCTACAACATACTTGCAAAGGCATTTAGACTATGTTCATGATAATTAGTTCAAATTAATCAAATTACTAATGAACTCCCACTAAACTCAACATCCCTCAAGTTGTTTAGTGATACATGATCCAAATCCACTATCCCAAGTCCGATCATCACGTGAGATGGGATAATTTCAATGGTGAACATCAACATGTTGATCATATCATCCATATGACTCATGTTTAACCTTTCGGTTCGATGTGTTCCGAGGCCATGTCTGTACATGCTAGGCTCGTCAAGCTAACCAAAGTATTTCCGCATGTGTAACACTGGCTTACACCCGTTGTATGTGAGCGTAGAGTTTATCACACCCGATCATCACGAGGTGCTTCAAAACGACGAACTTTCGCAACGGTGCATACTAAGGGAGAACACATTTTATCTTGATATTAGTGTGAGGGATCATCTTATAATGCTACCGCCGTACTAAGCAAAATAAGATGCATAAAAAGGATAAACATCACATGCAAGAATAATGTGACATGGTATAGCCTTTTCTTCTTTTGCGCCTTTGATCTCCATCTCCAACGCACCGGCACGATCTCCATCATCACCAGCATGACGCCTAACTCCTTGGGCGTCGCACATGATAGTCACCACCACGTGTTGCAACTACAACTGTTGCTACCACTAGCGATAAAGTAATGCAATTACATGGCGTTTGGAGTTGACACGCAGGTCATACAATAAATATTAAAGACAACCATGTGGCTCCTGCCGGTTGCCGTACTCATCGACATGCAAGCCGTGAAATATTACAAAACATGATCATCTCATACATCACATATATCACATCACATCTTGGTTATACCACATCACATGCCCCCTGCAAAAACAAGTTAGACGCCTCTACTTATTGTTTGCAAGTTTTACGTGGCTTCTAGGGGTTGTATACAAGAACCGTTCTTACCTACGCAAAGCCACAACGTGGATTCAATTATTGCTATAAACTTTTCCAAGCCTCCCGTTGCAATTTAGATTTCACTATAGCAAGAGAGACAGACACCCGCCAGCTGCTTATGCAATACAAGTTGCATGTCGAGCGCAGAACCGGTCTCATGTGCGAGGACATGTAAAGTTGGTCCGGGCCGCTTCATCTTGCTATCCCGCAAAATCCAAAGTGCACGAAAAGAGGTAGCAACAAGAGAATCAACGCCCACAATCCAATTGTGTTCTACTCGTACAAAGCATCTACGCATAGATCTAGCTCTGATACCACTGATGGGATTCGTAGCATAGAAAACAAAAATTTTCCTACGAGATGCAAACGAAAACCTAGATCCAATCTAGAAAACCAAGATCCAATCTAGAAGAAGCTTGCAACGAGAGACAGATCATATTTACATACCCTCGACGAACACGTCAACGCAGCGGAGAATTTGACCGTTGTCGATGAAGCCCGCAGCCTCCCGCAGCTAGGTTATACCTCCCAGCCGCGAGAGGGATCTTCTCGTGTTCCAATCCGATCAAGCACCGCAACGAGCGGCACCTCCGAGATGTGCACACGTACGGCTCGATGACGTCTCCTCCTTCTTGATCCAGCAAGGTGAGGTGGAGAGGTAGATGAGATCTCCAGCAGCACGACGGTGTGGTGGTGGATGTGGTGGAGAAATTCCTGCAGGGCTTCGCCTAAGCAGCTGCGGGAGAGGAGTAGATGGGAGAGAGGGAGGGGTTGGCGGCCAGGGTTCAAGGGGGGCTGCGCCCAGCCCTCCCCCCCTTTATATAGGCTCGGTACTGTTCACGTGAACAGTACGTGAACAGTAACTTGCCTCCCAAGTTCCCCTTTTTCCTTTATCTTTAGATCTCCTATTTTTAAGGGATATTGATCTTATCCATCTAGGAAGGGGGGTACTGTTCACGCGACACTATTCACATGTGTACTGTTCATGCAGTATCCTTGGTCCATGTGGACCCCTCCGGGATAAGTGGGCCCTACTCTAGAACCCTCCAGAACCTTCTAGAACTTCTCCGGAACTCTGCCGGAAAAATCCCGAACCTTTCCGAAACCCTAAAAATACTTTCCCATATATGAAATTGTATCTCCGGACCATTCCGGAGCTCCTCGTGACGTCCTGGATCCCATCCGAGACTCCGAACAAAATTTCAGTCTCACCATATTAACATCTCATTCTCTACCCTAGCATCAACGAACCTTAAGTGTGTGACCCTACGGGTTCGGGAATATGCGGACATGATTGAGACACCTCTCCGATCAATAATCAATAGCGGGACCATGGATGTCCATATTGATTCCCACATATTCAACGAATATCATTTATCGGTTGAACCACGATGTCGAATGTTCCATTCCTTTGTCTCACGATATTTTACTTGCCCGAGATTTGATCGTCGGTATCACCATACCTAGTTCAATCTCGTTTCCTGGTAAGTACTCTTTACTCGTTCCGTAATACAACATCCTCTGTGACTAACTCCTTAGTCCCTTGCTTGCAAGCGATATCGAATGTGCATTACCGAGTGGGCCCAGAGAATATCTCTCCGTCACGTGGATGGACAAATCCCACTCTTGATACATGCAACCCAACAAGTACTTTCCGAGATACCTGAAAGACACATTTATGATCACCCTGTTACGGCGTGATGGTTGATGCCCTCAAAGCATTCTTCCGGTACTAGGGAGTGGCATTATCTCATGGTCGAAAGACTAGAACATTTAACATATGATAGCTGAAGCAAATAAAACTTAGTGACACGATCAAATTGCTACGCTAAACTTGGGTCTATCCATCACATCATTCTCCTAATGATATGACCTTGTTATTAACAACTCATGTTCATGGTTAGGAAACCTTAACCATCAATTAATCAACAAGCTAGTGTTAGAGGATCACTAGGGACACGGTGTTGTTTATATAACCACACAAGTAATAATGTTTCCAATTAATACAATTATAGCATGGAGAATAAACTTTATCATGAACTTGAAATATGACAAATAACAACTTTATTTATTGCCTCTAGGGCATATTTCCAACAAGGGGATTGGCCTATTGCGGCAACACCATTGGCGATCAACCCAGAAGAGCCACACTAGCTACCAGGGACATCAATGAGATGTTCTTCGGCCCTAGCAACCTTCTCAATCGACGTGGCAAGTAGAAGATTGGGGGGATTCCAGCACAAAGGGGAAGCGGGTCATGTCATCCCAAAGGAAAAGGAGCAGCAAGAGAAGAGGTGATTGACGCTAGATCCAGCTAGCATAGTTGCAGGTAGGAAGCTTACCGAAACTCCAAGGGCCAAGAGGACTAAAATCTTCACCACGAAGAGCAGTGGATCTTGGTGAAGACAATTAGAGAAGCCTCATATATACAGAGAGGTGCTTAATGTCCTGGCTGACAAGGGAAACCACAGGAGCCGAGTAGCCGTAAGAACGTAGCACCGATGAGCGCGGACGTCAGAGCTCAGAAGAAGGGGCACCACCAAGGGAGGAAGGGGAAGAAAAAAAAAGGATGTACAAGAAGCTAATATCTAATATGTTGTATAAGGGGCAGGACCCTCACCTAACTTGTCGTAGTCGGGAGCCAGGGAGGAGAAGAGGAGAAGCCAGATGGCCATGGAGAAGGAAGGCAAGGAAAGAAGATGGTGGATGGAGGAGCGGAGTTCACAACAGAAACATTAGTGTGAAGTTCCTTGGGATAGGCATGGTACTGTAGTGTAGGGTGAAGCCTATCTATGTTAGTGACACAGATGGGACTAATCTCGAAAGGAAAATGTATGCGGTGGAAGGAATAAGGCTAAATGGGTTCGCTAATACACGAACATGTGCTAGTGACATGTTGCCCAATTCTTGGCGAAACAGGGTGTCTGAATTCCGCTTTCGACCAAGCCTGTGCCTCCCTTGTGTTGTTCCCTCTCCTCTATTTCTCCTTCCCCACCATCTCACACTGTTCTGTCCCAGACAAAAAGGTGTAGGCCCCAATGTACATATGAGTTGTCCCGCGTGCGTGCAAGTCTAGGAGCCGGCGCGGCGCTGTGAATTAAACTTTTCATAAGACCTATTCTCTTGCGCACATCGTAAGAAGGAAAAGTCAGAATCCTTGCTGGATTTTTTTAAATAAAGAATTTATTGTTATTTCGACCTCTGCATCATTCATAGTTCATAGGAATAAAATAGAGCCCTCAGGCTATCATAGAATCAAACCAATATAACGTGAAAACGTAAAATTTGAATCAAACAAATATAACGTGAAATGTAAACGTATTCGGACTCTCAAATGTTGCCCAACCGTCTACAGGTGCTTACGCTGCTAGAAGAGAATAATGCCATTGCCGATGCCTTCAAACGTTTGCTCCCTAGATCATGCTCAACCTGCCACACCTGAAGATCACCTGATTCGAATGATAGAATAACTTTTTAATCAAAAATAATATTATTTATATACAATCAAACCCAACAAATCGCCATCGCTTCTACAAGAATTTGCGACTAAAGCTCCCACCCTAAACCCTTAAGCCAGTTTCCTTTCAAACAAGAAACACTAGATGGATGAGACAAATTAAAGGCAATGTAAGCTATGCGCTAAACGAAGCGAGCTACGAGGCACTCGCAAAAAAGTATCGGATCGACTCATTCTTATCACAGAAACAACAAGATTTGCTCACACGCCAATCCCTTGAAATAAGATTATCTGTCGTCACTATTACCTCCTTCCTAAGTAACACATGAAAATTTTGGTCTTAAGTGGAAATTTGAGTTTCCACAAATGCCTATGCCGAAATTCACACTGACAGTTCTTCGAAGTCTGATATGTTGATTGTACCAAAACTTCCCATTGCGATGTAAGGACCACGAGAAAGTATCATGGGTGGAATTTAAGGCAATCGTTGACACAAGACTGACTAGGTCATTCCAAGCATCTAATTTTAGCCCAATGATAGCTCTGTGAAACATTATATTGGAGTGATTTGTGAAGAGCACATGTGCTACCGTAGCATTCTGCTTTCTCATAACATTATAGAGTACGGGGTATTGTGACCTCATTAGCATATCCCCGATCCATATATATTCCCAAAAACTATATCTGATGATAATCATGAAGGTTAAATCTTCCTAGTTGGAAAAAAAGATTTCCCCTTCAAGAGGCTAGTCCACAAATGAGAATCGTCATAAAAAACTTCTACTTGGGCAAAATTTCTGTTCCATAGGTATTTATTCCTTAGAAGACGCTACCAAACTCCGTCCTCGTTAATTAGTTTGAACAAGTCATTTGCTAAGCAGACGTTTATTTTTCTGTACAAGGTTTTGCATCAAATCCACCTTGATCCTTGGGTCTACATAGAACATTCCACTTAGCAAGCTATATTTCTGTTTATGGTTGTCACTCTGCTAAAAGAAATGGGAAGGGGTAAAAATTAGACGTTTTTGTACCTCTTTGGATATCTCAAAAAAGACAGCATAAATGTCGGTAGGTTGGAAAGAACCAAGTTTATTAGGACCAACCGACCGCCAGTGGACAGATTCTTGCCCTTCCAACTGCTAAGTCGTTTCTCAAAATATTCCTCGATTACTCTCCAATCATTATTCCTCAGCTTTCAATAGTGCATAGGAATGCCAAGGTATCAAAAAGAGAATTTGCTCAGCTTACATCTGAAAAACCGTATGTAAGCTATGCGCTACATCCTTGGCTTTATCATCCTTGGCTTTACCAAAGCAGAATAACTCGCCCTCATAAAAGTTGATCTTTTACCCTGAGAGCTCATCAAACACATAGAGGAGCAACTTTAAGTTCTTGACTTGCAAGATATCATGATTCATAAAAATGATTTTATCATCGGCAAATTGAAGAATGGATAGACAATCCTCGACCAAGTGAGGTACTACCCCTGTTTCCTATATCTTTGGCCCTATTTAGTATAATGGCAAGCATGTCTACAAATATGTCAAAGAGTATTGGTGGCATGCGGTCACCTTTCCACAGTCCTTTCTTTGTTTGGAAATAAGGGCATACATCATCATTCACTATAATGCCCATGCTTCTGTGTTGGACAAACTGTGAAATCCAGTTGCACCATGTCTACAAAAGACCTTTACTTTCTTGTATGCCTTCTCAAAGTCGACCTTGAATATGACCCCATCCATTTTCTTGCTACACATCTCATGCAAAATGACGATGCCCTCTAAGATGTTCTGCCCTAGCATAAAGCCAGTTCGGGTGGGTCTAACCACTATCTCTGCTACCCAAATTATGCAGTTTGTGCCAACTTTAGTAAAAAATTTAAAGCTATCATTTAACAAGCATATTGACCTACATTTTTTAATTTGCTGAGTGACCTTATTCTTTGGTAACAATGTAATGATACCAATACCAAAATTGAGGCTAAATAGTGGTAACACCCCTCTATGGTAACACCCCTCTATGGAAATCATGAAACAATGTCATTAAATCCCCCTTGATGACTTCGCAAAACACCTGATAGAACTTGGTTGGGAAACCATCTGGACCGGGTGCCTTGTTAAGTTCCATCTGAAATATCACGTCACGTACTTCCTGTTCCGTAAAAGTTTCCATTAAGATAGCATTCTCAACATGAGAAACTTGAGAAATGTCATCGGTAATAGGCTCTGACATCAAGAAATTATTGTTCTCCAAAGGACCAAACAGTGAAAAATAGTAATCTGTTATGTACCATTTTAAATGTACATGGTCGTGGATCGCACCCTTGTCTTGCTCTAATCGGTAGATGTGCTATTTACGGTGACGACCATTGGCCAGGAGGTGAAAGTACCGTGTGTTATCATCACCCTCCAAGATGTATTTTGACTTATAGCATTGACACCATTTAATCTCCTCCTCCCTCAATAGGTGGGCAACTCTATCACTAGCTGAACACGTGGCTTCAAGCTCCATCGAGGACAAATGTCTTGCCTCGGCACATTTATCTAGCTCATTGATTATAACTAGAAGTTTTCTCCTTTTCCTTCTTGTTTAAGATGCTAGTGTGATTGGCCCATAATGTAAGAAATTGGCGAAGGGTTCTAATTTTTTTCTGCCATTGCTCCATAGCTAATGCGGCCCTCACCGATTGTCGCCATTTAGCGAAGACCCTGTTAAACAGCCCTCTCGCTGCAACTAACCCAGCTCGAATTTAAATAGTGGTGGATCACCGTGATAGGGGTGAGGTTTAATAAAAACCACTCAAGCATTGTTACCATAATCAAAGGAAATTATACCTCTCATTCTAAGCTCATAAGCACACGGTCCAACTTTTCAAAGGTCCGGTCATCACCAGAACTTTCCCAAGTATATTTCCGGCCTGAGAGCGAAATCTCTCGTAAGTCGAGACTCCCAATGACCATGTTGAAAGAAAAGGCCACTTAGCAGAGAAATTGTCATTTTCTTCATTTTGTCACCGAATGATATTAGAATCCCCCCACCCCCAATCAGCAAAGGGTTGTCCTAGGCATGAAAATCTTGTGCTAGCTCGGTGAGAAAAGCCTCTCTAAGTTTTGATTGTGCCGTACCATAAACCAAGAGCATACTTCACTACAAGCCATCCTCTTTATTTTTCAAACAAGCCTTCACAAAAAACTCGTCATCCTCTTCACTCTCCAAAACAATATTTTGATTGTTATAGCCTAGCGAGATCCCCGCAAATCTCCCAGTTTGCAGTGCCAACTAAAATCGAGGCTGCCCCACAAAGGTGCTGCAAACTTGTGTGTGTAAAGGATTTCTTAACCATCTCCAAAATAGCAATGAAGTCGAGACGGTGATCACTAACTAATCTGACAATGCGACCATGTTTGGCCACATTGCCCAACCCTCGACTATTCCAAAAGATGCCCTTCATAATTAAATCTTTGGGGGGGCGAGGGTTTATTTTTTAGGTTTAAGTTTCTTCAAAAGAACTGAATGTTATTTTTTGGCAGGCTTTGTTCTAATCCTTAAGACTGCCTCTTGTGAAGAAGCATCCCTATTTACCTCGAGACAATACTTGAGGCTCATCAAGGTGTTGGACTGAGAAACTCTCTTCCCCTTAATGTTCTTATTAATGTTATCCACCTTAGCCATCTGATCCGCTTCTAAACACTTAAGATGATTAATCGATTGTTTTATTTGATCACTTGAAACTACCCATGGAAACCCCCACCTCAAAAGGAGTGAAGAAATATAATCATCAAATATGTCTCAAATAGTTGTAACCCATGAAAGAGGTGTAACTGTGGTGTCCTCCATTCTTGGTCTTGGCCCTTAGCCTGGCCTTTTGCATGGTGTCGAGGTCAGCGTCAGTTGTCCCTGTAGTTATTAGAGCATGGTGGTTTAGGCATAGGTAGTACCCATGCGCTGCTCCGAAGTCCTGGCATAGCAATGAGCTGCGCGTCCTCCATGGTGAAATCCAACCATTTAGCCCAAACGTTGTCTAGGACACTTGACATGGCAGCCATGGCAACCTTTGCCGTTATCTCGGTGGTGGCTGTCTTGTCAGCTGTGGTACACATGTTGGCCTCCGCGGTGACCATGACAGACATGGCAGCCGTAGCAGCAGCTATCGGTTCACTATGTAGATCCTCCGTGGTCAGCGACTCGGACTCCTGGCATCCTACCGCGACACACGCGGCAACCAGAGGATGATGCACGCAAGCTCCTGCCTTACTGCAACTATCATGATAGCTTCAGCTGCAGCTGTGAGCTTTGTCGCAGGTGGTGCGGCTAGCTCCAACACAGGCTCTGCCCCTGCCGCAGCAAACGCGACATGTTTTGCCACCGCTTGGACTAGAGTAGCAGTAGCAGGCTGTAACATCCTCGATTTCTATGGATTTATTTTTTTTAATAAAGAGAGAGAAGAGAATGTGTAACTATGTAATCTATCTCTGTGTATTTTAATTGGTTTTTACTTCAAATTAATTCAAGCCTTTGAATTAATTTGAGAGCTAATATATGAATTTATGATTTTTCGTTTGATATATTTTCTAAATTCTTTCTAAAAATATTTTTATTGGGTTCCCCATGTTCAATTTGATTTTCTAGAATTTCTGAGAATTTTCGGAAGTGTTTTGGTATTTTTAAAGGCCATATTTGTTTTTCTACAGTTTTTAATCCGAAAATGCAATTTTAATTCTTTTTGAAAGCTCCCTAGACCAGCAGCTGGGCCAGCTGCCATCCGCCTAGGCCAAGCCCAGCTGCGTTGGCTGGCTGTGCCAGCAGCCGTGCGCTCGGCCTGGCCGCGCTTGCTGTTTGAGCACGGCAATAGCCATGGCTGTTTGCAGCGCGCCGCCGGCCACGCATTACGCCACCCAAATCCATTCAACCATGCCATGATCATGATCTTTGTGCTAAAATAGATCGTTTAGGACCCCGGTAACCTATTAGTACAGCCGAATTTCAAATCCGCGTGGTAATTTTTGAACTATAGGAATACATCCCAAATTTGGGCATAATTCGATTGAATTTGAAGTAGTTGGATCTGTGTTGATTATTTTGGAAGTATTATATTTTTCTAGGTTTCTAGCATGCTAAGGAACACCTCTGTAAATTTTCATATTTTTGAGACATGTGGTTGATTTACTATAATTGATTTAAGGTTAGTTTTAATTATTAAAAATAGAAATGCTCTTTTTTTTAATATTTAATTTTTGCATAGGATCAGTGAACCCTAGAACTAATTTACCATGTAATTTACAATCTTTTAGCAGTAATTGTTTGAGCTAGAAAAATCAGGAAGTGTACTAGGACAATTTAAAATGTATATTTAAATCCTATTTTTAGCAATAGTTCCTTTATAAATCCAGTACCCAATAAATCATGTTATGTTCTAAGAATGGTTTCAAGTCATGAGAACCCTTTTAGCATAATTAAATAAGACTATACAATGCTTTTAGAGTAGTTTTCATGCTTGGAATAATAGAACCCTTTTAATCATGAAATGTCTCTGGATTGATATCATATGACACGAATCCATTGGGATGATTTAATAATGTTAATCATTATTTTTCTATATAATTGTTATACTAGAAATGATAGAAATTGCTTTATTTAAATGATGTTTAGATTTAATATTATTATTAAATCATTTTGGTATAGTTTTGGTACTGTTATCACACCCTAGGATGATCCATGCTTAGTTAGTATATGCTAATAACATGAAATAGCCTTATGGTTATAGTCCTAGTTGTTAATATAGTAGAAATGCATAAGTATGTAGTTTTATTGTTCCAATACATTATTAAGTATTTTGAGAGTAATATTATAATAGTAACTAGACCTTATTAATCTCTGAAATGTTAATCAATTGATCATTAGACATGTTAGGTTATGTCATGCTTATTTTTTATTAAGTATGCCTCATGATCTAGTCGATATGTGATGTTCCATCTCCATGTATACTAGTATGCTATGTTTGGATATAGTTAGCATGCCCATGTTTTATTGTTAATATATTATGCTTATGCTAGTATTACAGTAGTCATGTTTATAATCTGAATATTATTATATTATGTATACATGTATATGTATATATGGTTATGGCCTAGTCTTAAAAGATCTATCCTAAGGATTCTCTAGTGATAGACCTTACTTCTATCTTCGTCGCAATGATGCTATCGCGCCATCGTTCCATTCCATCCACATCTTCCCTTCGTCATGCTTCGTTCCCTCGTGTTGCTTTCCGATATGTTTTTATTACAGTTGTTATTTATTTGCTTCGCTCTTGTTACGTTACGACGATAGGGAGTGAAGAGACCGATCCGGTGACCGGTGCAACTGAAGAAGAAGAATACTACCACAAACGCATGCCCCCTCTTTCTTGATCATATTGATCATATATTTCTGAAAGTCATTATATTTTATTGTTTACAAACATGCATGTTGTTTTATTCCAGTACGATTGACACAGCATTACCTTTCCTCTTGTCACCCTGTTTACTTGATACCCTAAGTAGAATATTATGTTTTAATTCCTGAATAGAGTAGAGAAATGCTTAGCCATGCTTAAATATATCTTTAAATTATTTTGAATTGCCTCCTTGGAGAAATGAAAATTGGATCAATGATCCTTGTTGACACTTGTTGTTGAGCTAGGGCCGGATGCACGATGTTTCCTTCTCTCTCTATTCTTCCTATTCTACTCTGGGTGAAACTTACCATCTAAAAGGTGCGGGCAACAGCTGGATCATGTACTGAAGGAGCAATGGTCGTTCTTCATGAGATGAAGAAGCCATTAGTCGTCCGTATCGAATAAGACCGAAGTCATGAACCCGAGAATTGTGAAAACAATACAACCACATGCTATATGGGCATTGGTTTGGTCAAGTAGGTTACGCAGCCTTTCATGCTGATATTGACGTACCACAAAAGGGCTGGACATAACTACGAGGACCCTCGGCACAGATGGGGGATCGGAGGGTGGGGACGTGCTCTCAACTCTGAGCCAAACCCGGTGGGCACGTCACACCTTAGGAGGATCGAGCTAAAAGACACCGTCACAATCTCTCTATCGGTACACCGATGGGTGTGTACCATGCTGGCGACAGCTAGTGGCAACAAGATGAGATTATGTCATGTGGGAAAAGTGTACAAACTCTGCAAAATGTCAAACTAATCGATTAGCCGTGTCCACGGTTATAGACAACACATGACTCATTCTTGATGAAAATGACATGTCCCTCTCTCCATTTCTATTTCCCTCTACCCCTTTGCTAATGAAACCTATGGATGAGCTAAAGCAGGAGTTCCTGGCTTAATGTGTCGGTCATGGACCACGCATGATGAAAAATACCCCTGATGATAAAACTGATTTATATCAAAATGATGTATTCGAATCTACCCTAATATTTCAATTAAAACTGTTTTACGCAAAAAGAGCCATAAAACTTTCCTTTGAAGCCTCATGTACACTGGTTTAGGTGTTTCCCTACAAGGGGGCACGCTGAGTACGTGAAGTACTCATCGAGCATGTCTTTGTTGTGGTGGTGTGCAGAGGAGTATGCTGAAGAAGGAGCCGATGAAGACTTCTTCTTTGACGATCCCGAAGAATAGGTCGCGTGGCCTCCGTCAATTTCCTGTGGCACGGATGGAGCCGCTTCGTTTTTGTTTCCGTTGTTTCCTCTAATGTAATAATGTCTTCAAGACATGGTACTTTGTAAGCCGTGTGGCATATCGTACTCAAACTATGTTTTATCTTTGAATGCATGCAATGTTATTCATTTCTCTTGTGTACCGTCAGTGTGATCCTGGAGTGACGAGGATGTACACGGGGGGTCTGGTAATTGAAACTAGACTCTCACACGAGCTGAGCCATCATGCTCCCTTGGATGTCCACTGCATGGGGATAGCTACCGCAATCGCTATCGTCGACCATGCAGCCTCCGCAGACTCCTCAGCGGTAAGGCCCGACTCTAACTATTGTGCCACTACCGCCATTGTGAAGAACACCATCATGGTGTCCTAGCTATCATTCGTGAAAGATGTAGAGGCTAGGGGACATAAATCAGCAGTCGAAGGGGCTGTCCCTTGCTGCTCTTCGAGCTGACCCACACTCAGCTGACCTACAATAGAGCATACCTTGTTGGAACTGCCAAAAGTGTCAGCATCAGAGGAATCACTATTTTTCTGTCTTTTATTTTCATGATCTTGCATGGTGGCATCACCATCCCCATCCATTCCTTTTTCTTTTCATCTAGTAGGTCATCGTCGTCCATGATGTTTGCACCCGTGTCCTCACAATTTTCAAAGAACAAAATGTCATAGACTTTATGGACCACCACAATCTCCATGCTATGGGCATTAATGAGTTCCGCATCGAGGACCGCCACCTATATGTGTTCAATTCCTCAGTAGTGAGTAGACACCATATCTATTACTGTTGTAATCCATAAAATCAACCTAATGGCACAAAGACTAGGGTAATCACAGATTTCATATGATACCCCATAAATGTTGACCCATACCTTCACGAGATCGGCTTTGGCCTCCACTATCTGAACCAGTTCTTCAATTTGCCAGACAACACCTTATGCGTTGGTCCTAAACCTCGCCTATCTTTTGCAAATTGAGCGATGAACACCCTCAATCTGTCCTTGATGATGTCCCAAGTGAACGGAACAGGAATAATCCATCGTAACTTCCACTCAACTTGGTCTCGATTCATGTCACCACGCGCAATCCATACCAAACTTGTCTTGCCATGGTGGTGCTAGCACATGGAGCATCCAATAGGGGAATTAGAAAAAAAACCCAAACCATTTGCACCATAGCCATAGAGGCTTGCCACTAATTTCGACAACCGCAAAAGGAAAAATAGACGCTAAATGATCCACGTTCTCGTAGATGTCACAGGGGATATTGATCGGACAATTGGCCACCTTGTGCCCCTTGTCTTTGCATCGGTAGCATTTTTTAACCCGTTCCTGCTTGCCGATTGCCTGGGCATCGTGTCCTACCAGAGCGGCATGGTAGAACTAAACGTGGTAGTGCCTACTGCAGATTTCTCACACACGAGATGCATGGCATGAGCGCCAGGTGCTCCATGGCCCGCAGTGGCTGGTGCTAGTGCACGCCCTGTGGCCTACCTCATCACTACTTGCAACAGCAGCATCCTTGTGTGCCCAAGGCGCAACATCAGCCGCCTGTGGTGGCACGGCCGGTCATGCAGTAGGGACATTGCCACAGTGCTTCTTTTACTACAGTAGCCACTTGTTTCGTGTGTCCGCGGTGCATCCTTCCGTACCGGTGCCAGAGTTCCCACCTCCTCCACCTGAGCCCGCTCGAAATCCATCACTATTGTCCATGGTATGGAGCGCAACAGCGTATGTTCTACGGAGATGAGGTTTAGGGTTTCTATGTCATTCCAAAATCAATGTGAATATCCCCACCAATGATCTCAATTCGTATATGAGAGGATTAGTGGGCCGAGTTGGTGAGTCCAGAGGCCTTGCATGTGTGAATAATTGGCCCTGATGAGCCCGTGGGCCTGACGCCTCTGACCCAGCCGTGACCCATTAATTCAAAGTTTGAACGGGAGGCAATCACGTATCAATAACGGCTCTAGCGAGGACATCACCAAAACACACAACCATCCATCGCACTGACGGCAACAGCCCCACCCATGGCAAGGCTAATTCATTGCTTGCAGTTTGCTAGGGAATGATTATTGCTATAAATAATGGGTGGGCCTTCCTAGACCACCAAACGTAGTGCTAGCCAATTGGCTCCTAGACACTTTTCATACTCTCTTGGGAAAATGGATTAGTCCTCTAGCCCAGGGCTTGGTTGCCGGAAACACTATTTTGATAGTGTCCATACAAGGTAGAGACACTGAATGGATGCGACATGGTAGCAAAATTGTAGGGACCTGAATGTACGAATTCAGACCTAATGGGTATAACTGTGCTTGTCCCAGGAAAATTGCTAGCCGACACACATCACATAGTTTAAATACCATAGATATGTAAACGGATAACTAAATAAATATCCATTTTATTAATAACAAGTTGATATCTTACATTTAGAGTTGCAGACTAGCCTTAATTTCAAGGCTATCACTCAAAGAACATTGTAGCGAAAGAACTTGAATAACACTGGTGAGCCAATCAATATGCCAAAGGCAATCAACTGAAGGTAGCGCAGCCTAAGCTCCACGGTCTATTTATGTACTCCTTAATCCAAGGAATTCTCCTCTTCTTAGTCACTGGTGTTTGATTGATTATAGCAAGGTGAGTACATCACATACTCTGCAAGTGTGCAAGGAGGTTGCAGCAGAAATATAGATGAAAATCTTATTACCAAGGAAAGGCTAAGGGTTCTTTGCAAAAAAAGCTAACCTTTGGTTGACAATAGCATCATAGATCTAAAAGCACAATTTAAAAGACATAGAGGTAAATAATCTAAAGGAGGGTCACGGAACCGCAAATCCTACACAAAGTTATGACATAGAGTCCCATCCACACTAAAGTATTTGATTGGTGTGTAACCCATATCCATGCGAAATCCCCGAGCATGTCCGTGACTGCAAACATAGTTCTTCAAACAGTCTGTTAACACTCTGCAGAGATTGTACAACTTTCTCCACATGACCTGATTCCATCTAATTGCTGAGACATGCTTTCCATGGAACACACTTCCTAAGATTTGTCAGCAAAGGAATCATGAAAAGCTGTTTCAAAGGTCTCACCCCGAGCATTGATCCTCCCCGAGAAATGATTACCTATGGTCCACAGAGGAATAGAGAGACTTACCATCAAGAGATGTAAGGCCTTATATATCACAGATATTAAGAAACTACTTGGTTGGGTTGGTAATGGTAACTGACTACCTAGGGCTTTAGCCTCGACAAAGAGATTAAGCCCTACCTATCCCAATTCACCACCAAAGTTATCAGCGTCAAAGGTCCACAACTTAATAAACTAGGCCCATCCCATACCAAGCGTGTGGATGTACTAGTTGGGCTCAATTCAATGGTGCAACGGATTTAGTCCTTAAGTGACCAGGGCAGACAACAATATCCGGCTACACAAAGATACCAGCACATACCACGGAAGCTAATTCATAGAGACCACTTCCATCCAAACCATTCCACCCTAATCGAGGTCAATTACCCACCAAGTTGGTTATGGTAGTACATAGCACAATTCGTAGAGAGCACTGAGCTACACAAAGTTTATCACTAAGACTAAAGTATAACATTAAACAAGTTAAACCTATTCTGAGGTGATGTTAGGAGGGCTAAGCAGTGCTACTCTAACCATGATTGTACGAGTTGTTGACCATCTAAACCATAACCTAGGGCAACAAAGGGTACTAACATACAATAACAAGGTAGGGGTATAACGATGATATAGGTGATAGCTAATCCCAAAACGACATTTGGTGAAACATAGCATGCAATTGTATGAAAGAAAAATAGTTTAAGTAAACTAGGTGCAACATGATCAAGATCACACTTCCCTTGCTATAGAAATGATACCTATGTTGGTACTTCAATTTCTCCATTTTCTCAGCTTTAATAGTCTCCAACTCCTTCAGAAGGTCCAGCATGAAACATCTAACGGAAAGAACAAATGCAAATACAAACAACATTCAATAGAGAATCCAAATAAACTCCAAATTGATAATGACAAAGGAGGAGGATAGAGATTGGGTTAGCTGAGTTTAGGAGGAGCTTGTATGATGAATGATGGATCAGGATTCAGTAAAGGATAAAGGGGAATGAGGATATGTCTCTTGGACATATAGGGTGCATAGATCCCTACGACAGTTTTCTTGGATAAGGGTTATTCTAGAAGGGAAATAGATTTGGTGACCAATAGGTCGAAACATAACTAGGATTCTTGGAAATTGGAATTGATTCCAATAGAGCATAAGACAAGTGGACCGTTGCTCAATGGACCAAATCAACAGAAAGGTGATGGTGCACGATGGATTAATTCTTTGCAACTAGGGTTAGAAATGACTGATGGGCACCACTCATCAATGGTACGGAAATGATAGGTTTCCTATGTTGAACTAATCACCATTTTGATCATGGATTAATTTTCATAAAATTCACAAAGTGCCATGCTGAAAACTGTGAACCTAACTGATTCACTTTGGGTTATACTTGATGATTTGGAAAACCATTAACCTCGAGATAATGCCATGTTAGTATTTTTCCTGTAAACTAGTACGTCTTTATGAGCCATTAGAAGTGATTCGTCATTTGGATATGTGAATTTAATATAGTGAAAATGAAAAAATGCTATACTGTAATATGTTTGCATGACTTCTGAAATATGTTTGCATGACTTCTATGAAAAACTGTTGAGATAGCAATTTCTAGAGATGTAGACATCCTTTAACCTGAGATATAATGTTTGGAAGTATTTTATATGCCTATTCTAATTTTTTTAGAAGCTTCTCCAAGTGGTAGTACTAATCCACAAATTTCTACGCTGAATATGTAACTTGGTAGTTGCTGAAATTTGGCGGAGTGTTGGATAAAAGGTTGATTCACTTAATGACACTTTAGAGGGTTAAATAAACCTTTAATATGAATTTTATATGTTATAATTGATGTTTGGCTCAATTATAATATTAGAAAATGCTAATCCCTCTAGAGTTACACCTTTTTGATAATTGTGTAATTATGGTAGGCTTGACAAGTTGCTATGTTGATGACAAGAATATGAGTTGCTCTCAAATTTTGCCAAGTCTAAACCTGAATTAGTTTCACTTAAGGATCTTGTAAAAGGCTAATGAGGCCTTAAATATGTGAAATAATTGTAGTAAAATTTTTGTTTGAATAGTACAATGTTACTACTAGCTAAGATCAGTAGGGCTCAAGTGTTGAAACCTTATAGATTAAATGTAATTAAATTGACATAGTACCTAAGTGAGTTACAAAATCTGAAAAATTGTGCTAGGTGTTGGCATGAGGCTTGAATCTTGCCAAATGCTACCCTATGTGCGAATGTGGTGGAGTGTAACCTTAAAAACTATGATATGATGATCGTATGGTTATGTTGAGATGCTAACTTTGCAAACTGCATGTTATGAAATGTGTAGTTTGGTCTTTGATTGTGAGATGCACTTGAATGTTTAAGACATGCTTTGAGAATGTGTGTGCGTGTTATAAGCAGGAATGTCTACCTTTCACCCTCCTCACTTCGGTTGAGGCAAGTACACTGTGTAATCGATACCGTTGGGACATGTTTACCCCCAATGGGTAGCTAATTGTATTACCTCTTGCAAACCTTTCTTGTGAATGTGATTGTTAAACCTTTAAGGAAATGCCATGCTTAACTAATATTATGGGAATTATGCCTTCTTGACTCATGATCATGTACGTGGTTATTCTTGAATCATCGAGCATTTCATCTACACTAGCATGTGTAGGAAGGGCATGGACCATTTGCATTAGTATGTGTCTACTACTTCCTCGCGACCGGAGATGACGTATGTTTCCTCCTGTTCAGCCTCTGGTTCCAGTGCAGATACCCCGTGCCCCTTAGATAGGACGAGTGACGTTTCTAGGGATGGACCAACATTGCGGTGTTTGGGGCGTGCTCCAAAGTGAGCTAACAAATACCATCGACCGTTGGTTTCTTCGGCGGTACCGGTATCCGTTTGATTTACATTCAAGTAATGCATAGTATATGGCATATGAAAGCATGTGACGAGCATTGTGCATGATGACCATGCATTGAGGTATTCTCGTTAGAATGAGAGTGGCTATGTGTTGCTAAAAGTAATGATATGATGTGTTGTGAACTTCTATAGCATATGTAGGCTCACCCTTGTGAATGTTGGCTTGTTCTCTAACGGTTGTTTGGATGGTTGTCAATGATACTATATTTGAATGCCTATGGAAACTCTAGTATGCGTAGGCTCATATGCTATGTGTGATGCTGAATTGAGCTACCATGCATTTGTTGTGTATGCAAAGTTTCTAGACTCACTCATTCGACGTTTTGTTTTTTAGGTACTGGAACACGTGTGGGATGAGATGGTTCTAAGGGCGATGCACAACTTCAACCCACTTATGCTTCTTAGTCGAGGCATGAGCTAGACATGCCATAATAATTCATAGTAGAGAGGATGTGATACTTAGAACTACTTATTGCTATCTGACTTATGCAATATTACCTGCTTAGGTTGAATTTGGTTGGTTGAGGTGTAGCGGAGTCTTCCCACTAATAATTGTGTTGTTTGAGAACTAGCATGTAGGTCGTGGAGTTTGATCCTTCCTGATCAACTCATATGAATTGTCTTTGGTTTTCAAGGAAACTAGTATGCTAGGCTGTGGAGTGGCCCTTTGAGGCTATGCTCATGTCCCTCGTTCAATTGGGTTCGATTATGTTATTTCGTTATTTTATTGCTATGTTGTGATATTCCCATTTTGTTATTGCTCTGGTATATAAATGCATGTAAAGGTGGAAAATGGGAGTAGATAATCTGTATTATCCGATACTCGTATCCATAAAAATATGGATGTGGTAAGCAAAATCAGCATCCGAATAAAAAACAGATGTGGATACGGATATTATTTGGATTATTTTTCACATACGGATATGGATATGGTACCACAGGTCGAGTCAAAAACAGAAACAAATACAGATAATATTCATATTCTGAGTGGAATTCTTTTAGAACCTATAACTTTGCAATCTGATATCTGATTTGGGCAAACTAGATATCCATTTTGATGAGGCGGACATCAAGGTGGCCTCCAATTTTTCATTAGATGAGACTCATTTCGGCATATTTTTCAAGGAAATTATAGGATATTCGTATCCGACGAATTGAGTATTGAGTGCATATCTGATTTGTATTTGTATTTGAATAACATCCGATCTGTATTCGTATTTGATAATATTTGTATTCGTATCCATATACGTTTTGAGAGTATGGAAAAGAAAGTGGAAAGGACACTATCCGATCTGTAACCAATCCATTTTCACCCTTAAATACATGTCGTGTATGTCCTTTGGCACAGGAAAGTGTCATCGGAATCCATTACTGGTATGAATAGGAGTTGAGTATAGTAGCATTGCTTCATTGTAAAGTACGAGGTGTTACACCTAAATCCTTATGCCATATGCATACCCTACCATACTCGACAATCCTTATACAGAAACACTATTTTGAGAGCGCCCGCAAGGGGCTTCCTGTGTCAGTGCCCTCGTTGCTGCCACGTGGGGGATGCTCTGGGCTGCCCATGGCGTCCTGCTGTGACTTAGGAAGGCACGTCACCTCACCCCAAACCCGCTCCTATTCTTCCGGAGCTTGACAAAGAATCGCGTTGACCTCGTCGCTGGTTATGGCGCCCACCATCCTACTGTCGCACCCTCACCAACCTGTTCTGGACACTGCACCTTGTCCCCCCTGCTACTAAGCGGCCAAAAACCATAACAAAAAAAATTAAAATTTCACATTTTATATTTTCTGAATTTTGAATTTCAAAGTTTTCCGAGGAAAATCCGAGTACTAAGTTGTTCTCCAATCAGAATTTTTAACTTGGATTTGTTCATTCTAATTTTCTGAATTTTCGGTGAAGAAGGGTGTGGAGGTGGGTTGAGGTGGTGCCACTGTAATCGTTCTCACCCAAGCTTCGGTGAGAGTACTCTCACTATATGGGGGCAAATTATCAATTATGTCCACAGAGAGGAAAATTCGTTGAGTACCATGAAATGAGAAGATAAATAATCAATTTTGTCTTCTACGTGAGGTTTAACCTCACATTACAATTTCTCTAGAATCCCTATTCATTGAGTCATTGTATAGGATACCACAGAAATATTAGAAGTCATTTCTATGTTCCAAAATGGCTATATATGAAAATTTCAAAAGAGACCCTTAAGGAGAACAAACAATATGACATTTGGCCCACAAATGCGAAAGGGTTAGATTCATAACTCAAACATCATACAAAGAAATATCCCTCTAATAAAACAATGACATATGAAGCTTCTGAATAGGACTTGCAAACGAGAAAATATTGAGTTTCAAGCAAGGAAATATTCAAAATGCTCTGTCTTCCAAATAGAATGAACAGAGATGCAGGGCTATCCTAAAAGAAGTGTTTGGAAAGGACAGCGTAAATTCTATCGCTCCTTTGAAGATATAGTAATCAAAAAATTGATTATCAAATCAAACAAATGAGTTTTTTAGAGAAATTGGCAAATGCTGACATACATACAATGGTTAACATCTGCTGAGGCTTCACGAGCGGCCTCTAACCGAAGTAATGGTATATAAAACACCAGCTCCCACCTTGCATTGGAAATAATACATATTGTCCAAACTCCACTAAGATGAAGATTTGTCTCAGTTGAGTAGATTAAGCCAAATCACCGACTGTCACCACGTGTTAAGTGCACCCCTGTCCTCTGAGGTTGTTATGTACATCTGTATTATTCATAATCTCTGTTTCCTGTGATGTCATCAGGTAACAAAGACAGTCTCTTCTCCAGGTTTATTATGTCCTGTGTTTGCATGTCCTAAACTAAAGGAGATCACGCCACCTTAGATCTGATCTGGAAATGTTCATATCTGAAACATGATGTTGCTCGGATCGATCTGCATTTAATTCAGGAAAAGAAACTGCTATCTTTTAGCCTCAGTTGCACATGAGTTCTCAATCGTCAGTGCATTCTGTTCAGATGACTCAACCCAAAAGGGTGACAAGGCCACCACCTTGCCAATAATTATCAGAGTTGGAGAAACTAGATCCGCTGATTTGACGTCATTTACAAGATCCTTTAACATTGCAAATACCTACAACAAAATAAATATTCAGCATGGGAAGCTAAGATTGGAACATAGTTTAGACGGTGGGGCTCTCTGACTCAATACCATTCGCTGTTGGGGGGTAGTCCCACGCTCTACTGCAACAGCAGGAGTATCTGGTGGAAGACCACGCTTCATTAACTTTGAAGCAAGAGATGGCAGTGTTGACAAACCCATATACACAACCAAAGTTGTGTCCGGGTCAGCTGCATTTTCTGCCACAAATAGAGGATCTGTCCCACCATTTCTAGAGTGCCCAGTCAAAAACCTGACACTGCAGAGAAGACTAAATGTCAAAAAATGTACTACTCAGCATTCATAAACACTTCCTTATTGCATAATGCATCATCAGCAAGAACTAGTTGGCCATTGTCTGTTAGTTTACCATGATATAGAATTCTAGACTATAATCAAACATCTTTATGTTCCTCTAAGAACCAAAGATTCTAGGCATTGCAGGGAAATTCATCATTCACAGAGGGAAACATATGTCTGTTTTAATACTTCTATTCAGCTATAAGATTTCAGAGCAGATAGATAAACAAATGCAGTAATAGTGACAAGTATTTCCGCTATACTTCTTGTATAGTCAAATTAGGTTGAGCAAAAGGCATGCACTTAAGAGTATTAAGCTAGTAAAACATCAAACTTCAACTCTAGAATCTTTACTCCTATAAAGATGTCAATTGGTGGCGACGGTCTGTCCACCTTTGGGCAGACCACCATTTAGACTCGACAGAAACGGTTAAGATGAGAGTGGCTGTGAATGATCTAATGTAGCATAAACGATAGTATAATCTTCTTAAACAGATAATATATTTTCAATCCGTAGCAATGCACGGACATTGTGCTAGTATACTAAATCAGAAAGGCATGGTAAGGTGCATTTGAGAAGTAGATGAAGATAAAAATATCCAACTGAACAGCTATGATGAAGATTACACACAAGCCATTTCGAAGAAAACATGTTTCAAGAAAGGGTAACAAATCTGGAACAGGAACATGTGGAATATAAAAGGTAGATTATTTGGACACATCACGAGAATGATAGAAGAGCGAGAAATGTGAACTTTACCTGGTAGCGACACCTCTATGGGTTAGCGGAATACCAAGTTCTGCTGCAATTCCTGAAGCAGACGTAATCCCTGCAGATTTTTGGATGCAAACAATTCATAACTGGTGACAATCAATAGTGCAAATTATCCAAGCTACCATCCCAGATTTGTTATACCTGGGATAACTTCAACTCTAATTCCTTCTTGCTGTAGGAAATCCATCTCTTCTCCACCCCTTCCAAAGACCTGAAACGAACACCACATGTACATATATTGCACATTAGCATACTCCCTCCCAAGGTAGAGTTCTCTGCTGGAGTAAAACCATATCTACGTTCGAGAAAAAGCTAAAATAGAACAAGCATCCCAATATTGGTATTTTGCAGTACCATCGTTCAAAAAGGAGGTTGCTGGTAGTACGATCTTCTTCTTGTTAGCATTTTACGCTACAATGCTGCCATTTGGCATATTTGTTTCCTCGCACCTCTAAAGACTTTTTGAATGCGCATAGAAAATTATGGATGATGCTTTGTCAGCTACTGTTATACAGCTTCAGCTTCATTTTCCACTCAATTTATCTCAGGCTATTTCATGAAGAAGTATTTCTACCGCTGAATGAACTCAAGTAGAACAGAGTTTGCCTTTTTCTCATTGATGTACATACATCAAAGCGTATTATGTGGGGAAAAAAGGATGTTATGTAAAAAGCCATACTGTAACCTAAACGGATGTTAGCCACTCTTCCATTTCAACCGTTAACCTAATACCAAACCAGTACCTGTTGTATAAATTCGTCAATTGAAGATGACCAAAAGCCTAACCAAATATGTTAACCAGAATGAATTATCGTCTCCGCTCAAAAAATTAGTCTGGGAGATGAAACAGGACACAACCAATAGCAAAATTTTAAAATCAATTTAACGTTTCAGCTAGTCTAACAACTGGCAGTGACACAAGAATCGCTAGGTACTATAAGTAACTTTGAAAATAAGAACAATATAGTACCAGAGGATCGCCGCCTTTCAACCGCACCACGTTGGCACCAGCCTCTGCAAAGCTCAGGAGCAACTCATGAATCTCCTCCTGCATTACATCAACCAGCCGTCAAAACTTAGAAACTGCAAACATATCATTGGCATCTCAAACTACATATAAACCTCGAATCAACCGAATTTGGACGACAAATATACGATCCTTCTCACTGACCTGGGTGCGGCTGTGGTATCCGGCCGTCTTGCCGACGTAGAGCAGCCTGGCGCCCTCCCCGACCAAATCGAGCACATCGTTGGATACAAGCCGGTCATAGAGCACCAGGTCCGCCGCCTCGATTGCCCGCACTGCCTTGAGCGTGAGCAGCTCCGGGTCCCCGGGCCCCGTCCCCACCAGCGCCACCCTCCCGGGCCCGCCGCCGCCGGCCTCCCCGTTCAACTCCTTTCCTCTGGAAACTCTCAACACCTCCAGAAGCCTCCGCAGCTCCGGCAGCTGCAGCTCGATCTCGTCGTTCCGGCGGCCCGACGACGCCGCCGCAGCGGCAGCCGCGGCGGCGGACGAGGATGAGTCGTCTTCGACAGTGTAGGACCAGGCGTTGCGGCGGTACCGCGAGGAGGACGTCGCCTCGGTGAATGGCGAGGCAGCCGCACAGACGGCGGCGGCGACGGCGGGAGTGGAGGAGGGCCTCGCGGTTGTGGCGAAAGAGGTGGAGGAGGTGGTGGTCGCGGAAATGGAGGCGGGGAGAGGCTGGAAGAGGGGCGCTCGAAGGGCGAGAGCCATGGTGACGCGGGGGAGTGGACCGTGGACGGGAGGTTGAGGAACTTGAGGTGGTGTGGTCGTTTTTAGAAGGAGAGGGAGGAGCAGGAGAGCTGGAGTCGGGTGGTTCGTTGGGGTGTGGTTTTGGATGGGGGGGCAAAGGAGGAGTCAGAGGAGGGAGATGGCCTTCTCCGTCGATTAAAAAGTGTGGCCTCGCGAGTGTTGAAGGGCCAGGTTCAATGAACCGCTGCGGCAGCCTTGGCTTGGGTTCCGGTAGCGAAGTGGGAGTGTGCCTCTCGGGACCTCGGGCCGGTGCTTTTGGCTGCACCGGCGGCGGCGGGAGTCCGGGCGTCTACTGGAATAGTGATGGCATCATGCCATATGTCATGTTCTGCGGGAGGCTGAGTTGACTGATTTGTGTCTCAAACAAGGCTCGATCCAATTCGAAAGTCACTGCTACTGCGAGCAAGTAATGTCTCTTTTAAGGCTATTTTTTTGTTGTATGATTTTTTTTAGAATTTTAAATTATTTTTAAAAGATTCTACGAAGGTCCTTAAGATAGCAGGAATAATACTACCAAATTTTTGTAAATTGCTTTTCTACGCCTCTAATTCAATAGGAATTTCATCATCCACTCTTATCCTTTTTTTTGACTAATCACATAGCATCAAAGCATTTTTCCTATTTTCTATCTAAATGAAAATGACTATTTGGGCAATTCATGTTCTTACCAATTAGCAGTCATAACCACCATTAGAAATACTTAAAGTTTTCTTCCCTCAGAAACTAGCGATTCCCTTGAGCATGAACTAGGGCTTTGGCTGAGTGACCACATTGCCTTTCTTGTGTGATCAAGAATCAACTACACATTCATAGCCTCTTTCATACGCCTTCAAAGAAGAAGCGATGGAGACTTTCTTTCGGTTATTTGAAATTTTGAATGCTAATTCTGTTTCTCAAGGTTTCACCATACCCAAATATGTCTGAAGCTTCCAAAACGGTAGCAAGAGTTATGTTGAACGGCCCATATCAGGAAGGCGAGAGATGGGTTTTGTATTTTGCAATTCTCTATTTTGCAGTTACATTTGAAGGTTTTTTCTTCTTGTACTTCTTATTTCTATGATCCAGAGGGGTCCTTAAAGTTTTTCGCTTTGTTTCACAATCTGGAAGTTACCGTTGAACAACTACGGAGTACTTGTGTTATTCTTTAGATACCTACCATGTCAGTGTTCTAGTCTTATGATTTTGATCTGCAGCTGTGAACTGGACATGACATTGATTTTTCTTAAACGAATTTCAGCTAAGAGTCATGACTGCCCATCTCAAAGTTCTAATGAAAATATATATTGTTTTTGCGCGGTTGACCAATGTATAATGGTGTCTGGTTGCACATCCTTGCAGAAATATATACTTGCAAAATGCTGTAGAATTGATGGGAGAACTCCACAAGAACCATCACGGCCGCTAAGCCTCAAGATAAGGTGATAGGCATACAGCAAGGTCGTTAGTTCACCACTCATGCCCACTTGTGTAGGTTTCAAGCTCCCTTTCTTTTCCCTTTTTGAATAAAAGGTTATCAAGCTGCTGAAACCAAATGTTCAAGCTTACTTGATTTTTATCTTCACATGCCATCAAACTCGTGAACAAAATAGCGACCTTCTTTTTCCTTCAAGAAGAGCAATACTTTATTATCTATATTGATTTCTGTAGTATAAAACACATTAGCTAGCTGTTCTACATTTACATGAGTGCACAAAACTACCATCCTGTGTTTCAGAAATTTGACTTAACTAAAATTTCTTGTACATTCGTAACTCTTAAGAACTACAATCAGCTGTAACAACTTTCAAAGGGATGCACGGATTGCCTAATTATGTACAATGCTTCTGTAAAGGGAAGAAAACAAATTATGAAAATCGGCCTTCTAAACCTTCAAATATATTTCAATGTCTAAGATACCTGAATGAGGAGCTTTTTTTTAATAATAATTTTTTATTCAGAAATTTCAGAAATATTACCGCATTAGGAAATTTTGCAAAATTATCCTCCAATCGCCAGTACGCTTGGCGATTAGGCAGAAATCGCCACGCCTCGTGGCGATATAACGCTGGCGCCAGAGCCACCGACGATTTCCACCACTATCGGCACGACGTGTGGCGATAAAGAGGAAATCGCCACCAGCGGTGGCGATAGGGAGTTAATTGCGTGCTCGCCTCGCCAACTGCCAGGCCACGCGGCGTAATCGGCAGGAGCCGTGGCGATATCTGCCTAATCGCCACGGCTCGTGGCGATAAGTCCCCCCTTATTTAACCCGCGCGCCGGCCGGTGCTGCGAACAGAGGAAAGGAGAGGACGGGAGTTAGGGGGAGGAAGAGGAAGGGAGAGGAAGAAAAGAGAGGAAGAAAAGAGAGGAAGAAAAGGGGAAGAAAAGAGAGGAAGAAGAGGGGAAGAAAAGAGGAAGAAAAGGGGAAGAAAAGAGAGGAAGAAAAGAGGAAGAAAAGAGGAAGAAAAGGGGAAGAAAAGAAGAGGAGATAGAGAGGTGTTGTGCAGCGATTTGGAGGTAATTTTTTGAAGCTTTCACCGTTTATTGTAGCATTTCTATATTTGTAGTAGTAGATATAATACTAGATCTAGAATTAGGGGTAAATGTAGGGTATATTTATTCGGAGTATTTAGATGTCATAACATTTAGAAACAAAGTAGCAATTCAAATAGAAACGTACAGTAGAATAGATAGATGATTAGTTCAGAACAAATAGTACATTAGGTAGACGATGTAGAAGTCGACATCGATTTACAAGTAGCAAGTCAACATCGATTTAGGGTTTAGGGTTTATATTTTCTATTTAGTTGAATAATACTTTGTAATACTTGAACTGTATTAGAAATCGATGAGAATAATTTTTGGCGTATGGTAGTATCTTAAACTGTATAGACTAAAATATTACGTTTTGGATGGCAGGAATGTCAGAACTAGTTGAATTTATAGTTTACTATGGTGTTGGCACCATCCGTACAATTCCAGAGACTGGTTCCGTGGATCTTAGTAGTTTTCCACAAACGAGATTAACCCTGCAAGATCCAGAGAGATACCACATCAATGACATTAAAGAATGGTTAACACGGGCCTCTGGTCTTGATCCAGAGGTCTCAAGTATAACCGTGCAGGCGTATTTTAGCAAGTCTTGCAAGCATGTCCGGTGGGATCTTTTCGCGCTAGATATGACAAAGGACTGGCGGGCTTGGTTGAGGGCAAGTAAGGCACGCAAGGGTTCGCATTATCTGTTGGTCCAGGCAGTAGATAAGGAGGTATCATATGAAGAAGGCGGACGCGGAGGCAACGGGGTTGGACAGAACAGCGCAGCGGCAGAGGAAGTTGTTGGCGAAGAAGGCCCTGTAGTGGAAGTCGGTGGAACTTCCGCTGGACCTTCCGCGACAGGAGGTACTGAATACCTCAGCGGTTCGGTGGACGAGGGGGAGATACGGCCTGAACTAGTGCAGATCATGGAGCATGATAATGCCGTTGTAGAGAGGAACAGACAAATGTCGAAGAAGGTAGCAGCGAAGAGGACGAAGATGAGGATGAAGAAGGAGGCGACGATCCGATTCCTAGTATGTGGAATCTTGACATGTCCAGCAGAATAAATCTCGAGGACGGAAGTGACGATAGGTATCCGTACAAACCGAACGAGATTGTCCAAGGCGCATACTATGGCACGAAGAAAGAGGTAAAAGAGGCGGTGAAGTTTTGGGCGATGTCGACACAGAGAATATTTCGAGTGCAGAAAAGTTGCAGGGATCAGTACGCAGTGAAATGTAGGTATGTTGGGTGTGAGGGCTACGTGCATGCGTCCCTGAGGAAGTATGAACTGCATTGGGTCATACGAAGGGTGGTGCCGCACACATGTGTAATAAGCGGTATTCCTGACACCCATCGGAATATCAGTGCTGAACTCATGGCTGGGTTGATGTATCACGAGATAGTGAAGAATGTCTGCATTCCAGCACAGTTCATACAGACATCTGTAGAGAGCAAATACCAGTATAGCATAAGCTATGCCATGGCATGAAGGGCTAAGCAGATCGCACTCGAGCGGCGGTTTGGGACATTCATCGATTCATACCACAATTTACCATACCTGTTGGACACACTGGGGCAAAGGAACGACGGGACATTTGTTAGCCGTCTCCTATTGCCCTCTGTGGATATACCTGGAAAAATTACGTTGAATGGTGCTTTCTGGAGTTTTGGCCCATGCATACAAGCTTTCAGACACTGTCGGCCGGTTAGTTGTATTGATGGGACGTTCATGACAGGCCAGATGAAGGGGACACTGTTTACCGCAATTGGGGCAGACGGAAATGATCAGTTAGTGCCACTGGCAATGGGCTTCGCTGACTGCGAGAGCTACGATAACTGGCTGTGGTTCCTTGTGTGTCTGAAGAGAGGTCTTGTGAAGGATCGACCAAACGTGTGTGTTATCCATGACCAGCATGCCGGGCTGCTGCTAGCAATTCGCCATCTTCAGCAGGGAGTAGCAAAGACTGGGGAGGGGGAAGATTTGCCAGAAGATTGCAGTTGGTACAACATACGGAGTAGGTGGTGCACGCGCCACCTAGCGGCCAATTTCTATCGCCAATTCAAGAACAAGCAGTTGATGAACCTCTTCAAAACGTTATGCAAACAGAACCAGTCTAGAAAGTTTGACGAGTACTGGAGCAGACTCGATGAGTTCACGAAGAAGGAGGTTAGAGGACGTAACCCTGGGGAGGTAACACACAGGCTTTGTGACCTTCTGGGAGTTGACGATCCAAACACTAGGAGGAAGGCTTCGAACAGAGTGAAGTGCTTCTCCGATTGGATAAGTAAGGAGCCACTTGAGCAGTGGTCCCTCCTCCATGACACAGACGGCGCTAGGTACGGGATCATGACTAGCAAACTTGCTGAGGTTTACAATTTCATTCTCAGGGGGTACGCGGTTTGCCGCTGGTGGCCATCGTGGAGGGTTCGCTTCACGGCACAATGAAGTACTTTCAGGAGAGGAGTGCAAAAGTTGTACTGCATATGGAAAAATTCGGTGATACACCATATTGTGCGAAGACTATGTTGTACATTGAGGAGAAGGCCAAGAAGGGGCAAATGCACAAGGCTAGACGCACGGGTAATGTGCACCGTAGGTTCGAGGTATGTTTGAAGCAGAAGAGTGGATTTGGGGTTTCCACGCAGGAGATTACTCATGAGGTTAATTTCCATGTCCAACCGAATATATCTGCTACGTGTACGTGCAACAAGCCGAAGCTTCTTCACAAGCCTTGCTCTCACGTGCTATGTGCGGCTGCCAAGACAAAGATGGACACAAGACCGTTTGTGTCGTACTACTTCATGAAGGAGGTTGTCCGCGATACCTGGACAGGCGAGCTGTATGGTTTCCGTGTGGTCGGTAATTTCACGTAGGTACCTCCAAGCGAACGGTTCTATGTTCCCGATTTTAGCCTCCTCCGAGCTACCGTGGGACGACGCCGGACTCGCCGTATTCATAACACGATGGACGAGGCGAAGGCTGGTGGGCCAACCAAACAATGCAGCTATTGCAAGAAATTTGGCCACCGCATGAAGACATGTCCAAAGATGAAAGAAGACCAGGAAAGAAGGGAGGAGGAGGCGGCTGGTGGTGCCTCCGGTTCAGGCCATCAGTAGTCTATGTCGCACTATTTGTATTACGTAATTTGCTACTGCCTCTGACATGCGTGTCATATTTACTTCACGTACCTTACTTATTTCTATATGTACTACGTTTACTTCATGTACTTAATGTATTTCATGTATCCGTGTTATATGTACTTCGTTTATTTCATCTAGTTGTACTATGTAATTTGCTACTGCCTCTGACATGCGTGTCATATTTACTTCACGTACCGTACTTATTTCTGTATGTACTACGTTTACTTCATGTACTTAATGTATTTCATGTATCCGTGATATATGTATCGCATGAGTAGGTATGGCTGGCTTCGAGCTTATAGATGACCGAGAGGACCGAGATCACCGGTCTAGGCTGCTGGCTTCAGGAGACCGTGATCTCGGAGTGTTTCGGACTCGTACACCTGATCACGCGTGGAGGATTCACGAGTCCTGGATCGAGAGGTACGTTAGTTGATTGTATCTACGTTTTCGTGTTTTAGTAGTAATTTGACTAATTTCCTGTTATGACAGGCTTGCGTGGTCCGGTTTACTACCACTCGCCCGGATGGTTGAGGCGGTGGACGACGAGGACATCGGAGACCCGGCTGCAGCGGGTGGTCGTTCCAGGAGGTTTCCATTCGATGCCTCGTTACTCACCGCACTTGTGGACAGGTGGAGGCCGGAGACCCACACCTTCCACTTCGCCTGGGGGAAAATGACGGTCACGCTGCAGGACACGGCCTGCCTACTTGGCCTACCTTTGGCGGGAGAGCCGGTAGGTCCGCTACCGGCTCTTGCCGGTTAGCCTGAGGATCTTGCGGAGAGGTTTGCCCCAGCTCTACCGCCTGGGCCACCTCAGATTGAGGTGTTAAGAGCGCGCCAGAAGCACGGACCCAGCCCCGACACTCATGGCTTCACCATTCACGACGAGCCGGACGAGTTGGTTCCCACTCAGCCACCGTTGCCCACGCAGGATACACAGGACCCCGAGGAGGCTGACCCGACACTAAGGGTGGGCAGGCCGCCTAGAGCGGGAGCGGGACAGGCTAGGCCGAGGTACTCACCTTCACTGATCAGGAAGAGGGGACGACGAGGCATTTGAATTAGGCATTTCTTTCAGTAAATTTTATTGTAACAGCATTATGAATTAGTACACTTGTGTTCTGTGTTAGTTCTCGATGGAGCATCTTTAGTTCGTTCTCATTATTGCACGTTTCGACGGTAGCCGGATCATTCACCATCTCCTTACGCTCCATGACTTCCGGAGTGTTTTATTTTAAAATGACAATTCAATGATCGAGATGCTATCTTTCAATCTTTAAAATCAAATCTGAAGACAAAATGATTGTACACCACTTCTCACGAGACAATCACTCCTACCTTACGACTTAGGCCATGCATTCTATCCAGCGTACATGTCATCATCTTTGCACCCACTCGTGCATGAACTCAAATGTGGAGAAACTATGTATTATAGAATACGTACATATCTCATCCTTACTAATTAATTTTAGCAAACACAATCAACTTATTTGATCAACCACAACCAAAATCAGTAGCAGCAGGTGGAAGAGATCGGTGACTCTTAGCTGGATCATCATAGTAATGTCGTGCCTCAAAGTTTTATCTTTCGTAATTGACTGTTTTAGAAAGCATCCAAATCGTAGATTCTAAATTCCCCAGCTGCCCTTGCATTTTTCTTGTTCCTCAGAACATTAAATATAACAGACATGTTCCTGTTAGTATCAGCCTTTGCTGCCTCTGATGAATGACCGATATGCATGTTAAGGGGAATTATATTATTAAAGGCAAGTTACTAATGATAACATATTAACGAACTGTTACTGCGAAATTAACATCTATATTCGATTACGTAAGCATAGATTACACAGCCACGTTACACTGCCACATTAATAGTTCGCTACACATGTCGTCCATACAACAAGAAATTATTTGCTATCAATTCTAATACGACTACATGAAATCATCTTCACTATCGCTTGCCGTCTTTATCCCTTCAGCGGGGGCTTTGAAGCAAAATAGCTTGGAGATGTCCTCGTCACTCAACGAGCACTCGGTTAACGCCTTTTTGGATGAACTGCATACGCCTTTACCCTTTGATAATAGAACATCTTTTTTAGATGTGCGCCCACATTTTGCGAAAGGTGGAAATCCAGCATGTTTGCGTTCCTCTTCTTCAAATGTTGTCTTCATTAAGTGTCTTCTATTAGCAAATGGGTCTCTCCAATATCGGTCCACATGGCCGAAATTTGGGATCTCACAGTTCAGCAACCCTACATCCTCCGGATGTGCCTACACACCGAGAATGTGATGTATGAAACAAAAATGGTGCACCAAATGGTTACAACTAAGAACAAATAAATTGTACTAACCCTTATGTGCTTATTGTACTGAGATTGCGGGATACTTATCGTTCCTTCGCAGAAAAAGCATTTTGTGTACTTCGCCCCAGGTAGTTTTTTTAAGCTCCTCCACCCTCTCCCACATCTTATGGAACTCTTTCAAACGCTTGCACACCTGCTTGGACGTAAATCCAGGGAAACCCTTTCTCGCTAACACATCTGCAAGAGCACGCGTATGAACGTCCTCAAAGATCTGCGAACGCATAATTTGACACCTCCACCTCATCAATTCCGCACTAGTAAAAAGTTCGTAGTCCAATCTCGGGTTCCAAACTACATCACTGGCATCTAGTAATTTACACGAAAAATTATTATTCCACAAAATAGACATTGTAGATCTAATGTTTCAACGTATATGAGGAGGAAATATATTGGAAGACTTACCTCTATCGTCGCTATCCATTCGCGAACTACTTCTTCTTCTGCTCTCAAATCTAAACAATCTACTCCTAGATACCAACAATTTTTCGGAACAACTCAAAGAATATTAACTACATGCTGGGAGCGTCTGCTCACCCGGTTAAATAGAAGAAGGGGTGCGGAGGTCCTGGCGACTAGGACAAATCGCTACTGGTCGTGGCGATTACTGACAATCGCCATGTCGCAATCAGTAATCGCCATGGCATCTGGCGATTCCATAATACATCGTTCTCGTTCGTCGGTCCACGAGGGGCCAACTGCAAAATGAACTGTTACGGTGTCAAAAGAGGCATATTCTCAATAATGAACTACATGATGCAGCTCTAGTTGCTGGATGCAGAGGACGTGGACGCGGCAGGAATAGATTCAGGGGGAGCACGCGAATAATAAAGGCTATAAAATAAAAAGAGTCTAATCGCCACAGGTCCTGGCGATTTCCTCTTATCGCCATGGGTCCTGGCGATTTCTTCTTATCGCCATGGGCCTTGCCGATTCCAAATTGAATCGGCAGCTGGGTCGGCGATTGGGCCCTATCGCCATTGCCCATGGCGATTTCTGCCTAATCGCCAAGCGTACTGGCGATTGGAGGATAATTTTGCAAAATTTCCGAATGCGATAATATTTCTGAAATTTCTGAATAAAAAATTATTATTTAGAAAAAAGCTCCCTGAATGAGCCTCTTCCTGTTGGGAGTGCTTTTATCTCCAATTACAAAGGCGACGACTAGTCATTTTAGCATCAAATGATTCAGGTGATTCTTCTTGGAAATGCACCAAATAATTTTTGAGTGTATATGATAGGACTGTTGATTGTGTCATCTGTTGAGGTTCAAGTCGGTTACCTATCAGAATACATCAATCAATGTTGGGCCATGAAGAAAGCGATAGAGTTTCAAAAAATAAGTTAGTTGGCTAGTCGATCACTTGACAATGTTTTCAGTGCAAGCAGGTCGTCGATGTTTCGTATGCCTTCCAACGGGCTAAAACGGAGGCAGCATGATGCGGCCTTGCCTATTCCCGGTGCCTGCTATCCCTTGGATATTGCAACCGTGAGGCAAATCCTCTTGACAACTAAAATTCATCAAAATAAAACGAGAGGAAAATCGTCGAGAAAACTCTCGCGACAAGTAAACAGTGAGCAAAACCTCTCAAAACTGGCTCGTCGTAGAAACACCGAAATTGCATGTGGTTTACCCAGGACGAAAATAAAAATTAATGGCATTTATCCCTCGGAAAAGATGCACTTGATGCGTTATTACCGTCAGGAAAAAGAACCAGTAGCGAAGTCAGGAATCATTTAAAGTCTGAACAAACAAGTGTAATACTATGATTTTTTTTTATCTTCGACAAGGTTTTCAGACGATACAGCGTCATTCGGCTGTGGAACCAGGCACTTGCCCCGGCTGGAGGGACGATGGCTCCGCTAGTGATTAGAACGTTATGTACATTTTATTTTACTGCTGTGATAGTCATAGAAATTATACTTGAGTGTGATGGGGCTGGGGAACACCATTGAGAATATTAAACTTAAATTGACATTTCTGTTCGGTGCTGGTATCGTGTTTATGGTCGTCATAAATAGTAATTGCTGGCAGACTTGTGCGGGTCAGTCGGCAAAATCATGGCTACATGGAAACTAGAAAGAACTCCCGCGCGTTGCCGCCGCGAGGATGGTAGAAATAGATTGTCAGTTACGAGAAAACAACACATTAAATGATCCCGAACATATGAAGGAAAACAACGATTAAAATGGTTGTGGCATTTGGTAACTTACTCTCGTGCAAACTACTGCCGGTAATTAATTTGCCCTGCCTAGAGGAAACATACTTGCATGTGCAATTGAAGTCCCAGCCAAGGCTAAGCCTTTCATCTTTCTAGTGTTGAATGCTCATTTCTATATCTATATTTATACTCCTATAAAAAGTATAACTTAGACTTAGATTTTGATGTAACCAATCTTAACTGTCCATCTAGTTATCTCACGGTTCATAATTTAAGTTAATTACTGGATGCCTTTCAATTGCAAGGAACAATTACTCACTTAATCAACCCCTTTTTAACTTCTGTACTAACTACATCCTCCTAATTTTCCTATATCTCCCTCTTTCCATATCATGGTAGATCCTATTTATTGATATAAAATATTCCGGTACTATACATCTATACCAATATAAAAAGTATAAGTTAGGATTTAATCTAAATAATTTTGACCATTTATAATATTTACAATCTTTAATTTTTAGATCCAAGGGTTGGAACCTTACCCTCTATTATCTCCCCTACTAATTGTCTACTTTGACTGCGTGTTTCAAAAATCAATAAACAGCCAGCTTAATCCCACTATTACGGATTTAATTCTCAATCGATACCGCCAAAATTTACTTTTTATAACCTCTTATCTTTCCTGTCCAATTGCAAATATCTTTCTCTAATCCCTACTTCCATGCAGAAATAATACGAAAAATATGCATTGCACGTGCCCTCTTGCTAGTACAACAGGAATTTTGAGAAGTATAAGTCAGCAAATACAGACATATGGAGATGGCGATCCCAGCAACAAAATTCTGATACAGAGAGTTGTCTTATGAGTTCAAACACTCTATATGATATCTGCAGTATAAATAATAAAACTAATATTACGGATGATTCTATGAATATTTGAATGAACAAAGAATTCAAACTTGTCTACTTACAGAAAGATATATTGCTGCAGCGAGCATGAAGTTGAGCAATAGGTAACCCGGAATGAAAGATAGAAGCCATTTTGGCTGCCCGTTAGGCATGCTAGACCTTTGCGTATAACAAAAAATCTTCAAGACATGAAAGAAGCTCCACCAGCATCTTGACACCGGAAGCACCACGTAAAAATACAAAACTCTGGAGTTAATAGAAAATCTATGTGCACATCACGGTTACTAGGTTTTATAGCTCATTGGCAAGATAATGTTGAAATCTATGCGGAAGCACTTCGGTGTTGGGATGCCAGCTGGATGCTTTCTCGGTAAAATACTTGGAGATTCTGGTGGTGATCCAAAAGCCCCGCGAGGGCTATAGGCCACTAGTGGATCGGGTTGCTAGTCGCCTACCACATTGGAAAGCTGCCATGATGACAGTGCCTCGCGAGGCCTTTAGCTAGACCACTAGTGGATCGGGTTGCGGGTTAAATCGGCTCTAGCGCCAATCCCACTCCACCAGCTCATGGTGCTCAACCTCTACAAGTTGATTCCTCTAGCATGGCCATCAAGTCGTAGCGCGGGGCACTGTCACAATAGAGACGGCTATCTTCCTCAGGAGGTACAACTATAAATGAGGATATTATTCAGGCGGATCCGGTTTGGCATAATTATGATGCCATAATATATGCCTATACGGGCCGCAAAATGTGACAGATCTCCCATGAAATGGGAATAGCCCATATAAGGATATCTTATACAGTTTAGCAAGAGCAGAATAAGCACAATACAGTATTCAAGAAGAAATGGTATGGATGACAAAAGGAACGGCTTTTCATGGAAGTAGCACGATTCTTTGATCGAATCAGCTGCAGCTCGTACAGATGCTATTTCATCCGCTCTTAGGACAAAGGAGGAGGAGTCGGGCTAAATAGCGTTTAGTTGAAGGGCGTCGTTTGCAAGGTAATCCTGGCTTCTTTGAAAGATAATTGGGTTGCTAAACTTATCGAAAGTCTCCTACCTGTGATAATTGGTCAAAATTTCTTCACTACAGCGATTGACTTACTACTGAAACGACTTAATATCACTTGTAGGACTATCTTCGAATATAACTTATCAAACCATTTATTTACTTAGCCACTAACCTTAGAACAATTTCAACGAAATCTTTTAATTTCTCATTTTTACTATGTTCAATTTTATGTATTCATCTATCTGTTACGCCTACTTGTTCAACACTATATTTAGATTTTTCTCTTCTAAAAGGAACATCCACTCTCACAATTCCCTCTTCTTCTACAAAAAAAAACCGGAAATATTTTAAAAAAAATTAGGCATACAGCGTACAAAAAGCTCGCGTTCTTCTTTATCTCTAAGCACGGGATGTTCTCCCCTCTGCGTAACAAGAGAAAGAAGCAATTGCCTCATTCTAGTTTTTTTTCATGTATATCTATGGTATCCACGTTAAAGATGAGGGCCTTCTGACGATGCATAGCACTCGGATACATAGAGAAGACAACAAAGACCCTCCGCCCGACTATCCTAGTCAGCCGAAGGCTCGGGGGCTACACCCTCTGGGTGCACTGCTCGTGCCCCTAGAGTGAAATCTACGGAATCAATCAAAGACCCGGGGGTTACACACATCTTTTCGTCGCCATCGACAAGTTCACCAAGTGGATTGAAACCAAGCCAGTTGCCACGATCACTGTTGAAAAGGCCGTCGAGTTCATCCGGGACATAGTATATCGTTTCGGCGTTCCTAATAGCATAATCACAGACAATGGCACTCAGTTCACCGGCGGCGCCTTCCTCCAATTCTGCGATGACTACAACATTGGCCTCAACTTCGCTGCCGTGGCACACCCACGCACCAACGGACAGGTTGAGCGGATCAATGGCTTTATTATGCAAGGCATCAAACCTCAGATCTTCCAACGCCTGAAGACATTTGCGGGTAAATGGGCAGCCGAGTTGCCCTCGGTACTCTGGAGCCTACAGACTACACCCAACCGATCAACCGGGTACACACTTCATGGTTTATGGAGCCGAGGCCGTGCTGCCTACTGACTTGGACCACGGGTCTCCGCGCATCCGCGCCTACACTGAGGCCGAGTCAGCGGAAGTAAGACAAGATGCTATCGACCAGCTCGAAGAAGCACGCGAAGTCGCTTTTCTTCGGTCGGCAAAGTACCAGCAGGGCCTACGAGGCTATCACAGCCGACACGTACGCGGCCGCTTGTTCCACATTGGCGACTTGGTTCTACGCCGAGTCCAGTCCAACAAAGACAAGCACAAGCTCTCACCACAGTGGGAGGGTCCGTACGTGGTCGCCGAGGTACTACGCCCGAGGGCTTACCGACTGAAGGATAACGATGGCAACGTCATCACCAACATATGGAACATTGAACAGCTGCGTCGTTTCTATGCTTAAATTCTGTACTTCAATATTACGGACGAATGAATAAATATTCTTTCGCTCTACTTGAAACAATTATCGGTGTTCTCGACTGGCCCGCTATGCACGCTAACAGCCATGCATAACGGACACTCGGGGGCTACACCACCCTGGGTGCGCCCAACCGCACTCGGGCTTCTTTCATTCGGATAAATTATTTTAGTACTGTGTATACAATTCGATGTTAAACTCTTCGTCTTCGATCGCCGATCTACACCACAACCCTGCGCTACACGGGACAATAGCCCACGACTAATATCTATGCAAAGGGAGCTACAACGGGTCGGCAAGAGCACACACAACGGATTAACATACACACGAATAAATCTTTTGCGAAGGAAGAAAATTAATAGACTTTAAGCCAAGTTTGCTACAAAACGCATACATTTCAAGTATTCACTCGGACTTCCCGAACAATTGACCTACGCGTTCCACATGCTTACCCTTACAGGCCGGCGCGGTCGACGAGGGAGATCGCCATGGTTTCAACCACCGCCATCAGCTCCATAACTGCTTTGTCAGGAACATCGACGGCATACCCTTCCCCGATTGCTTCCATGTCAAGCAGCAGGTAATGGGACTTAGCCACCGCAAGAGACAATACTGCTCTGGATACTGTGGCCTCCTTCTGCAGCAACCTCGCCTGGTCGGGCACCCATCGAAGGAGCTTCGCGATCACCTCTGCGTGGTCCGAAACTGGGTCATCCTCCCACAAGATGTCACAGGCTATCCGACCCGCCGCCTTCAAAGACTCAGTCGTCTCAGTGACCTTCTGGAGACATATTTGGAAAGCTACGGAGACAGAATGAACCTATTAGCGGGACATACGGCAGACCCCGACTGACCAAGACCCGAGTCAAGGACTTACCGGCGGCGGAGTCTACGGCCCTCTTGTTCGCCAACTCGACGGCCTCCAAAGCCCACCTCAGGCTACCGTCCATGACGACCGCCTCCTTCTCCAGCTGCTCGATGTAGGTTTTCTCCACCCCGAGCTCCTCCTGAAGCTTGGAGGCCCTGTCTTCGACGGAGGCAAGTTGCCCGACGCGGGCCTTCATCGCCTCAAGCTCCTCCCTGAGCTTGGAGGCCTCATCCTCCGCAGCTGCAGGTGACAGGTCAACACAGAGAAAGCAGAAATGATCAAAGAAAGCTCGATTTCCTCACCTTGAGCCCGGGCGGCTTCTTGGGAGATACCACTTCTCAGCGCTGCAATCTCAACCCCTCGCACGCGGGCTACTTCCTGCATCACCTCGAGGGTCCCCTTCAAGTGGTCCCACTCAATCTTGCGCTGGCTGAGCTGGTCGAAGGCGGGGAGTTACCCCAGCAGAAACTTGGTCTTGTCCCTAGACCATCTTGTCAAGTTCTGCAAGAAAAAATAAAGGAGATTAAGCTACTCGGATACATAGAGAAGACAACAAAGACCCTCCGCCCGACTATTCTAGTCAGCCGAAGGCTCGGGGGCTACACCCTCTGGGTGCACTGATCGTGCCCCTAGACTGAAATCTATGGAATCAATCAAAGACCCTCCGCCCGAGTATCCTAGTCAGCCGAAGCCTCGGGGGCTACACCCTCTGGGTGCACTGATCGTGCCCCCAGAGTGAAATCTACGGAACCAAACAAAGACCCTCCGCCCGACTATCCTAGTCAGCCGAAGGCTCGGGGGCTACACCCTCTGGGTGCACTGATCGTGCCCCCAGAAGTGAAATCTACAAGACGCAAGAGAAAAAACAACACACAACAACAAAAGGCGTACCTGCATCAACGGCAGGATCTTTCCGTTGACTAGGTTGGTGCTCTCCCAGACCGTCTTCAACAGCGTCGGAAGCTGCTTCCCGAGCTGGGAGGCAGCGTTCATCACCTCCTCCCACTCTCCCGCCTCCTGGACGTCGTCGATCTCCCGGAGGAACGCACTCGGCCTTGAGGGATCCGCTTGCCGGACCCATAGAGGTTGAAGCGCCAGGTGGAAGCATGCGGAGGAGGTGGCACGCGCCCGATGTCCTCCACCTCCACCGGTGGCACCAGGTTTCCCCGGCGGTCAGGCGGGGTGGTCTGCGTTTGGCTCGGCTCTACCCGTTCCGCCACAGCAGGAGCCTGCGCTTCGGCGTCGAGTTCCTCTGGCCAAGGAACAGGCGGCAGGGTCGACAGCCTCGGAGGAGTCGAGGGCCGGGCATCTGGTCTCGACTGGCTCCCGCCTCAACCGGATCCCAGGGCACCCGACTCATCCCTTGGAATATCCCCTGTTCTCTGTGCCCTACAGAAACACCCAGGCCCGTTAGTTCTGAAGACAAAGCAAGCAAGGAGGTGTTCACTCGACAGCTTACTTGGTGGATCGGGGAACGGGGACACGTTTCCCGGGCCTCGGGGCCCGCGGCCTTGATGCAGCGGCCGCCGGAGTCGGTGACGCTGGAGAACCGCTCTGCCCCCCGAAGGCAGCATCAGCAGTCGACTGGGGGAGATTTCATCACCGGCCGTTTGAGGAGTTTCCTTGGCGGCGGCAGCTGGAGCTGTCGGGGCAGAGAGTCATCTTGTCCCCTCGGGGCGGCGTCGGTGGCCGTCCTCCTACTCCGCCGTGCGCGAAGAGGGACATCATCCTCATCCTCTTGGGGTTCCTCCTCTGGCGCTGCTGTCACCACCGGCAGAGGAGCGCTGGGCACCTCCGACGCAGGTGTTCCTCCCCCTGACGACCCGGCACCAGTGGACAACGCTCGGACGTTTCCCTGCGCCGGCTGCCCTTTGCTTGGAATATTAGCGTATTGGGGCTGATTCCAGATCTCGTTCTCCGGGAGAGAAGCCGAAGAACTGAACCCGAATAAATCCTGTGAATTTGGAGGACACAAACGAAGGCCGAGTATGACTCCCTTGAAACACAGACTACAAACGACGACATCGGAGGATTGGTTGGTCACCTGGTTCGGGGAGTTGGCGTGGCTATAGGGTGCCGGGTGTCTGGAAGTGTCCAAGTCTGCTTCCTAGGCCATCAGCCTCCCGACTCGTCACCTGAACTCCTCCTCCGAGAGCTCGACCGTTGACTCCCGGGTCACATCCCGATGGTCGGTATACTGATACATCGGATGGACACTGAGCTTTGCCGGCTGGATTCGGTGTCTGATGAAAGTGGCCACAACTCCGACCCCAATGACTCCCGACTGGAGCACTTGGGAGAGATGAGCCATCAGGACTTCAACCCCGGGCTGCTCCCACTCCTTCGGCAGCTCCGTCTAGCTCGCTCTCACCTCGGGAGGCTGACCCACGAACTCTAGGAGCGAAGGCTCAGGATTGCCACAATAGAACCACTCTGAATTCCACCCCTTGTTGGAAGTTTGGAATGGCAATTCCAAGTAGTACTTGACGGCCCCCGGCCTCAGCTGGAACCCGGCGCCTCCGACAACCGCCGGGCTATTCTTGCTCGGCTGCGGCTTGACGATGAACAGCTGCTTCTAGAGCGCGAAGTGCGGTGGTATCCCAAGGAAACACTCCCAAAGCGTGATGAAGCATGCTACGTGGAGCAGTCCGTTGGGGTTGAGATTGTGCAGCTCCAGCCCGTAGAAGTAGAGGAGTCCGCGCAAGAACGGGTGCACCGGGACAGAGAGACCACGGTGGAAGAAAGAGGTGTGGGCGACGAGCTCACTGGTATTGGGAGTCGTCACCTCTTCTCCAGTGGCAGGACGCCACTCGATCAGCTCCCTCGACGGGAGCACCCCCGCCTCCACCAAGGTCCGCAGCCGGGCTTCTATGGCGGTGGACTTGGACCAAGGCGCCATTGTACCAGTGGAGGAGGTGTTCTCACTGAGTGCAGCCCACACCACTGTGTCTTCCTCCTCTTCGAGCAGATCTACTTTCCGGATGGAGGTGGGCATTCAGTGGCGGCAGGTCCGATCTAGGGTTTCTATTGGATGCCTGATCGGGGTTCAGCCGGCTAGGATGGGGAGGTAAATGCGTGGAATGGCGGCGAAGTGGAATCCAAGCGGCGGCAAGATGGATTCGAGATCAACGGCAATTTGGATTTGCTGGGCGGCGGCACTCTCAACTCAGAGTAGCGGGAAGACGAAAGGTTTCGGGTGCGCAGAAGAGACAAAGCGTGAAAAGGTAACCAATGTGAAAGCACCAGGTTTTAAAGAGGAGAGACAGCCGGGTGGGAGCGAATTTTCTGGTCCCGCGAGATGGCCCTTCCGCTTCCACGGTGTGACTTTTCCGCACTCACCGCGTGACTTTTCCATTTCAACGGCGCCAAGTTTTCGTTTCCGAATCCCGCGTGATCGGGGCTTCAACGGTTAGCCTTCCGGGGATAACGGCCGTTTGAATACACCCCCCCCATAATGAACGACTGTAACGTACCTTTAACGGGTCACTAGTCGGTTACCGAACAACTCGGGACTGAACGTTACGGTTTTGAAGGGTTTCGAGGATTGGCCTCCAGGGGAACGCAATCACTGAATACACCCGAGTGAAGGGCAGCTGTGGTGCGCCTTCAGTGGGCCACTAGTCGGGTAGCAAGCAGCTCGGAGCCACCGGTTTCTCCACCCGAACATTCCGGAGGTTTTACCCTGGAATCTCCGGGATCCAGAATTTCCGGATTCAGTTGAACGTCCAAGCCTTAGGCTCCGCCACTCGGGACCGAAGCGCTACAGCTTGTGTTCTGGTTTTGACGCGAATTTCGAGGGCATTCCCCTAGAGGGACACTGGCTGGATCCGAACCACTCGGGAATTCAGTCGGGATTCATGGTATGTCCCCCGCTGAGCTATCAGCCGGTCTCCATCCGCTGGAAATGACTAGATACCACCAGAACTTACCCGTTATTAACTCAACTGCCATGATATTCCTGCCCTGCGGGTGAATATTACTCGGCTTATTATCTCTACTCTACAGAAGTTCTATGAGTCCCTCACAATCTTCCTGCAGGCAACAAAAAGGGCGTGCCTAAGCAGATGCTACTCGGGAAAAAAAGGAGGCAAAGGCACCCGGCTTAGGCGTTATCATTACGAACTACGGCCAGATCGTGAAGGACTCGGGGGCTACTGACGATGGCATAGCACTCGGGTATCGTCAAGGAGGACAAAGTCGGCCCTCTGGACACAGGATGGGTCAGGATGACTACTCAGAGCCCGACTTCTACACGGGGGCGCCTCATCGACTTGGAGTACAAGACAGGAATAAGTACCTGCCCGGCAACACCGGATTCAGTTGTAACTAACTAGGAAATCAATCGGTAAACCGATCCAGACTCTTGTAACTCTATCCCGGCCGCCTATATAAGGCCAGGTAGGGATCCCCCGATCGGGAAGAAAAGCTAGATTCACATAGAAGCATTCGTATTCTTAGATACATAAACCCAAGCGCTCCTGAGATCTGTTCTCAAGCTCTTGTGGCACTCGGAATACAAGCAATACCACCTACCAAACACAGGACGTAGGGTATTACCTCTTCTTGAGGGCCTGAACCTGCCTAAACTTTGTCTCCCGTGTGCACCCATCTAGATCTGCTGTGCTCACGCTGCCCTATATTCAGTATTATCGGATCTAAACACCGACACCTTCTTTTGCAGTTCATATCATCGTGAATGAGGAAGTAGTCAGTTTCGTGCATAAACTAGGCTAAAGATCTGACAGAGGTTGACTTGCTGGCTTGTGAGTTGCGTAAAGACCTTTTTTTACGTGACAAGAAAAAGTGACTACGGATTCCCCTTTTGGTTTGCGAATCCTTGTTTCTATCCTTTGAGTGCATGCCCATAAGTAATGATCAAATCAAGTATATCGATCAAACAATCCCAATACCGTGAAAGAGAAACTTCCCAGCTGCAAGGAAGCTTATCATAAACGGCTTCAACAAGGGTTTTTATTCATTCTTTGAGCAAAAAGATAAAGATCGGATAGACTCGAACTGCAATTGCAGGCAAAGCGTCGATAGTATCGAGTGTGCACAACAACTATGATGTTGGATATTGAACACAAACACAATGGACACGACGATGCTTTTTAATTGGGTTTAGCCTCGAGGAGGCGTAATCCTGCTGAGAGACGTGAGTTTAGTTCCTCGGATCCGTGCCTAGGAAGGCATCATCAAACATGGATTAGTTTCTCTCGCTCCTACAAACGGGCCCTTGGACACGAGAGAGACCTACGCAAGGAACTCCGGCCACACCTAGAAGATGTGAGAGCTTTTATTCTAAATGAGAGATGATTTATTTTATAGGTTAGTGGAGGGGGACAGATGACCCTCCCATGCTCTTGGCGGGATGAGAGAGGTAGGATAGAATTATCATAGTTGGTCTATAGACTAGGAGTATGAGTACTAAGGTTTTAGTCCATGGCTCATGGTGAACTAAGTGGGCTTTATGGACTGCCTTCTCTTTGTGTCTTTCCTTGCTCGAGGCTTGATCTTGACCTTATGTTTGACTTATTCATTTTATGTTTGAGCTTTTTGTTGATATATGTTGTAAGGAAAACTCTACACGCCGGCCTGCTGATGAAGACATTCCATCGGCCTACTAGAGAACCGTCCATCACAAAACGAGCATCCGACGATTTTCTTAGTGTCTATATAAATGGATCAACCCTAAAATAATTCCACACCTCCCTCCTTTCAACCTCATGCCGCCATCGTCCTTCCACCTCCTCTCGTCCTCACGCTACGTGCTTTGCTCGGTCGACGCACCTGCTGCAACCTGTCCGCGCACTGTTCTGCCCCAACGATGCGCTCCAGCTGGGCACCGCCATCGACCTTGCCTACCTCATGAACCACCTCACCTCGCTCGCGTGCAAGGGCGGTAGCTTCGGCAGCCCCAGACCTAGCCCCGTCGAGGCCCTCTTCGCCAACAACCACCCAGACCGGAAGCCACCGGCCGCGTGCCGCCCGCATCCGGACAAGTGATGTCACTGGTGTCGTGGAAGCCACGCCTCGACTGCATCGATGAGTCCATCGGCTGTGGCTCCATGCAAAGCCTCCTTCAACTTCCAGATCCATGCGTGTTTTCTTTGGCCCATGGATGGGTCTCGCACCCCGTAGGTAGTCGCTCGACGTCCATGTTAGCCACTGCTTCTTCGTCCTCATCGACGCCAATCAGAAACCCGGCGACTACTACATGGTACCCCGGCATTGTTTCCACGAGCCTTCTTCCGCCGGCATCGTCGTCAGCAACACGGACTCGACAAGCATCTACTGCAACTTCTCCATTAGTTGTTGATGGAAACGAATGATTATTGTACATGAGAAATGAATGATTGTTGTACATAAAACAAATTATTGTTATGTGAGAAACAAAATACTCGAATGAATGAAACATAAACTATCGACGATCGGTAAACCGTCGATCTTACGGTATTCATGGAACGATGATACTTAGGGGGTAGGGACCTCTAGGGCACAAGGCCAAGAGATCTGATGGCAAGGAAAACGCCCTTTTTATACAGGTTCGGGCCTCCCTCAGGATAGTAACCCTACGTCCTGTTCGTATATATTGATCAGAGAATGTCTTTACAAGGGATGTATATGTTTGTGGCTATCTTAAGCCTAATCGGAGACTATGACGACTAGTTCCGCTGGTCTCAACTCCTTCGAGGTGGCGGGTCTTCTCGTGAGAGTCACTGGGATCTCTCTTCCTTTTAAGGCCTGTTATCGGGATTGACTTCCTAGTTTAAGGGGTGTCTTCCCTCCTCACGGAGGGTTACCTTATCTCTTGGGAATCCTTACCGGATACGTATTCCGATTCCGATAATCCAGGGAATCGTATACGGATATCTCTTCGTATACAGGATACTATACTATACATCGTTAAGCCCCCCATCATTACGTAAAGTGAGGTCATGACTATTCTGTAGGAAATCTGCCCTTTTCGGGGAGCAACTCTGAGTAGGCGACTTCAAGTACTTTTGTTGACAATGCTCTCGAGTAGATAATATCTCTACCAGGTAGTCACGATATCCTTGTCGGGATAAACCTCCGGGTAGTCCAAGGATTTTGCTGGGCTAGCTTGCACATGAAGCATTTTTGATTTAATCTGATCCGTCGATCACGGACACGCGTTCGCCTGGTAGTTTTCTAGGAAACCGAACCGTCGTGCCGGAAAGGCCCCAGAATATCCAGGCCCCATGTCGTGAAGGGCCACGACAAGGGAATCGTCTGCAATGCTTGGATGGGCTGGTGAATGCGTCTACCGTGAAATTGGTACTGACGGCATTGTTTCACCAAGCCAATAGAATCCTTGTCTAAAGGCCTTTTCGACCAGAGTTCAAAAAGATGCATATGCCCCACACACCCCTTCATGGATCTCCTCGAGTAATTATGTACCCTGCTTCTAAGGTATACACCGCATGAACACTCCGGGAGTTCCTCCTTGGTAGAGGACTCTGTCGACTAGAGAGTACATCCTGGCGCGTCGGGCAAGCTGCTCGGATAGTGTATCATCCTCAGGTGTAGTCCGATCGAGGAGGTACCTGCGGATGGACTCTCTCCACGAATCCTCAGGATCGAGGGGAGCAACGAGTCGACCCGCTACTCCCCTTGGAGCGTCAATACTTAGTGACATCCTTGAATGGCCCTCGGACTCGAAGTCAGCCATCCCTTCGTCCACAGGTTCGTTAGAAACTATGGACGGCGTCGAAATCCTTTTTGCAAAGGTCCCGGGTGAACATAGAGATCATGAGGACGCCAGGCGGGTAAGACTATCGGCTCGACAGTTATCCTTCCTTAGGATGTACCGTACTTCGAACCCGATGAATTTCTTCTGCAGCTTCCTCACCTCTGCTAGGTCGCTGCCATGTTCTAGTCTAAGATCTGATATTCCTTGGACACTTGTCTCACTACCAGCTGTGAGTCCCCACTCACGAGTAGGCGACGGATACCAAGTGCGGAAGCAACTCGGAGACCGGCAAGAAAACCCTCATACTCGGCTCTGTTATTTGTGGCCAGGAAGTCAATCTGCAGTGCATACTGCAGGCATTCTCCGGTTGGTGAAGTCAGTTCCAGCATGGGACTAGTCGGCTGTGGAGTTCCTTGAGCCCCCAGCTCAGGACGCCTGTCGTCCGACTTGAGGGAAGGTCTAATCCCCGGTCGTGGCGCTTCTAGATATAATCAACAACTAAAAATGTTAGTCGTAATCTGCTTTTACTGAAACTAACCTTTTGCCTTTTGCTTGCTTTGTCCGAGACCTAGAGGAGCAATTGGTCCAGTCAGAGCAGGAGCGGGGAACCGACCTCGAGGCGAAGAGGTCTCGAATGGCTGGATGCAGATAGCGTGCTAAACTAACTTAACACTTTTTGATTAGTAACTGTGCTTAATCTGTGTGTTTTGTTTTCTGAAAGTTGATCATTTTCAAAATTAACTGCATTGTGAATGTTGTCAGACGCAAAGGTTCTCGAGGACTTAGTCAAACTTCACGTTCACCTTTATTGACTTAGGCTTACGAGTTGCGCCGTATGCCGCTGACTGCGATCGACCAGGCCTCAGGTTTAGTCGGATGGAGGTCTCAGAGGCTCCTCATCATCAGTAAACGTGATAAGGGGTCTTCGTACAGTCTATCATGGCCATAGCAGCAACTCGCATTCCCTTGTCGTAGGGATATTGGACGCCAGTTAGTAAGTCCTACGTTTGCCCTGATTATGACAACATTGCCCTCTATCAGTGATGCCTTCCTGCTCAAAGTAGTCGGGGATGCGGATAAGCAGGCGAGTTCTGTTGGCCTAGTCATATCCGCACCTTCTCTTCTTCCTTTACTCGTGGTCGGGGAACGTTGCTACGGAACCAGGGAGTTTAGTCGACCAGGCTTCAGGTCTCGTCAGGTGGGGGGCTCAGTGGCTTCCCCTGTCATCTGCAGACATGTTAAGGGGTCTTTCTCGCATCCCTGACGGTTGCAGCGCGGAGCCCTTTCCCTTTGTGCAGGTTGAATCGTTGGTACGCATATGTGTACGCTTTTTTTCCTAATGCCACATACTTATCCAGCCCCCGACTGTCTTATTCGAGAAGTTTCTCGGATAGGTAGGCTGAATAAATATCAAACTAGAAACTTGATATTAAAAAACTGTGACCTAACTGAAGTATCATTTACAAGCTACTGTAAGAAAAATCTGCTAGGAAAAAACTAGAAGTAGAAAACATCACTTCCTCCTCTCGAGTTATCGTTGGTTGCTCTAGAGACTCTCGTGCTCTTGTCGTGACCCGCTGAAAAAGCTTGTCGAGTGCGCGTGCTAGGCGACGGCGTCCGGAGCGTCTTATCATCGGCTTGTTCGTAGCTTGATGACTTGAGGCTGGAGCTGGGGCAACCTAAGACAAACTGGCGATCGATGACTGTGCGATCTTACCGAAGGTGCTTGCACGAGGAACTCTCTAAGGGGACTCGACTATCTCTTTACTGCTAACTCGAGCAACCTGGATCGGGCGACTTCTCCTGTGGAGCCGTTGTCTTGCTGAGGAGAAAGTCATTTTTGCCCCGGTTCCAAACTAGTCATAGAACCTGCTCTCCGACTTGGAGGGGGTATTTTCTAAAGTCGTCGCTCGTAGTTACGGTGAAGGTCTTGCTGACGCGGGGGTGCGCGTAGCGGCGTCGGAGTCTGCTCGAGGCTAGGCTTGTCGGTGAGGGATCTTCCCTCAGTTGGAGCTGTGTGCCACCGACCGAAGTCGAGAAGACTCGACTTGGGCTTGGGCCTGCTGTAGTTCAGCCCCCAGCCATTGTAGCCATTGTACTTCATCGGGTGTCGTCAAATCTGCTGCCGGTGGTTGTGACAGCAGATTGTGCACCTCGGCGAGTTTTTGAGCAGTTTGGGACACATATTCCCCCGTCCCTTGAGGGGTTCTGTCTGTTGCGTAGGCATATTCCTGTCCCCGCGGGGAGTAGCCATCGGGCTTTGATGTTGTGAGTCCCCATGCTGATCCGGGTTCTCGAGATCTTCCCGACCGTGATGGATCGCGAGAACCACTCGAGAGTCTGGATTAGATGAGGTGTAGTTCCACTCCATCGTGTCTTCCTAATTGGGAGGGATATTATGATCGGGATCTTGATTGTTTGGTCGATCAGAAGTTGCAGGTGACAGTCCAGACATCGGGCTGGTCGCTCCTGCCTGGGAATCATCGGTTAGCACCAACATTCCTCCGAAGGCCCTAGCGCACTTGGTCCTGAAGTAATCAGCTTCGCAATTCGAGTACTCGCCAGAGGCGTATTCTCTAAGATCTACGCGATCAGTTGCCGGGTACAGATCTATCTGGCCGAAGTTGTCGTAGAAGCCCAGATCTGAGTACCCGGTACGCCACGCGAGAGCGATCGGATCCCCCGCCGAACCTGCTTCTTCCTCCTCGGGTCGAACCAAGGAGGGCCATGCAGTCGGCATCATGGGCTGATCACGACTAGTTGCACATCTTGCCAACTCCGATGCTTTCTTGATGGCTTGAGCCGGAGAGGTCCCCACGGTCGGCGCCATCTGTCGACAATCGGTAAACCGCCGATCTTACGGTATTCGTGGAACAGTGATACTTGGGGGGAAGGGACCTCTAGGGCATAAGGCCAAGAGATCTGACGGCAAGGAAAATGCTCTTTTTATACAGGTTTGGGCCTCTCTCAGGATAATAACCCTACATCCTGTTCATATATATTGATCAGAAAATGTCTTTACAAGGGATGTATATGTCTGTGGCTATCCTAGGCCTAATCGGAGACTACGACGACTAGTTCCGCTAGTCTCGACTCCTTTGAGGCGGCGGGTCTTCTCGTGAGAGTCACTGGGATCTCTCTTTCTTCTAAGGTCTGTTGGATCTAATTTTCTCCGTCTCCGCAGACTTGTAGAACCTGTCCTCCCCTATGGGATTGCTGATCCTTTTATAGGGGGCTTCCCAAGTCGTACCGGATATGGACTTATGCCCGAATAGAACTTTGGCTTCCTTAAACGTCGGGATTGACTTCCTAGTTTAATGGGTGTCTTCTCTCCTTACGGGGGTTACCTTATCTCCTGGGAATCCTTACCGGATACGTATTCTGATTCTGATAATCCAGAGAATCGTATATGGATATCTCCTCGTATACAGGATACTATACTATACATTGTCATAAACAAATTAGCTCAGCAAGCGTCTGTGCATCTTCTCCATTAGTTGTTGATGGAAACGAATTATTGTTGTACATGAAACAAATTATTATTATACGGAAAATGAAATACACGGGTGAATGAAACATAAACACATTAGCCTGGATAAACAAACATTAGTTGTTGTATTGGTTTGAGTAAAATGTTTTCGTCTCGCCCCGCAAATATTTCCACGTTGCCATAACAGAAGGAGCTCATGATGCTGAAAATCTAGCGATTTGAATCATAAGTTTTCCAAAAATCAGGAATTGTATCGTATACATTCCATTGTTGTATTGGTTTGAAACTTTTGTTGCGCAAGTTTTAGTAAAGTGTTTCCCTCTCGCTATACAAATGTTTTCATGTTGGATTAACAGAAGAAGCACACGCTACGTTTGCATATAGAGAGTTGTCCATGTTTCATATTGTCACTAGAATTATTTCATATACTCACTAAAATTATTTCCCATAAATTTAGCTAATCTTGTTTATTGCTAATCTTGCCGTCACATCCAACGGCTGCGACCTATGCTGATGAAATGCTAATATCAGCATGCTGATTTGTAGCACTCGCCATGCTCTAAAGGATCTTGGAGCCCCTGTTAAATGCTTACGTTGTTCTCAAAACAAGATTTAATCTCTATATATAAAAGTAGCTGGGATTCTAGCCTTGTGATTGGTCCACGTGGCGCACTGTGAGTCGTCGGATATCCCGTGTATGGTCCAGATCTTGCATCGATTAACGGGTTGCACTGTTCATACGGGGGGGGTTTGCACTGTTCGCCCGACCCGCAATGAATAGTATCGGGTTTGTACTGTTCACCCAATCCAACCCACAATAAATAGTAGCCAACCCGTTACTATTCACCAAACCCTAAAAACACATAATACATCCATTTTGATCGTCTCGACCCCCTGATTCCATTTTTCTGCTCCTTTTAACCTAAATCTCACTCCTTAATACTCTAATCTTCAAAGAATCCTCATCTTCCTAATTATGTTCCTATTCTCCATTTCTTTTACATTTTTGCTCCCAGTTAGCATCAATTGAGACAAGACTTAGGGCCTGTTTGGTTGGGCTGTGGCTGTTGAAAAAGCTGATGTTGGCTGATTGTTTGAAAAAGCTGCTGCGGCTGTAGAAAAATGAATATATGACTTTTGGTTGATTCAAACCATCTACAACATTTTGGAAAATGAGCACCAAAGCGTCAGCACATTACAAAAAGCTGGTAGAAAGCAGTTTTTTCCAAACAGCTAAATTTACACTACAAACCCCACAGCTACCGTTGGCAAAAACTGTTGAAAAGCTGGTCGTTTAGTTGGGCTGCAGCTTTTTCCAGTGAAAAGCTGTTGAAAAGTCCAACCAAACACCCCCTTAGCTAAAGTAGATAGTGAATTAGATGTGATGATATATTTTAGCCTCGCGCAGATGGCGCTGTAATTTAGCATCGTGCAATTGCGCGAGGTATTGTCTAGTTGTTAGAAAAAGTGACTGGAACCACTTCTAATTTCAGGCAATTATGAAATTAACCTCAGGGCTACAAAGCTAACTTCAGATATGCGAAAATCAACCAAAGTATCATCAATTTCACTGGGCATCCACGGTACATGTTGCCGACGTGCTGGAGCTGTTTTCTGAGCTGGATCGAACTGGACGTTATGTAGATCAGTTATTGTACTTTCAAATCATTGAAGACTACAGAAGATCTCATCCTGAGATCACGAAGCTTCTCGGAATATAAAATGAAGCATCTCTTGCAGGCCTACTCGCAACGCCGCGAGAAGGTTGCATCCGGCCAGCACCTATCGACATGCGACCCAGCTGCAGTGCCCACCCTTGGCACGCTAGACGCTACACCTGCACTGCATGCCTGAGCAACGCCGGCTGACCGGGTCACGTATGGGTGGTGGCACGAATAATTCTTCTCCCAAGGAAAAGGCAAAGCGTGGACAAGTGTAAAACCTCGGCTTGCACGTGGTGCACCAACCTCGCGTAGCCTAACATGGCCGCATGTGCCGGTTCGCAGGGTCCCCGTTCCCCTCCGTTCTGCATCCACGCCGCTGCAACAAAACTATAGACCGCGAACCCCAACGAAGCCGCAACCCCTGGCTGGCCACTGACCTGCTCCCTCCTCCTCCCCACATCATCCGCATGCGTGACATGTTTCCCTCGACCTCCTCTAGCCTAGTCCACTCCGCATACGTCGAAGTCAAGTCGTCATGGCGTGGGAGGCTAAAAATCCGCGTCAAATTATGTGGCCGGCCGGAACGGAAGGAGCCCCTCCTCACCTCGCCCTTCACCGGGTAGCACGACGTTGTGGAGACGGCCGGTGATGATTTACCGTTAGGGTCTCAGTTACTGTTCATGCATGAGCTGTTTGCATCTCCGTCGGCGGCTGTTTCACCGTACCGTGCATATATCACATCAAGCGGAGGAAAATGTGACCGTCGACAGAATCTTCCACGTACAACTCTGGCTAGACAAACTAGCTAGGCAACCCCTCCCCCCCACCCCTCCAAAACCCATTCCTACACGTATCAAATTGATTGACTATAGGCAAGTAACAGCCTAGCTAGCTAGTACACATTGCCAGATGCACTGAACCCCACCACGCCGCGCCACATGCCCCTGCCACCCCCCGTTCCCATCCCAACAGAACACCGTTAAAGCAAATCATTCCGTCACAAATGTAAGATATACACGGAATTTAAAATCTAAATTTAATCAATAATTAAATAAATACTATTTAATTTTATGATATAGTAGTGATATCATTAGATTTATATTAAAATATATTTTTAAATAATATTACTTTTATATTATATAATTTAATATTATTAATTTAATTATTGATAAAAGTTGAACTTTGAATTTAGTGTATGCCTTACATATGTGGACGGAGGTACCGGAACTCAACTGCTCCCCGCGCGTGAACTTGTCGCCACCTTCTTTCTCGCCGCGCGCGCAGACACGGTAGATATACAGGCGCGCTCTGCACCCACACATTGTCACTCAAGCTCGTCTCACACAGCCAAGAAATACGCACCAAGGAGCAGATTTGGTAAATTTACTCATCAGCAGTCGATCCCCACTGCCACCGATTTCTCTGCTAGCCTCTTCATGGATCACCATGTCGTGGCCTTAGATGTCGACGACGCCGAGACAACGCAGCAGCAGATCGTGAGCGAGCGCGGCCGGCGCATCAAGGCGGCAGCGGAGCTCGGGCTCGTGCGCTCGTCGCGCGGCCGGCACTGGGGCCTCGCGCTGGGCCGGCGCGCCCTCGTGCTCCGGAAGGATCCCTCGGTGGTACCGTCGACACTGGCGTCGGCTGGCGAGGAGGCCAAGCAGAGGGAGACGTTGGAGGGAGAAGCGGAGGAGGAGGAGAAGGTGACGCTGCTGCGGCAGTTGGTGCCGGGGGGGCGGGGAGATGGCGGTCGAGCGGCTGCTCGAGGAGACAGCCGATTACATCACCGCGCTGCGGTCGCAGGTCGGCGTCATGCACGCGCTCGCCTGCCTGCTGTCTGGCTCCGGCCTCGACGCGCTGCCGGATAAGGACGGGTCGTCCGTCACGCCGGAAAAACCTCTATGAGAATTAGCTCCTTTTTTCTGGCCTTGTGCATTTGAACTTAATTTCTTTCGTGGGTTTTCCAGCACTTCTTGCCGTTTAGTTCTTTAGTTTACGGAAAAATGCCATATTTGGCTTGGCTACGTGACTCCCGTCAATGCTAAAATTGGCTGGGCTACTGACGCAGAGACAAAAATATTATCGCTACACACGAGATTATGAAGCGTGGCACCTGTCGCGGCGGAGCGGAAGAACGGTGCGGCGTCGCATCGGCCGAGCGCGACTCGTGGCATCATGTCGGCCGGGCGCGAGGCAGCCCAATCGCGCGGGCCGGTCGCGACGTAGGCCAATCGCGCGTGCCGGCCGCGACGCAGGCAATTTATTTGATTAAATTGTTTGCTATTTTAGAAAGAAATTTATTTGATTAAATTGTTTGCTATTTTAGAAAGAAAACTAACTAGGTTAGTTGGTTTGGAGAGCAAAAACATGGCCATGAGATCTAGGGTTCAATGCGTAAAGCTAGCAAATTTTTATTTCCTGTACAATACCAAATAATTTTGTAGAGCTCTATGAAAATTTAAAATTTTGCTATAGCACGGGAACAATAAAAAAACCACAAACGAGAATAACGTGACATATTGAATAGAAATAAAAAAACTCACGATAATTAGCCTCTTCCTCTCTTATACCTTGGTGGCATGTGATCAGAGGGGAAGGTGAACTGTGATTGCGCCGTTGGGTTGGTCCGGAGATTGTACGGCGGAGTATGATGACTGTCCTGCGTAGGATATGGCTGTGTAGGAATCTGACTGTAAGGAAGCTCGTCAGCTTGAAACAAATTGTCGATCCAGTGATGGCGCTGAGAGCCCTCCGTCATATCGCGGGACAAACCACCCTCGTACGCAGGTCCTCCAACGAGGGACTGGTACGGAATATTTGAATGAAAATACGGGTTCTGCACAGGAAAGGCACTAGCGTCCATAGGCGAATCTAAGTGGTGCACTGTCTAAAAAAATAATTGTAATTAATTGTGTGAGATTAAATTTAAGGAAAGAGTTGGTACGTTGAATTTAAATTTTGGTACCTCTCTGCTTGCACCTCCGTAAGAGCTTTGGCCCTGCTCATACGGAGATTCCATGTCATACTGAGGGATAAAGTGATAAATTGCATAGCATGAATAAATTTAATATTTATTTTCTTTACTAATTAAAAGATAGAAAATTACGCTTGTAGGACAAAATTCATTGATTCACCCATACTTACGTACACGTACCTCTCTGCTTGAACCTCGCATAGAGTTCAGGCCTTGCTGGTCCGTCACAACAATTTCACTCTGCATCATAAACTCATATGAAGGCTACATGCGTTAGCTTACCAAAGAAAATGTAAAGGACATACCTCTCTTAGTGTACCACGCTGAGAGCTCTGGCCCTGCTCGTGCATCGTCGGAGGACATGTACCAGCTGTCCTAGACGGGTCTCTCATGAGCGTCGTGTAAGGGCGTATGGAAGACTTCAAACATACGCAACAAGGTCAAGTAAACATCTGTATGTCCACGGAGTATCGTACGAACATTATATGTGGAAGGTAACCTCGTTCTATTTAAACGGCATACCTCTCTAATGGTGCCTCCCTGAGAACTCTGTCCCTGCTCGTGCGTCCTCGAAAGTCCTATACCAGCTCTCCAAGACGGGTTCCGCATGAGCGTCATGTCAGCTCGTACGTCCAGCTGCGAACGCAAGCAGTACGGTCAAGTTAATATCGGTATGATTAAGTTAACCTCCGACATTTGAAAAGACATACATCTCAATCTCGTCGTCCAGAAGCCGAACGCGAAGCACGGGCCTGACTTGGTCGTGCCTCACTTGGACGGGCCAAGCTTGATTGTGCCTCACTTGGACGACCGGACCTCTGCTCTGGCATGTTGAACGCACCTGGTATTATGTCATCGGATCGACCGCATCTCAAATTCTTCAAAATGCCCTTCGCATCTTCGTACATTTGCTTCATCTTTCGTATAAGGGAGGGTTCCTGATTCCGACCATGAGTGTGGAGTCATCAAAGCCCCAGTGCGAGTTGTCCTCCTGCGAGATGGCTAGGCGTTGTATACTGAGTTCATCCATTTCTGCCGCTACCGCTGTTTGGGAAGGACCACCACCCCCTCCGTCTTCGTTGTCATCAGATCCTTCGTCAGCTTCTTCATCTTCATCCAACTCGTTCACCATGTTTGGTATGATTTCGTAGCAGTCAATAAGACTTGACCAAAATGCACCAGCATTTTCGTTCATGACGAACTGATCGTCAACCACCATGGGATTGGCCTCTGCCGCCGCCACTGCTTCAGTTACTCGTTCTATGGCAGCAAGTTGTCCTTCTCCAACTGCACTGCACCCTTCTTCGCCGGTCAACAACAGAGGTGTCGACGATCGGTGAATTGGCGATCTTACGGTATTCGTGGAACGGTGATACTGGGGGGTAGGGACCTCTAGGGCCCAAGGCCAAGAGATCTGACAATAGGGGACAACCCTTTTTTATACAGATTCGGGCCTCCCTCAGGATAATAACCCTACTTCCTGTTCGTATATATTGATGGAGAAAACGTCTTTACAAGGGGGTGCATGTTAGTGGCTACCCTAGGCCTAATCATAGACTAATCTAACTAATCCCGCGGGGCTCGACTCCTTCGAGGCAGCGGGTCTTCTAGGGCTTCACCTCCTGGGATTTGGCTCAACTCGCTGTGCGACTAGAAAGACTTGTCCTCCCCTATGGGATTGTTGATCCTTATATAGGGGGTCCCTAGAGTCGTACTGGACATGGACTTACGCCCGAGTAGGACTCCGGCTTCCTTGAACGTTGGGATTGACTTCCTAGTTTAAGGGATATCTTCCCTCTTTCGAGGGGTTACCTTGCGGTCTGGGATCCTTACTAAATACGTAGTACCTTTCTGGAAACTCGGAGAATTGTATGCGGATACCTTCTGACATACAGGATATCGTACTATACATCATCAAGCCCCCCATCAGTACGTGAAGTGAGGTCATGACTGTTTTGTAAAAAATCTGCCCTTCTCGGGGAGCAGCTCCAAGTAGGCGAAGCGGTTGGTCCTTGTCGACAACTTTCCCGAGTAGGCTTAATCCCTACCGAGTAGTCGTGACAGGTATATCGGAGCAATTCTCTGGAAAAACCTAAAGTTCTTTCCAAGACGATTTGATCCGTTGATCATGGACACGCATCTTGCCTAGCGGATTTCTGGAAAACCGAACCGTCGTGGCGGAAATTTCGCGTGGTGATGAAAAATCTTTCCTTTTTTCTGCGCCGCTGTGCGGCTGACGTGAACCGTAACACGGCGTGCTTGTCAGGGTCGTGGGTTTGTCTGGCCCTCTTTTTCCCGCGCAAAGCCTCGTATGCGGAAAAAGCAACTGCCCGCATTAAATGCGATGGAACGAATCGTGCCGTTAACCGCGCTCGGTCAAGCGAAGATTGAAAATCCCTTAAGGAACCAAGAGTCGGGGTTTTTGCCCACATCACTCTCTGTCCCTTAGCATTCTTGCCCCCCTCATCTTCTTCCTCGCGCCCCCTGCCAAAATCTCCTGCTTCCATCATCTCCGATCAGCCGGAAGAAATGGGCAAGAAGAGCGCCACAAGGAAGTCCCTTGAGTCCAAGAAGTCGTCAGGGGATGCTTTGGGGGAGCCAATTTCCGCCATCCCCGAATTCGAAGCCTCGGTGATGGATTCCTTCACCCTTAAAAGACTCGTGGCGGAGGAGGTGATCCTCCCGGAGGTGTTCGTGCCTGTCCGGGAGGCCGTGAAGGAGACGGTCCCCAGTCCGGATACGGATTGGGTCGTCGTCTTCGCAGATTTCTTCAGGTGCGGATTCCAACTCCCACCGTCACACTTCTTCCTCCTCGTGCTCCAGTTCTACAGGATCGAGTTGATTTACCTCAACCCGAACTCGGTCCTGATGCTGGCGATCTTCGCACACTTGTGTGAAGCGTACCTCGGCATCCGACCGAGCCTGGAGCTGTGGAGGTTCTTCTACAACCTCCGCCGGATGAAGGTCAGCGGCAGAGGAGTCGTCGGTGGCGCCGGGTTCCGACTCCGGGAGGGGAAGAAGGATGCCTACATTTCCCTCCTACTAGAAGTTGTCGTGGTCGGGCTGGCACTCGAGGTGTTCTACTGCCAGCCTCCACCTCTCTCCGGGATCAGCTACCGAGGCCTGGCTCCTCTCTCGGCGAAGTGTTGGGCAGAAGCCCCGAAGGAGACAAAACAGCTCAGGGCTCTTGTCAGCGACATCGCCAATCTCGCCGCCAAGGGCTTATCGGCGTGGGATGTCACAGAAGATTTCCTTCAGCGGCAACTCAGCCCTCTTTGGTCGAGGATCCAGCCTGCCTGGATGGTCCCGGAGGGGCAAGACCAGTCAAGGGACTTTGACACCGGTAGGTATTTTCCCCCTTCCTGCGTCATGCTAGTCGGTGCGACTTCCAACTTATTTTTGATCATTTTAGATTGCGTAGATCTATCCCCCGAGGAGCTTCAGAATAGGTGGAGCAACCTATTCGAGCAATCTCCCCCAGGCGGGCGGATCGAGGGTGCCACTGCCTATCCTGAGGCTCAGCCCCGACAACCAAAAAGAAATCCTCTCGGTAAGTCAGAAATCCTTTACCTTATCTGGCGTTTTGTTGGTCACTCATACGGTAATACTAATCACCTTCGAGTTCGTCTCTGCAGCGAGTAGGCCACGGAGGCCCTGACTCGGAGGCCGAACATGCTGGCGCCTCTGTTCAGGATGAGGATGTTGAAATCCTCGGGGAGACCGGACCAACCTCCGAAGAGGGAGGTGGAGGTCCATCCAGGGCCGCGGCGGCAAGGGAGGACACCCGGGCAGAGCCCCCTACCCGGAACTCTCCTCCTCCGCCAGATCCCCTATCCTCAGGTTAGAACTCTTTGCCCGGCTAGCTCTTCTCCGTGCTTTCCCCGAGTAGGTTAACAGGAGTAGCTTGTCGGACAGCATGAAGCGGGCAGCCTTCTTCCACGAGAACCGACACCTCCTCCCTCGACTACTCGCAGGGAAGAGGTGGCAACGACGAAGGGAAAGGCGCCGCTGACCTCCTCTGAGAAGCGAGGCCCTGATGCTTCGTCCAAGGGATTCCTTCCTCATGCGAAGTGCACAAGGTGAGTGTGTTTTTCCTGGCCCTCTCCGGAGTTCCTTTCGCTTCTTGCTCTGATGACAAACTGACTTGGAAGTTCCTCCGGTTAGGATTACCATCGTTCCCACCGGTGTCTCGGTGGAAGAGACCGCCAAGGAACATCCCCCGCCACCAAGACCAGCACCGGCGTCGGTTGAGCAGATGGAGCCTCTTGCGCCAGAACCCTTGGTGCCGGAGAGTGTCGGCCTGACGTCTTTGCTATAGGTAAATAGAAATGTCAGCGATAAAACATGTATTGTAATCGATACTGACCTTGCTGCTTTTAGATCGCCATCTCCCGGATTCCCCCGCTCGAGAAGGCTCAAACCGAGCTAGAGGCTACCCGAGCGGCAAACGAGGAGTTGAAGAAACTCCTTGAGGAGTCGGGGAACTAGCACATGGAGAAGGAGGAGCTGCAGAAGCGCCTCCGAGAAGCCGAGAAGAAGAGGGAGACGGCCGAGGCTGAGCTCCGGGTGTCGAAGGCCCGCTTGTCGGAAACGAAGTCTTCCCTGCAAAGGAGTAACGCCTATGCGGGAAAACTGGAGGAGGACCTCGAGCGTGCGCTTGATACGCTCGAGAAGGCGCTCATTGAAGTTGGAGTTGCCGTCCTCCCCCTTCCTTTGCCTGCTACCCGGTTGGAGGAGCTCGTGGCGTCAGTCTCTCGGTTGAAGCCTCTTCTGAGAAGCTTCTTGAAGATGAGCTTCAGCAGGGCGTGCGGGATGCCCTAACCTTTGCCCTGGCTCTTCTCCGGTGTCAGCACCCGGACTTATCGCTGAAGGCCCTAATCGTCGACCTGCCAGCCGGTAGGGAGGAGGAGCTTCTTGACGCTGTGCAGAGTGCGGCGGATGCCTTCAGTGATCGGGTCCAGGCGTCTAGTCTTGCTAAGTAGAATAGAAACTTGTACTAGACAATTGTCAGTAACTGTGCGATCAATCTTGTGTGTTTTTTGTTTTCTGGAAACTTGGGTTCTTTTTACAGTATTTGTCTGCTCTGCGAAATGCTTGTCGTATGCGGGGTTTGTTGTGGACTTGATTGAACTCGTTGCTTCTTTCCCCCTGACTCAGGATCTTCGAGTTGTGCCGTTTTTACCGCGAACTAGGGTTGACCAGACCTTAGGTTTAGTCTGATGGAGGGCTCCGTGGCTCCTCGTCATCAATAAACACGTTAAGGGGTCTCCGCCCAGTTTTTCCCGGTCATAGCGACAACTTGTGTTCCGTTGTTTGCCGGGGTACTGGGCATAAGCTAGTAAGCTCCACATTTTTGCCCTGCTAACGACTGCATTACGTTCTACCCGTGATGCCTTCTGTTCAAAGTAATCGGGGACGTGAATGGGCGTATGGGTTCCGTTAGTCTAGTCATATTCACACCTTCTTTTCCCTTCCTTTACTCGAGGTCGAGGAACGTTACTACGGAACCGGGGAGCTTAGTCGATCAGGCCTTAGGTCTGGTCAAGTGGGGGGCTCAGTGGCTTCCCCTGTCACCTGCAGACACATTAAGGGGTTTTCCTTGCGTCCCTGACGGTTGTAGTGCAGAACCTTTCCCCTTCGTGCAGGCCGAGAAAGATCAGTGCTCGTATGCGTACACCAATTTGCCATATACTCATCTCATCTAGCCCCCGACTGTCTTATTCGAGGGGCATCTCGGATAAGTAGTCCGAAAAAAATATATATTGACTAGAAACTTGATGTATTTAGAAACTGTGTCTTTTACAAGCTACTGTAAGAAAGGCATTCTAGGAAACTAAAGAAAAAGATAAGCCGTCCCCCCTCCTTCAGCTTGTCGCCGGTTGTCCCAGAGACTCGCGTCCTTTCTGTCATGACCTGCTGACGAAACTTTGTTGAGTGCGCGAGCTGGGCGGCGGCGCCCGGAGCGTCTTATTATCGACTTGTTCGTAGCTTGACGATCTTCAGGGCTGGAGCTGGTGCAACTTTGGAATTTGCTAATGAGGGGGTGATGGCCATGTAACCTTACCGAAGGTACTTGCGCGGGGGACTCTCTAAGGGACATGACCTTTCGGCAGCTGGTACGAGCGACCTGGATCAAGCGGCTTTTCCTGTGGAACCATGGTCCTGCTGAGGAAACGGCCATGTTTTCCCCCAGTTCCAATCTAATCGTGGAACTTTTTCTCCGACTTGGAGGGGGTACTTTCCGAAGTTGTCACTCGCAGTGGCGGCGGTGGTCTTGACGATGTGGAGGCGCGTGCCATTACATCGGTGTCCCGACTAGAGAGTTGGTGTTGTTCTGCGAGGTTGAGGCTGCGCTTGTCGCAGAGGAGTGCTTCTTTGGGGAAACTTTTTATCGTGAGGATGCCTTTCGGGCCGGGCATCTTTATGCACTGATACACATAGTGCGTTGCTGCCATGAACTTGGCTAGAGTCGGGCGTCCCAGTATAGCATTGTACGCTGTTTCAAAATCGACGACGTCGAACAGGATCTTCTCTGTTCGGAAGTTCTCCGGTGTACCAAAGGTAACCGGGAGCGTGACTTGCCCGATCGGCGTGGCCGACGAGCCCGGGACGATACCGTGGAATGCCTGCATCACCGTCTGGACAGACGACCGTGGTACTTGCATTGCGTCGAGGGCGTTGGCGAATAGGATATTGAGGGAGCTCCCTCCATCTACCAGCACGCGGCCTACTCGGCAGTTGTTGATTGTTGGTTCGACAACAATTGGATATCGTCCCGGCCGAGCACAGTTCTCAGGGCAGTCTGTCTGGTCGAAAGAGATCGTGACCTCGGACCACTTGACCGCCTGAGGGACCCGCGGTACACTCGCGAGAACTTCTCGGGCAATTGCCTTGTATTGTCTTTTTGACTTATAAGATGTTGAGCCCCCGAATATGTGCTCAATTGTTCTGAAGTACCCCTGGAAAGGCTCAGGAGTGGAGTCATCGTCATCGGAAGTCGTGTCCCGACTGTTGTTAGCGACCTGAGGATCCTCCTCGCGAAACTTCTCTCTTTCTTCCCTAAGGTATTTCTTGAAGATGCGGCACTGACGTAGATTATGCGAGTCGGTCTAGTGAAAGTCGCACCAGGGCTTGGATGGCTTGTCGGAGGAATTGGTAGGCTTGTCTTTGGGGCGCGGTCGCCAGGTGCGCTTCTCGGAGATGTCGGCCATTACCTCGTCGGCTTTGGCCCTTTTCTCCTTGTTCCCTCCGGAGGACTTCTTCTTGGGTTTAGTCTTTCTCGAATCGTCCCTTGCTCGGAGGGGAGAGTTGGTCGGCCCGCCTCGCTGCTGCTTGATGTATCGCAGAGTCTCCTCCGCACAGGCGGCCTTTTCGACCAGGTCCATGAGCTATCTCGTGGTCTTTGGCGGTCGCATAATCAAGTCGTGCGTACACATCTCGTTTCTGCTGGCCCGAGTGAAGGCGTGGATGACATCCGAGTCAGTTATCTCCAGAATAGTGTTGCGGACCGCACTAAACCTCTTGGTGAACTCTCGGAAGGTCTCGTCTGGTCGTTGGACAACTAGGAATAGATCGTCGACACGACCAGGTCTTGGGAAGATACCTTGGAAGTCCCCGAGGAGCATATCGCAGAGCTGTCCCCACGAACGGATCGTTCCTGGGGGTAAATTCGTCAACCAAGTCCTAGCGGCTCCCCTGAGAGCGGTAGGAAGGTAGTTGGCCATAACCTTCTCGTCCCCGCCTGCGGCCTCGATCGCGGTGGTGTAGATCTGCAAGAATTCCACGGGATTCGTGGTGCCGTCATACGTTTCTAGCAACCCAGGCTTGAAACGAGAAGGCCAGCGCACCTGCCGGAGCTCCTGGGATAGCGCTTGGCATCCACTGAAGGCTCCCCGATAAGGTGCATTCTCGCCGCTGTTCGAGGTCGAAGTTCGGTCGCGAACGTTGGCATGTTGCGTGAGGTCCCTCCGAGGGAGCTGTTGCTCTTGCTGGCCCCTTTGGTGTCGGCGCCTGTTGAGCTGGTCTCGGAGGTCAGCAGGTGGCTCCTCCTGAGGAGACCTATTCCTGGAGTGTCGTCCTTCTCGGTCACGCTCTTCTAGCGGAGAAGGGGTTCTTACTCGAGTAGAGCTGCGTGTCAACGACTGGGCTCGAGAAGACTCAGCTCGGTCTTGGGCCTCTTAGAGGTCAGCCCCCAGCTGTTGTAGCCATTGCATACCCGGGTGTTGATAAATCCGCTGCCGGTGGTCGTGACAGCAGATTGCACACCTCTGCGAGCCTTCGAGCGGTTCGGGACACGTATTCCCTCGTTCCTGGAGGGATTCTTTCTGCAGCGGCAGGCAAGTCCCCGTTCCTAGGGGGGAGTGGCCATCGTACTGCGTTGTTGCGAGCCCCCAGGCAGATCTCGGTCCTCGAGATCTTCGCGGCCATCGTCGATCGCGAGAACCACTCGAGGTCCTTGGTTAGATGATGTGTACTCACACTCCATCGCGTTGTCCTCATCGGACGCAGCGTGGGTAGGGTTGTGATCGTCCTGACGATCAGAATTCGCAGGTGAAATTCCGACCATTGGACTGGTCGTTCTTGTCGGGAGGTTGTCGTTCAGCACCAACTTCCCGTCGAAGGCCCTGGCGCACTCGGCCCTGAAGCGATCTGCTTCGTGATCCGAGTACTCTCCAGGGCGTATTCTCCACAATCCACGCGATCCGTGACCGGGTACGGATCTATGGGGCCAAAGTTGTCGTAGAAGCCCCGGTCTGAGTACCCAGCACGGCGCGTGGGGGCGATCGGACTTTCTGTCGCGTCTGCTTCCTCCTCTTCGGGTCGGACCGATGAGGGCTGTGCAGTTGGCGATAAGAGCTGATCGCGATTAGTTGCACATCCTGCCGACTTTGATTCTTCCTGGACGGCTTGATCCGGAGAGGTCCCCACGGTCGGCGCCATCTGTCGACGATCGGTGAATCGGCAATCTTACGGTATTCGTGGAACGGTGATACTGGGGGGTAGGAACCTCTAGGGCCCAAGGCCAGAAGATCTGACAACAAGGGACAACCCTTTTTATACAGGTTCGGGCCTCCCTCAGGATAATAACCCTACGTACTGTTCGTATATATTGATGGAGAAAACGTCTTTACAAGGGGGTGTATGTTAGTGGCTACCCTAGGCCTAATCATAGACTAATCTAACTAATCCCGCGGGGCTCGACTCCTTCGAGGCAGCGGGTCTAGGGCTTCACCTCCTGGGATTTGGCTCAACTCGCTGTGCGACTAGAAAGACTTGTCCTCCCCTATGGGATTGCTGATCCTTATATAGGGGGTCCCCTGAGTCGTACTGAACATGGACTTACGCCCGAGTAGGACTCCGGCTTCCTTGAACGTCGGGATTGCCTTCCTAGTTTAAGGGATATCTTCCCTCTTTCGAGAGGTTACCTTGCGGTCTGGGGATCCTTACTAAATACGCAGTACCTTTCTGGAAACCCGGGGAATTGTATGCGGATACCTTCTGACATACATCATCAAGAGGCCTCTCAACAAAATTAACGTACACCATCGGTCGGCCGTACATCGCGGCTTCAGGAGTGCTGACAAGCCGCATGTACCCAGACCATGAGGCATTGCCCGTCACCTTGTGTAGCTCCCAAAAGGGGTCAGATAACCCGTCATCTGGACTCCTACACGTTACTGCCTCAATTACAAGCTTCTTGCGTGCTGTCTCTCGATCGAATTTACGGTGTATGCACCTCCTCAGGTCTAACAGGCTTATCTCCTCCAACCCTTCAATTGTGCAACCTTGTATTGACATTGCGACAAATCTAGCCCAGAGGGCCCATCCCGCACTACGTTTCCACCGGAGAACACTAGCAACTGATTCATCGTACCTATGTACACACGCAACAGATTTTAAATAATGACCCTTTGCTACTGTGACATGTAAATATTGATTATTCTCAACATGTTCTCCGATATATGGCATATATAATATATTTGTATATTATTTCTTTCATTTTTATTTAAAATATCACTTCTATTATTTCTACATATGAAATATCACATACCATGTCTAGTATTGATATGTAGCTAATTTTTACTACCAAAAATCTAATCATTATTATCATGCGTCAAAAATATACCTGAACTTAAAGCTTCTCACTTCGTCAACAATTTTTGTACCAATAGAACCGTTGATTATATTTGTCCGCTGATTAAACTATGATTACGCCTTCTCCTCTTCTCTTCTTGCTATCTTCTTCTTCTAATATTAATCATTGCAATATGAACAAACATGGCAATATTAACTATATTGTCCATAGTAATTATATCACACGAAATAACAGCGTGCTAAAGTGTACAAATTAATAACTAAGCCAGTATTATTATAGTTCTCTATATCAATTATATCACATGAAATAACAGTGCGTCAAGGTTTAACTGCCATGTCTAGCATTGTTATTTACCTAATTTTTTGACTAACATAACAACTTATCATTATCATTATTGATAAAAATTACCTCTACTTCAAACTTGTCACTTGATCTACAATATATTCTACTAAACGAAATGCTAATTTAAGTTTGCTTACCTCATGTTTTCTTCTTTTCTTTCTATTCTTTTCTCCTTTCTGTTATTTCTCTGGACCACTTCTAGCAGCAAGTGAATGGAGAAGAGTACAACAAGCTACTGGAGAAATGAAGTGAAGTGAAAAGAGTGAGATTGAGAGGCGCAGGGGATGAGGAGAGAGATAACAACATGCTAAAGAAGGCCTAACATATCAAATATATCATTTTGATAATTTTTTACTAGCATAACAAATATATCACATGAAATAACAACATGCTAAAGTTTAATAACATGTCAAATATTATCATTTAGCTAATTTTGACTAACATAACAACTAATTATTGTTGTCTTTTACAAAATAAATCACCTCATATTAAAGCTTATCTCTTGATTTACAATATATTGTATTAAACAAAAAGCTAAATTTTATTTTACTTACCATATTTCTTCTTCTTTCTACTATGAGCTGCAGGGGGTTCTCTTGCTCTCTGGACCAAATATAGCAGGTGGGAGAAGAGAAATAAGAAGCACCGACGCGAGAGAGTGAGAAATGAGCTGCGGGGGGTTCCAGGGAGCCTCGGGTGAAACTTTAAAGGGAAGAATGATTCTCGCGTGCGGAATAAATTCATCTGCCTACTCAAAAAAGTAAGCGAGAATGCGATAAAATTTCGCTTCGTGCTCAAATTGTCCCGAATGCACTGCGTGCTAAATTGAAAAGTAAAAAAGCGAAAGCCACGCGCGTCATGTCGGGAGGTAAAGCAACGCGAGATCGAAAGCAACAGAGAAAGGAATCAAAGCTCAATGCGACTCGGTGGACCCCGCCTTTCGCGTCCCGTCGTCGCGTTCGGTCGAAGCGACGCTCGCGTTCCGTCGCGCTCGCCCAACCCGACAGGTGCCACGCGTCACTAATCTCGTTCGTCGCGGTGATATTTTTGTCTCTGCGTCAGCAGCCCAACAAATTTTAGCATTGACCAGAGTCAGATAGGTAAATGTGGCATTTTTCCTTAGTTTCTTACTCAGGTTGACAATGGAGTAAGAAAGTTGCATCTTGCAAGTGGAATGAGTGCGAATTTTATCAGTTTTTATTTCCAGCTCTGAGTTGTCAGGAACAACGCATGCAGCTGTGGCAGCAGATTGGAGAAGTACTATTGTTTTGCTGAGGGCTAAAGTAGCATTTGCAAAGGGAACTGAGAGCACTAGCGTATGGAGAAGTACTATTGTTGAACTATGGCGATGTGAGCATGTGGCTCAATTTCAGAAAAGGAAGTAAAAAAGAGCATGTGGCTCGTGTAGGTATGCATGGTAGATGGAATACTAGTACTTTTCTATGATTGTTGTTTTCGAGATGATATTCCTATCTGGAGAGCGTGATCATAGGCTAGAGGGATCAAGGATTTGTATTTTTTTCCGATGATATATGATATTCTTATTCGGCTCAAAATGTAATGGATAAACAGAAGTTATGGCTCACCATAATTCAAAGGTGTTCAGCTGAATACCCATAAAATTTGGTTAAAAACTTAATTTTGTGTTCTAGAACACCCAGTTTAATACACTCACATAACGAACCACCTAATTAGGAAGTCTAACAAGCAATAGCACATTAGGAAATCCGCTGGTCCGTGGTTCAAATCGAGCTGACATCATTACTTTCTACTCATTTTTGCTTGTATTTTTCCTTCTGATCTTTTCTATTCTTACTTCTTTCATTTCCTTCTTAAATTTCCCCTCTAAGATCATAGAACTTTGGGATGTTGCGTACCTCGACACTCTGGTTTGCTCTTTATATATTTGTCAAGCTTAACGTCATTCTAAATTATAACGTGCAACAAGCACAAATGCACATAGCTGAGAAAACAATGACATTAAACAGAATTCAAAAAAAATTATACATTTACATGTTTTCTGTGACTGTGCAAATGCAAATTTTACAACTATGTAGAAAAATAAAATTCCACTTATAGTTTGGTATCCCTTTACTATTTTCACCATGTAAACTGCTCTAAAACTTTACAAAAAGAAACTCAACTTCATCCGTGCTTCATTATACAACCCCTCTCGTTTTACAAGATAGTCCAATCCAACCCTTTCTCATTCCGAGGTCCTTTCACTCATTCTCCACTTATTCATTCACCCTCTCCTCTCTCTTCTGAGCATGAAAGCATCCAAATTAACTCATAAACAATAAAATTATTATAATACTTAGTAACATACTATGAAAATTTAATTCATTTGATAGTATTCACGACCCGTTTCTTTATTAATTTTTCCTGTGAGATCATAGAATTTAGAGAAGTTGCCTATCTTGACACTCTAATTTGCTCTTTATATGTTTGTCAATCTTAACATCATTCTAAATTATAACGTACAACAAGCACAAATGCACCTACCTAGAAAACAATGACATTAAACCGAATTCAAAAAAATCATACATTTACATATTTGTGTGGTTGTCCAAATGCAAATTTTACAACTGTGCGGGAAAATACAATTCCACTCATAGCTGGGTGTCCCTTACTATTTACACTGTGCAAACTGCATCAAGATTCGTGCTAAACTTCTAAAAAAAACACTCAACTTCATTCATACTTCATTATACAACCCCTCTCATTTTCTAAGATAGCCCGTTCCATCACTTTGTTATTCTGAGGTCTTTCCACTCATTCTCCACTTATTCATTCACCCTATCCTCTCTCTCCTGAGCACGAGAGCATCCAAACTAACTCATAATATATTGTAATATTTAATAATATACCGTGCGGATTTAGTTTATTTAATAGTATTCATGTCCTTTTCTATTCTTACTCTTTTTGTTTCCTTCTTAATTTTTCTCCTCTGGGAGCATAGAATTTTTGAATGTTGCCTATCTTAACACTCTAGTTTGCTTTTGTATGTTTGTTATATGTTTGTCAAGCATAACATCATTCTAAATTATAACGTGCAACAAGCACAAATGCATCTAGCTGGAAAAACAATGACATTAAACAGAAATAAAAAAAATTATACAACCACATGTTTTATGTGGTTGTGCAAATACAAATTTTACAACTGTGTAGGGAAATACAATTCCACTCATAGTTGGGTGTCCCCTTATTATTTACACTGTGCAAACTGCTTCAAGATTCGTGCTAAAATTTTGCAAAAAAGACAATCAACTTCATCCATGCTTTATTATACAACCCCTCTTATTTTCTAAGATAGCCCGATCCATCCCTTTCTCATTCTGAGGTCTTTCCACTCATTTTTCACTTATTCATTCACCCTCCTCTCTCTCCTAAGCATGAGAGCATCTAAACAATATCATAAACAACAAAATTATTGTAATATGTAGTAACATACCGTGTGGATTTAGTTTATTTAATAGTGTTCATGTCATTTCCTATTCTTACTCTTTTCGTTTCCTTCTTAATTTGTTTCTATGAGATCATAGAATTTGGGATGTTGCCTATATTGACACTCTAGTTTGCTCTTTATATGTTTGTCAGGCTTAACATCATTCTAAATTATAAGTGTGTGTGCACCTAGCTGGGAAAACAATAACATTAAACAAAATTCAGAAAAAAATCATACATCCACATGTTTTGTGTGATTGTGCAAATACAAATTTTACAACTGTGTAGAAAAGTACAATTCCACTGAGAGTTGGGCGTCCCCTTATTATTTATACCGTGCAAATTGCTTCAAGGTTCATGCTGAATTTTTTTAAAAAAAATCAATTTCATTCATGCTTCATTATACAGCCCCTCTCGTTTTATAAGACAACCCAATCCATCCCTTTCTCATTCTAATGTCCTTCCACTCATTCTCCACTTATCCATTCATTGTCTCATCTCTCTCCTGAGTATGAGAGCATTCAAACTAACTCATAAACAACAAATTGTAATATTTAGTAACATAATGTGCAAATTTAGTTCACTTGACAATGTTCATGGTCAAACAAAAAATATAGTGCTCATGATTTTTTTTCAAGTTTATGAACAAAATTCAAGAATTTGAAACAAAATTGTTCATCGTTTGATTCACCATTCAGTTAAAAGAACAAAACATGGGTACACCTTCATGGTTCGATTTGCCAAATATAATGTACTCCATACAACATATCTAGAGCATGAAGATTACCAAAAAAAAATCATGAATCAAGCAGGATATACTCCACACAACATTTCACTAGGATCATCAACCAAATCACAAGAAAAAAAATGTTCAGATCATGAAGGGAAAATTTTGCTCCCTTCAACCCCACTAGACCATTAATTTTTAGATCTGAACCAACAGCATCACCATGAAGAGAGTGGAATCAATTTTTTGTTCCACCATCCATGAACCAAAAAATCACCATGAACTGATGGGAAATCAAAAAATCACCATGTATGAAAGCAAAAAAAAATTGAGGATCAACATGAACGATCGGAAAACAAAAAAAATGTTGTTCCACTGTCCATGAATAAAACCAAAAATTGAAAGGAGGTGGAAAAAACGAATCTAGAACTTGAGGCGAAAATGAAGTAATGCATTTTGGATCCCATGAAAAAACTAAAAGAATCCCATAGAAGCCTCAGTTACCGTCACCGACCATCGCCACCACATCCAGATATGAGCGTCACGTCATTGGAGAAGAGGTCTAGATAGGTGATAGAGAAGAATATAAATGTAACATGTGTTGCATGAATAATGAACACTTTAGGTGGTGTAGATAATAGAGAGACACATATGTATAAATGGAAAAACTGCACTTCAATTGTACATGGCAATAAAACAATTACGTGTGCGATTTTTTTGAATTTTTTTCTCTATTAGTAGAAGCATTTGGGAATTTCTTATATGGACCGGCTCATCTGAGCCCGGTCGCCAGACCCGTTCTCTCTTTTGAATCTTGCTATTATGAACATTTTACGCTTGATAACCATTTTTCTATTTCGAATATCCGTCCTTAAAATTCTGAGCCCGCTACTGATAGTGTACTTGTACTTTGTTGCAAGCTGCCAAGCATTAATCCCTCGATTATCTTGGATTAACTTTCGATTGGTCGAACAAAGATACGTATCAAATCAGAGTACATCGATCAATCACACAATTACGTAGGGTCGATCCCGTACAAGTAATCACCGTTAAAGTTGTGAAATTCATGGCAACAGATTGATGAGGAAAAGCTTAATATATCATGTCTAAAATACCGAGATTCGGACAGTCTAGATTGTCTCTCGCTCCCGCAGAATATTTGCTTCCCCATGTGTAATTTGACCAATCATACCAAAAGCATCCAAAGTGCCGCGTATATCCGAGTCTCCGAGATTCAGGGGCTCTATTTCTAATGTCTCAATGCATGACTTGTAGAGTATATGTATTTCCCAGGTCAAAGTCAAAAGTTTGTCGCGATTATCTCCTTGCTCAGAAATCATTTGGTGCAACAAGCAACATCCTAGCATGTGTATATTACTGTCAGAAGAGAGGTATTGTGCCTGTGTTCTCCTTAAACGGTCTCTGCGCGGTTTCGGCCTTCGGCGCGCCGTGCACGACCGCAGGTCCGCAGCAGCCTAGAGTTCGCGGGCAACGTTCTTTGGTGGGCGTTCCCCGTCGCTTGTTCGTGGTCAGCCAGATGAGAATCGTCACTTTTGCTGGTTACTTCATGAGAGCGAGACGAGTTAGCATGGTTGCTATGTGCTGCATCTGTATGTTTTTCATGGTTGCTCCGAGTGTGGTATAGCTGCATGGGGTGCTTGTGTATGTGTTGGATGGGTTCCTAGATTTTGGTGATGAGCTCGTAACTAGTGACGTGTGTGCGTGAGCACAGTCGCTACGGGTTTTCTTGATGGATTTGCTTCCTGATCAAAATCCATGCTTTCATCTTGTAATAGCCTACTCGTGTAGCCATGCCTGCACCCTGTTCGATTGGAATGCGCGCCTTAGCCAGGAGGGGTGACACGCGCATGACATTCGGGTGGCCTTACATGTCCGATCCTATAGCCAGCACTCGAAGTGGCCCATTTAAACGCGCGTGAGCAAGTTTTCTCAGCCCGGGCACTCAACTGGCTGTAGCAATTTAAGAGCACCCTCCTCGGGCGCAGACGTAATCTTCAGACCTCCCCTGAGTATCTGTTCTAGGTTTCGATGTCGGAAGCTTCAGAGGCAGCATCGGCGAGCGGAGCAGCGAGTATGGGTGCACCGGGCGTTCCGGTGGACGTTCTGCTTGGTGGTTTGCATCTGGAAGGTGAAGAAGACGAGGAGATAAATCTGGAAGACGTTTTCGAGAAGCTGCAAGTCGAGGCCAGATGGACAGCGCTGGTGAAGGTTGCCACCACTAAACCCTTCAGTAATAAATCCTTCATGTCTACCATGAAGTTTGCATGGGCACCTGCGAGGGAGGTGAGCTTTCGGGCAATATCGAATAATATTTTCACAGCGCAATTCCAATGTCTTGGTGATTGGAAACATGTAATGGCATATGGACCGTGGATTTTTCGAAGCTATGTCGTTCTCCTGAAGGAATATGACGGATTTGAGGAGATAGATGTCTCTGATATGAATACAATGGAAGGCCACGTGAGGATCATGAAGTTCCCGGGTGGTCCCATCAATGATGTTGTCGGTGAATTGCTAGGGCGTGAAGTTGGTGGCTTTGTGCGATTGGATCCAGGAAACTTTATTGGTGATTTGTGAGGATTAGGGTTAAAATCAGTCTGCTGGAACCCCTTATCTGATTTGTTCATATTTCGCTCCAAAAGAGTAAACCACGGATGTCCTACCAGGTTTTGTATGAGAAGATGCCTAAGTTCTGTGAGGTGGTGCACTGGAATGTGGCGATGGTGTGCATGATGAGAAAAATTATCAATGGGGTGATTGGATGCTGGTCTGGACTCCTAAGAGGAATATAATAGAGGACTCGTCTGCCTCGAGGGGGACGGGAGGAAGACGTGGAAGAGGTGGTGGCCGAGGCAATGGAGATGGAAGAGGATGGGGTGACGATGACCTTGAGATGGAGGATGAGGACTTTGTTGACACGGCTACTAGTCCTCGTAAAGCGCTAACGATTTACAGTAATGGAGGGAGGACGCATCGCAAGAGGTTGAACATGAGTACATGACAGTAGATGATGGAGGGAGGAATAAACAGTTGTTCACTACATCGGGACCGAATCATGTCCATATCATAGCTTCACAGCTTGAGGGAGATTTGACCGCACGAATTGATGCCAGCAATAACGATGGAGCTCTGAATAAAGTACAAGAGAAGAAAAGACAGAAGAAAACTAGCTCTCAAACTAGTTATCCAATGACCTCATTATCGGCGGGCTCTCATGAAGAGCCTGACCGATCGCAATGAAAATTGTCAGTTGGAACTGTCGGGGACTGGGGAAGTCCTCGGTAGTTCGGTCGCTTCTGGTGCTCCAGAGGCGTTTACGGCCCGATGTGTTTTTTCTGTCTGAAACTCATCTGGGTATGGTTAAGGCAGAAAAGGTCAAGAGGAAATGGGGTTTGACCATATGTTGGTGGCTGAGAGTTACGGAAGAAGTAGCGGTTTGTTGCTCTACTGGAAGAATGATTTGAAGGTTACTTCGAATGTGGTGCATTCCAACTATATTGACATTCGTATTGATGAGTCTGGTAGTGCGGGATGGCGTATCACGGGGATCTGTGGTGAACCGAGTGGAGATAGGAAGCACCTGGCCTAGGACTATTTACCTTCACTACTACATGGCATGTCCAGCCTGGCGCCGTTCATAGTGATCGGTGATTTTAATGAGATTCTTTATGGTCATTAGAAGGAAGGAGGCAACATTCAGTCGCAACGATGCATGCAAGCTTTTAGGGATGCTCTGGATGACTGTGAGATGGAGGACATGGGGTATTCTGGTGACATTTTTACCTGGCGACGAGGACGGATTCGCGAGCGTCTAGATCATGCTGTTTGTAACCAGAGGTGGAATGATATGTTCCCAGCGGCAGGAGTGATTAATGGTGACTTCACTAAATCTGATCACCGGCCTATACTTGTTGACTGCTCTTCGCTGGAAGGAGTGCAGGGCTCGCGTAGGGCGGGAGGGAAGAAGTTTGAAGCCCGGTGGCTCCAGGAAGTAGAGGTGGAGGAGATTGTTAGGTCGGCTTGGGAGAAAGCCCAACAATATGAGGGGGCTGACTTGGCCCCGAAAACACAACTTGTGCATGAGGCCTTGCACGCTTGGGACTCGGATGTTTTGAAGAGTCCTCGGCATCGATTACGTATGCTTGAGAAAGATCTACAGTGTCATGCTTGGTCCGCTCTCTGATGTAGCGACTGCAAAGCAAAGAGATATCCAGCTGCAAATAGAAAACCTGCTTGAGAAGCAGGAGATGCATTGGGCTCAGAGAGGTAGGGCTGATTGGATAAGGTATGGTGATCGTAATACATGCTTTTTCTACCGTTTTGCCAGTGCCCGTAAGAAGCGAAATTTATCAAAAAGTTGTTGAATGATAATGGTGACTGGGTGCAAGGGGATAGTCAGCTAGCTGATCTGATTGGTGGTTACTTCACAAACCTTTTCACTGCAGAAGTGCTGGAGCCGGATGCAAATGTGATCGACAAAGTTAGACCATGTGTAACTCGGGCGATGAATGAGATGTTACTGGCACCTTACACCAGGGAAGAAGTCAAGAAGGCGTTGTTTAACATAGGTGACCTGAAGGCCCCGGGTCCTGATGGTCTCCATGCATGCTATCTTCTATAAGAAATTTTGGTAGATTTTTGGGAAGAACTTACTAATGAAATGCTAGAGGCGGTAAATCGTGGCATAATTCCTTATGGCTGGAACAATACTATGATTGTTATGATCCCGAAAGTGGACAGACTGGAGAAGGTAACTCCATAACGGCTTATCAGCTTATGTAATGTTAATTATAAAGTCATCTCGAAGATGTTGGCAGCTAGGCTTAAGACCATTTTACCAGAGATCATCTCGCCGACGCAGAGTGCTTTTGTCCCGGGGCGTATGATCACGGATAACATCCTAGTGGCATATGAATCTTACCACACTATAAAGAAGAAAGAAGGGAAGTTTGGCACTTGTGCAATTAAACTAGATATGCACAAAGCTTACTGTCGTAGCTACGGGACTAGGCAGTATACTTTAGGCACCCCCGATCGGCTACGGCGACCTCCGGGAGTACCGAGGGAGTACGAACAAGTATAGTATCCGTTGAGGTGAGGCGCACGGGTTACTGCGATCGACGAGGCGAAATGTGAAACGCTCGCGTCGGGAATAAATGGAAAATCTCGTGTCGGGGCGAACTGAAAACTCCCGTATTGACTTCAGGGATTACAGCTTTTGCGAGGAGAAAATGGCCCCTCTCTCTACCCCTATGGGGGGTATTTATAGGGTTCGGGGGTAAGAGGGGCGAGATTACGATTATGCCCTTCGGACGACCACACACCCTTAGGGGTATTTTGGTCTTTTTACAAGAATCTTTATGGAATATTCAAATACTTTAATATCCTAATACTCGCTACCATGACGACGTGTTGTCCTTGGCGACGGGGCGAAGCGCGGCCTCGACGCCGTCGAGACGGAGCGCAGCCTCGTCGTTCGGACGAAGCGCGGCCTCGTCGTCCGTCGGGACGGAGCGCGGCCTCGTCGTCCGTCGGGACGGAGCGCGGCCTCGACGTCCACCGGGACGGAGCGCGGTCTTGACATCTGCCGGGGATGCCAGCGGAACTCGATGACGTGAGGCATAACATGTCGATACGGAGAGGGGGACCCCGACGCTGTCCCGGAGAAGCTCGTCGGTTCGGGTAGCGTGAGGACCCCTTCCGCAACAGTAGCCCCTTGCCGGTTTGGGCGGTCGAGCGACGCCCGTCCAAGCCGGCGCACCAATTCCGAGGGGTTGGCGCGTGGGCTGGACCGACGACTTCCCCCCTTTTTTTTCTTCTTCTCTCTTTTTTTATTTTTTCTTCTCTTCTTCTTCTTCTCTTCTTTTCTTCTTTTTTTCTTTTTTCTTTTTTTCTTTTCCTTCCTTTTTTTTTCTTTCCCTCCCGACTTCCTTTTCCATCTTTTTTTCTCTTCTTTTTTTTGAACCGCCTTTGCTTAATGGGCCACGGCCCATTACCCGCCGCACGCTGGTTGAAGGGGGGGGTCATATAGCCCCCGCCGTCCCCGACTCCCAACCACTCCTGCCGCCCCGCACCGCGCGCTCGGCCGCGGGTAGCCACGCCGCCAGCCGCCTCGTCGCCGGCCGCCCCGTTGCCGCCTGCCGCGCGCCATCTCCCCCGCCGGCCGCCGCTGCAACGCCGTCTCCCCCGCCGGCCGCCGCTTCGCCAATGCCACCTGTTCCCCCGGCCTCCACCGCGCTGCGCCAGGACCGGCCCCCGGCCCGGCCGCCGCCGCCACGCTCGCTGCCGGCTCCACCCGAGCTGGCCTGCGCCCCGGCCCAGCCGCGCGTCGCCGTCCCGCACTTCGGCCCAGGCTGCCGGGGCCCGAGCCGGTCTGCCGCTTCTGGCCTGGGCTGCCGCGGCCCAAGCGCCGCCCCGTCTCCAGCCCGGGCTGCCGTGGGCACGCCTCCGGCCCAAGCGCTGCTCCGGCCCCGCTGCCCCTTCCCGCGAAACCGTGGGAGGAACCCGACCCGGATGACGGCCGACAGAGGGTCACCGTCTTCTTCGGCACGCAGACCGGCACCGCCAAGGGCTTCGCCAAGGTTGGTGCTCGACTTGCCACTGTGCTGCTTGCTTGCTCGTCAGTGCCGTGCAACCAATTGATAAAGCTCCCCGCTTTGCTCATGTTGGATGGATGTTGATGCCCTTTTTTTCTGTACTTCGTGTGGATTTGTATACGCTCGCGGAAGAGGCCAAGGCCAGGTACGACAAGGCCGTCTTCAAGGTGGTCGATCTGGTAAGTCGGGGTGATTAGATCACCATGCTGCTACTTCAAAATTCCTTTTTTCCCTTGACTGATATGATTGATGCGTGCTTCGTCGGGGTTTAGGATGATTATGCTGCAGAGGATGAGGAGTACGAGGAGAAGCTTAAGAAGGAGGCCCTGTTCTTCCTGGCAACGTAAGGATGAGCAGTGCCATCCCCACCTTCACTGCTTCTATCCCACTAGTGGATTGGCTTGTTGGACCGATTAAGTCAGGAGAATGAATGAACTTTTGTTCGAGTTATAATTGCTAATATGTCTTGTTATTGTTAAGTATGGGGATGGGGAGCCAACTGATAATGCGGCCAGGTTTTATAAATGGTTCTCAGAGGTTGGATCACAAATCTACTTGCACTTCTGAGTGTGTTCTTATCGTGGTTTTGATTCATGGCTGCTTTGTTTGGTTGGAGTTCAGGGTAATGAGAGGGGTGAATGGTTGAGCAATCTCCGGTTTGCAGTGTTTGCCCTTGGAAATAGGCAGTACGAGCATTTCAACAATGTTTGTCTACGCCTCTACATTGATCTGAGGCTTTTATGCACTCTAATCTGTATACTTATATTTTCCCCTTTTGAATCTATTCTCAACTGAAGGTTGGAAAGGTGGTTGATCAGCTCCTCACTGAACAAGGTAACCAAAGCAGAACGAGTAATTCACTGGTTGTAGCTCAGTTCAGCTAGCTAGATTTGAAATTTTTGATTGTGTGTATGTATCCTTCTGCTCATGCAAAAGAACTATATGTCATTCCCCAAGGCACAGGCAAAAAGTCTTATCTAGAATACAGACAATGGCTACAGCTTATCTAATTTTGATATGTACTCGACACTGTGCACTGAAAATACGTTGCAGGTTTAACAGGGTTATTTGGTAATATTGCTCAAATGCCAAAAGAATGGAATATTATTGTCGTGGGGATACCGCCGCTGTCTTCATCTTGGGGGCAACCTACGCTCGAGCCCCTGAGTGTTGGAAATATGCCCTAGAGGCA
>JAGXJF010002958.1:0-54549 GCA_019208055.1 Stipa capillata | reverse complement strand
GAGATGTACTTTCCTCCGTCGTTTTTTGATATCATGGTCCATGTTACCGTCCACCTCGTGAGAGAGATAAAGATCTGTGACCGGTATTTTCTACGCCAGATGTACCCGTTTGAGCGGTACATGGGAATTCTCAAGCAGTAACGTACGAAATAGATCTCGTCCAAAGGGCAGCATCGTCGAAGGTTACACAACCGAAGAGGTGGTCGAGTTCTGTGTCGATTACATGGACCAGCTCAAACAGATAGGTGTGCCTATGTCTCGCCACGAGGGGAGACTGGATGGCAAAGGGACCATTGGAAGGAAAACACTCATCCCTGACTATGCGTCGTTATCTCAAGCCCATTTCACAGTCTTGCAACACATGACTGAAGTAGCCCCGTATATCAACATGCATAAGGACGAGCTGCGCAGAGAGAATCCAGGCCGTACGGAGGCTTGGCTTACCAGACAGCACAACCGCAGCTTCAACAACTGGTTGCGGTTCGAAGTGCTAATAGTACAACAGAGGAGAATATTGGCTGGTTGGCCAGATGGCCAAGTCACACAATCCTCAAATTTGAAGCCTACGACATAAATAGGTACACCTTTTATACCAGAGCACAGGATACGAAGAGCACGGTACAAAACAGCGGTGTCCGCATAGATGCCTTCCAGGACAAACGAGGGGTGTGTGCGTACTACGGGTACATTGAGGAGATCTGGGAACTCGACTATGTACGTTTCAAGATCCCCCTCTTCCGGTGCCGTTGGGTCGCACTCTCAAGTGTTAAGGTCAACAAGTACGGCATGACTACAGTGGACCTCGAACGTGCCGCATACAAAGACAAACCATTCATACTCGCTAAACAAGCTACTCAGGTCTTTTATGTCCAAGACCCGGCAAATCAGAAACTCACGTAGTCCTTCAGGGGAAAAGAAGGATTGTCGGAGTTGAGAATGTCGTAGACGAAGAAGAGTACAATCAATTTGATGAGTACCCTCTTGGAGACGGCACCGCAAAAGCGCTCAACGAAGAACAACTACCGTTCGGGGCCACCTGCTATCTGCGCGTCGATCATCAGAAGGGCTGGTTGTTAAAGGAGATTAGGTTGTTTTGTGTGATGTAACCCGCTTGTTACGTATTTACCTTCACGGTTCATAAATTGTAGTGTACAGTAACCCCAAAATAGTTGTACCATAAAATTGTACATATGAAAATATGAATCTATAAAAAAAGTTCAACTCGTTACGAGTTCATATGAAGTTTCTATGATTTTACAAGTTTAAGGCATATAAGCCATGAATTTGGTCATTGCCTTGCTAATTTGGCTTTTTACCATGTATTGCATGTTACGAAGTTGTAATACATTTTAGAAGAAATGTCTATTTTCATTAATTTACATAAAATATGGTTCACATTGTTTAAAAAATGCCATTAAATGCAACATGAAATAAAAAAAAGGTAAAAAAAAGAAAAAAATGCCCGCCTACCACTGGGGTTTAGGTTTCCAAAGCCTGCACCCAAATCAAGCCCATCACAGGCGACATGGGCACAAGCCCAAATCAAGCCCACGACAGGCGACATGGGCACAAGCCCGTACTGCCTAGCGGCCCCAGTGGCCAGGCCCATAGGACGGAAGATCTGCCGAATATGCTTGGGTGATAGAAGATCTTGCAACCCCTCTCACCGATCGGTATATAAACCGCGTCGAACCCTTCGTCAACTAGCGAGGTGGGACTAAAAGTCCCACCCCGCGTCGGCTCTAATGGTAGTATAGACGGCTCCAAATCTCGACCTGTCTGCACTAACGTTAGTGCGGACGGCTCCATATGGAGAACCGTCTGCACTAATGGGGTCCCGCCTGCAACATTAGTACAGACGGCTCCATAGTGAGAACTGTCTGCACTAAGGTTAGTGCGGACGGCTCCATATTGAGAACCGTCTGCACTAATGTAGCAGGGTCCCGCCTACAACAGTAGTCCAGACGGTTGTGTATTGCGGCCCGTCTGCACTAATGTTAGTGCGGACGGCTCCATATTGAGAACCGTCTGCACTATTAGTCCAGACGGTTGTGTATTGCGGACCGTCTGGACTACCTTCTCTAATAAATCCCCTCTTTCCAATCCCGCGCCGCCAGTTCAATTTTCGCTAAGTCCCTAACCCTAGTCTTCCCCGAGCTCCCCGCCGCCCCCCGAGCCTTCCCCGAGCTCCCTCTGCCACCGCCGCCCGAAGCCCTGTGGCCGACGCCGCCGCCGCCCAGCCCTCGAGCTCCCCGACGAGCTCCACCGCCCCCGAGCTCCCCGACGAGCTCCGCCGCCCCCTAGCTCCCCGACGAGCTCCGCCGCCCTCCTTCACCGGTTTGTACTCCCGAGCTCCTCCATTCTCCTCTGCAATGAGAAAATGCTTCTTCCTTTCAGAGATTTTTTCCGGGAAATCTAAGCATCCTCTCAAAGGGAAGGGGATGAAGAAAAAAAAAGCAGAAGTGTCTAGAAGGATATACCAATTACCAAGTCAAGCATCTGAAATTAACAGGGAGGAATTAGAAGCTATGCAAGTCAAAAAATTTAAAGACGAGTTTATCGTGAGGCGTACGAGTGTTTGGGCTCTCTTCACTGGATGTGTATGCATATGCTTGCAAATGCTCATATATATGAAATATTTGAGATGCTCAGAACAATTTGTTAGAATTGATCCTATGACAACCACATAGGATTTTGATGTATTTGTACATGTACTAATTTGTGATCTCCTATGACAACTTGACAAGAGCTATTTATGCATGTATTAATTTGTTCATTTTATTCAATCCATTTGTTTTACCTAAATCTATATTGTATGACGCATCATTAGTGATTTCTGGTATAAGTTAATCAGCAACAATGCAATATTCATTGATAGTAGAAAAATAGTGCAATTATACACAATAAGGGTTTAGGTTAGCGTGATGGTAGAGTTACAAATCATTCACGCGGCAACTGAAAACATGCATCCGAGCAGATCAAAGCTGATATGAAGTATATGACAACAGAGATCAGACTACAAATGGCTGCACATGACACGGCGATAGCTGGCTGATGTATATATGCTATACTTGCAATCGCTCACGGCAGTTGTTCCTACCAACAAGACTAACATTGCAGGCGTCGGAAGCAAATTGTTCTTCTCATGTATAACTCAATGTTCTATGTCCAAATGAATCTTACAATGTAAACAAGTACCTAGTCACGATACCAGTCCTATCAACTGACTAGGCTAGTCATGAAAGTCCAACTTACGATCGTTAATCCGAGGATTTAGGGTTTGATCTTCGAATGGCCTCTTTAACATATTTTGGTAAATAAGATTTCAAAATTTTTGGGAATTGTATAAAAGAGTTCAGGAAGATATTTATGATGAGATTACAAACATTAGCACTATTTACGGAGTTGTTGTACTTTCGACAAGGGTTATATATTTGCACATTCGGCTATTAAACGAATGTCCTTCGATCAAATTGAGCTAGGTTAGGGTTGCAAGAATCTTGTGATGTGTGTGCATACAAAAAACTTTATATGCAAATGTCTACAATCTAGTCGTGTACTGCATATCTGAATTTTTCGTCTTTTGAAGATGGCGTCCGGAGGAGATGAACGTGAACAGCCGGTGGCCTCTTCTCCCCGACAAGACGAGCCGCACGTGTCTCCTCAACCGACTCAACCGATGCCCTCCCAACCTGCAGAAGCCTCGTCTCGTGAGCAAACCGAAGAATCGGGTGGGCAGAAGCGAAAGCGAGGTGGCCGAGGCAAAAAATAAAATGCCCACGAGTCACTACACGATAACTGAAGTCAGTGCTGAGGGTGTGCCCATATTGCCTCAGCAGGCTCAGGCGGCATTCCGTAGAGCGTGCGCGTCACTGGCGAGGGAAAAGATCCCGATAACGTACGCCAGCTGGCCGTCAGTGCCGGATAACGAGAAAGAGTTCATGTGGAACACCATCCAAGGACAGTTCGACTTCCCGGAAGGTACCGAGCAGGCCGTGGAAAGACAGGCAAAAGCGAAGATGGGCAAGGCGTGGAAGACCTTCAAGAGCGAGCTGTACAACACGTACGTGAAGAACGATCTTATGCCCTACAGGCAGGACCCGAACACTTACGGGTACCTGGAGGATCAATGGGCGGAATTTGTGGAGAGGTGCACGTCGGAGGAATTCGTGCAGCGGAGTCAGGCAAACAGGGCGCGCCAGGCATGCAATGTTCACCCCCACAGGCTCGGAAGCGGTGGGTATGCGCGCAAAGAGTTGGAATGGAGAACAGAGGACGAGCGGGCATCTCAGGAGAGAGTCGCGACACGCCGTTCTCCCAGATCCCAGAGACGCGGGCCCGGAACTGGTATCGCACGAGGGCCAACATCTCGGCTGATGGCACCGTCGCCTTCAACAAGCCCGAAACCGTCCAGGTGGTTGAAAACATTATGCGACTGTCAGAACAAGCCGCTCAAGGAACTTTCCAAGCAGCCAGGGAAAAGGACATACTAACCTCGGCTCTGGGAAACAAAGAGCACCCGGGTCGAACGCGTGGCCTGGGGGTGACGGTTCCATGGAAGCTGGGATTCCCCGACGATGCGGGACAGTGCAGGAGTCGGAGGAGAACAAAAACAGAGCGCGAGGCAGCCGAGCGTGAACGGATGAAGAAAGAGCTGATGGAAGAAATATATGCAGGCCTAGAACAGAGGATCGATGCAAGGGTCGAAGAACGGGTACGGCAGATAAGGCAGGAGGATGCAGCCGCCGCGGCCGACCGCAGCCCCGCAGGCTCATCCCCACATGGTCGGCGCCGGAGTAGCTGCGTATCCGTGGAAAACGAGAATGCCGAAGACGTCCTTGAACAATCCCCACCGCAGCACGTTCCAGATGACGACCGCGCCGACGACTTACCTTTCGACCCTATTCCGCGTGAAGACGTCAGTGAAAGATTTCCTGTCGACGACATAGCGGTGGCAACCAAGTGCAAGCTCCTCGTGCCCAGCTGTTTTGACCCCGCTGACATGCTTGAGTCTAGCCAGGGGTTAGTATTTCCAACTTCAGAAAGCACGATGACGGTGCACGGAGTTCCGCTAGGGGCGGATAACGCTAAGGTGGCAGTGGACATGGTGCATGCGAATTGCTCATCCTTCAGACTTCCTGTACCGCCGGAGGACGACATCACGACACTGGGGCAGGCCCTCCACACGTTCATCTAGTGGCCGAAGAAGTACATTTCCCTGGTTGCCCCTCCACCTCCTCCACGGCCGCTGTCTCCGGTGCGTTACGGTAAAGATTTCTCACTCCGTCCTCCTCCACCGAAGGTGAAATCCGCTTCAGCACAATCTCAGCAATCTAGCAGATCTAGCCAACAGGCTGCCAAAACAACTCCTCAAGCTCAGCGTAGGGCCACCAGAAATAGCACAAAGTCGGTCAAGGGCAAAGAGGTAGACGAAGAACCCGAGATAAGAAAATACACGGAACGGCAGCCGCTAGTGACACGAGCGGCGTTAGAACAACTTGGTTGGGCAGCTCAGATTTTGCACGAATTTTACATGAAGAGGTCCAACGAGGAGACAGAGCTTCCTCAAAATATCTGCGCCGCGTACAAGCGGCAACATTTCCTTCATCCAGGTGGAACCTTTACCATCAATTTCTCGGATTTATCAGACCTCTACCGTCATGACGCCCTCGATGTCAGCCTATTAAGATGCTGGACACTGTAAGTGTTCTCAATCACTGTTTAAGCTAAATGAATTGCCTAACTTATTGATACGCTCTTTCAATGACATTACTTTTATGTGCAGACATATGATTCAAGAGGCTAGGACAGAGAACCCTAATATCGGATTCCTCGATCCACAAGTGGTCATATGCACAATGGTCCAATTCCAGCCGAACGAGGTCGAGGAATACATTTCGGATGTCATGCTCCTTCTCTGTACTAAGCGCGTCATTCTTCTACCGTACAACTATGGATTCCACTGGATGCTCGTCTGTCTCGAGCCACAACGTCTACATGCCACGTACTTCGACTCCAGGGACTACCCACCAGAGAAGTACGCAGATTTGACGACGGTGCTCAACGGGGCGTTCAAGAAATATGTTGCCAAGAGGGGGGTTGTGAAAACAACAAAAACCGAACCTACCCACCGATTTCATTTCCCGGTAATAATTCCTCCCTCGCCCAAGAATAATCACCTCGCACGTTCTAATATGTATTTCGTAAAACTAAATTACCCTGCACGTAACCATGATTTCTACAGTGCCACAAGTAGCCGCCGGGCAACAATCTCTGTGGATACTATGTCGCGACATATATGATGCAGATCGTTGGCTCTAGTCCGGTAGATGTGGAGGTTAGTGTCATTACACTCTATGTAGTTCCATTTTTCATCGTTCGGACGTCGTGCCTAACCTAGCCATTTAATTTTCTTGTGCAGACTTTTAAGTTCCCTACAGATCAGCTCGACACTGAGGGCGTCCGGATTGTTCAAAAACAGTTAATAGCTTTCATATTTAGAGAGGTGTTGAAGGAAACTGGAGAGTTCCATTTTCCTCAAATTGCTCCTCCTCAATGACTTGAGAGTTTTTTCCCTAACAATGCATATAAATGACTTTGTGGTTGAGAATGATGTTTTAAGTTTGCTTCTGAATGTTATGTCTAAGATTAATGAGTACATTGTGTGTCTGTGTATGCTATGCCTGTGATTGATCACTTTGTTTCTAGCGTTTTCACTGCCGCGGCAGGACCGCGGCCGCGCCGGGCATCGTTACCCTGCCGCACGGCTGCTGCGACAGCGGAAACGGTAGTTTCCGCTGCCGCGGCAGCAGGCGGCAGCAACGTCGCCCTGCCGCACTGCTGCCGCGGCAGCAGAAACCTCTGTTTTCGCTGCCGTGGCAGCAGGCGGTACCACCGTCGCCTTGCCGCACTGCTGCCGCGGCAGCGGAATCAGTCATTTCCGCTGCCGAGGCAGCAGGCGGCCGTAACGTCGCCTTGCCGCACGGCTGCCGTGGCAGCAGGCGGCACTACCGTAGCCCTGCAGCACTGCTGCCGCGGCAGCGGATTCAGCCATTTCCGCCGCCGCGGCAGCAGGCGGCAGCATGCCGCCTTGCCGCACGGCTGCCGCGGCAGCTGAAACAGATGTTTCAGCTGCCGTGGCAGCAGGCGGCACTATCGTAGCCCTGCAGCACTGCTGCCGCGGCAGCGGAATCAGCCATTTCCGCTGCCGCGGCAGCAGGCGGCAGCATGACGCCTTGCCGCACTGCTACCGCGGCAGCAGAAACGGTTATTTCTGCTGCCGCGACAGCAATGCTTTCCTAACACATCATTTGTGCAGACGGTTCCAGAGGTAGAACCGTCTGTATAAATAATTTCTGCAGACGGTTCTGAAAATGGAACCGTGTGTACAAATGCTTTTGAAGTACTGTTCAATGCATTTGTGCAGACGGTTTTGTGGTTGGGAGCCGTCTGTACAAATGCTTCGTAGGTACTGTACCAGAGAGTAGTACAGACGGCTCGTGTGTGGAGCCGTCTGTACTAAGTATTTGTACAGACGGTTCAATAACCGTCTGGACAAAGTTCATTTGTGCTGACTGTTTCGTCCAGACGGTTCGGAAAACCGTCCCGCCCGGTGTTTCCGAACCGTCTAGACAAATGATTTCTGTAGTTGTGATGTGGTGATGATTGGCTGCTCTTGGAATCATATATTTATTTGAAAGTGAGGCGACTGGACCATTAATTGTCTTCCTCTTAAGGTTGTGTATGGCTCACTACTGAAAACTAGGTGTATGCCACCCACGCGTTGCTTCGGGTGATGTTCGTGTATTCTTAAACACGTTGTAAAATGTATATGAAATTTTATGTGTGACGCATGTAGATAATTTTTTTAAAATTTTACTTTTTAATTTGGATCATAGTTACATGTTTATGTACACGGAGAAGTACACAATGATGCATTAATTGGTCACCATATATCTATACTACATTATAAAAGGGAGAGTTTTTCTTTTCTAACTCCACCCCACAAAATGTACCCAAACTATTCAGCACCATCCGATCCTATCTATCCAACGGCTATTATGTATTTGATGGTCTATCACCATCCAACGGCTGATCGTAATCATCCAATGGCTAATATTACTTTGAGTTGATAGTGATTACCCACCATGCCATTCACTTAAAGTTGATAGTAATTACCCATCATTACCCTTACTTAAAGTTGATAGTAATTACATACATTTGTCACTGCGCTCCTTTCTCCCGAATCTGCGCCACGCGTGGCCATCGTGCCCACGACACGCTTTGGCCGTGTCCGTGCGCCACTGTCGTTGTCTTCTTCGACGCGATGCAGTATAGATTATGTTTTTACGTCATACATATTATTCTAAAAATGTGTGTTAATTGCGTGCACATTTGCTAGTATTATTAATAACTAGACGATAGCCGGCGCGATTCTATAATTTGTAGCCTTTTCAGCCGGTGTCCTATGCACATATTGAATGGTCAAAGATAAACCCTTAATTGGCAGTAGCCGACAAAGCAGTCGGGAACTCGTTTAATTTGAAGCTCGAGCTCCAATGCTCCTGGATGAGTTTTTTATTTTTAGTGTTGTAAAAAATTCTGAAAAAATTACAAACGTAATTATTCTAATAGTATGTGGAACTGTAAATTTTTATGCAAAAAGATCTATTTTTGTGAGCTGTGCAAAAATATGAAATTTAGAGCACTACTATTTGCTCCATTAGGCCATCTTCCTTGTTTTTTTTATTGCACAAGCTACATGTGATAATATTTTTTGGTCAATTTTTACAGATTCATAGTTAATCCCCACACGTACATGCAGAAATTTCTTCAGATTTTTTTGAAACTTGAAAATCTTTTTTTGAATTTAAAAAAAAGACCTCACTGGAACTCGGGATCTGAAAATCCGTTCTCACAAACAGTGCATTATTACATGGCGTAAGATGTGAACTGGAAGATGACAGCACGCATTTGTATATGGAAAATAAGTTCAAGAAAAAGGATATCGCCAATGGCATGTATTTGTGGTGTTTTTGGAGTACCATATAATATTCATAAAATGAGAAATAGTCAAGTGTGAATTTCGTAGCATAATCAAATTAATTATTCTAATGTGGTACATAGACAGCATTGTGAGCACCGAATGAACTATTTTTATCTCGGAGTGGCCAAAAAAATTGACTGGGTAATCAAATTAATCTTTTTAGGCAAGGATAATAATAAAAATTGAGCGTCAGAATATCAGATAGTCAAATTAATTAATCCAATGTGGTGCGTAGGCCTGTGCTGAGTAGTTGTACGTTGGCTGGTGCTGCTTTGAGTACCTACACAGGGTTTGGTACGTGGAGACCTATATAGCCTGTTTAGCCTAGAAAGGGGAGACGGGCTGACTGAGGCAGTCCATGAATCGTGTCTGCTCTCAGTGCTCTCGCTGTAACCGCACCAGGCAACTTGACGTTCATGGCTAAGCAGAGGAGACGACGACGCTCGGTGATTTCCCGGGAGGAGAGGTTCCGCGACGCCGAGTTGCAAGAGTGACATGGGGCCCCGGTTAAGCCCGACGATCCCGTCGGCGCCCTCTGGCAGTAACTGGTCGCTGCGGTCGATGGCGCAGCCGAAAGAGACATTGTAGGTCTCATCATCGACATTGATCTTATCGGTGGTTTTACGCGACAAGGCCAGCGTCTCATTGCCCATGAACCCTCTCGCGGTGCCGCTGGCGTACAACTTCTTGAACAGGCAGTGCCCGTCGCAGCAGGTGCCGCACATGACGGTGGCGGAGCAGTTCACGTGGGTGAAGGTGGACGAGGTCTGGCGATCGCACAGATCCAGCTGCTTCGTCCAGACGAAGTCGCTGCCGGTGTCGGCGACGGCCCAGAAGTCCTTCCGCGGCGTGCCGATCTCAAGTTTCATGAGGTACTCGTAGTCGCTGTACAGCTGTACTTGAGAGGGTATGTGCCGGAAGAAGCAGGAGAATTCGTGCCGTCTGTGGCTGATAGCATCGCCGCTCTGTGGTCGGTCCTGTCCACCGCGCGGCGGATGAGCTCCTCTCTGGTGAAGCCGCCATTGGCGTCGACGTGGATGAGTTCGATGCGGTAGCCGGACGGTGCTTTCTCTGTCGAGCCGAGCACGAGCATGGAACCAAGGAGGAGGATGTTTAGGGCTTGCAGGAGAGCCATATGCATGCAAGCGCAGGGGTGAAGCCAGAAAAAATAGTCGCCGGTGTCAAATGTCAGTCACTTGGGCTTGGACTGGTGTGCAGCTAGACAAGACTGGTGTCAAATGTAATTTTTACTGGGTTTATTTTTTTGTTAGGCTATAGGTATAGGCGTTTGGGCCAGTGGCGTCGATGTCAATTGACACCGGTCCGATGCTGTAGCTCCGCGCAAGCGTGCATGCAAGATGGAGTATATGCCATGATTAACTTAGTCGATGCTAGACTTGCAGGTCGTAGCTACTCTTAGATGAGAAGGTATATTTATTGAGCTGGGCTTCAGGAAATTTACAAGCCTATTTATTGGAAGGTGTATGTGCGCTGAGCACCTGTGCGGGTCATTGTTTATTCACGTGTCACGGTCATAAGAGGGAACCATATGCATGCATGCCTTCTTTTTAGTTTCGAGAGGGCACGAGATAGCTAAATCCACATCACGCTCACACCACAGGGACGAACAATTTGGAAGCCTTAAGGGCCTAGTGAAATATGTGTGCTTGCACAAGCTTGTGTTTTCGTGGCTAAACTATAAATGTTTTCGTGGCAAAAGGGTATGTGCAGCGGTAGAGGGTGGACTTCGAGAAGGTGTTCGCACCCGTGGCACGTCTCGAATCCGTTCGACTACTTGTAGCCCTCGCTGCGCATGAGGGCTGGCCGGTGCACCACATGGATGTGAAGTCGGCCTTCCTTAATGGAGAACTTGAGGAGGAAGTTTACGTCACACAACCACTCGGGTTTGCTGTCGACGGTGAAAAATAAAAGGTGTACAGGCTCGACAAGGTCTCTACGGTCTACGACAAGCCCCATGCTTGGAATGCCAAGCTCGACAAGTGTCTCTCAACACTCGGCTTCCATCGGAGCAAGCCGGAGCATGCAGTGTACGCGCGTGGCAACGACGCGACACGCCTTCTCGTGGGTATCTATGTCGTCGACCTGGTGATCACGGGTGTTGATCCGCGGGAAATCAGCATATTCAAAGAAGACATGAAGGCATAGTTCAAGATGAGCGACTTGGGCTTGCCTAGCTTCTACTTTGGCATCGAGGTAAGCCAAGATGACAACAGCATCCACTACACCACGACTCTGAATTCCCGACAGCACTGTTGGTCGGGAAAACCGCCTTCAGCGACAGAAAATCGGTCGGCAAAGAGTTTTCCCGACCAACATTAGCAGTCACCGAAAGTCCAGTCGGTAAAGGCCTTTCCCGACCGACTTATTTTCCCGACCAACGGTCTGATGGCATGTGAAGAGCAATCCTGACCGACATAATCTTTGCCGACCGACGTATTTTTCCCGTCGGACATATGTTTACCGACCGATTGTCTGACGGAGTACGTTTTGCCGACCGACGTTTTTTTCCCGTCGGACATATCTTTACCGACCGACTGTCTGACGGAGTAAGTTTTGCCGACCGACGTATTTTTGCCGTCGGACATATGTTTTACCGACCGACTGTCTGACGGCGTACGTATTGCCGACCGACATTACAATTGCTGGGCAACAAAGCTTTACCGACGGACTATCTGTTGGGAAAACATATAGAGGACCCTAGCATATTCCAATATCATTCACGTTCTACATATTTTGGAGCACTGTATTACATTAAAATGGACAGTAATAATTAAATCTAGAAATTTCACGGTTTCATGCAATCATTCCTCACAAATACAAATAGTTCATCCATTAGTTGTTCCTTAATGTTATCACCATCCAGAGGCTCAGAAATTTAAGTTCAAAAAGTGCACAAAACATTTATCAAGTTACAAATCTCCTCCATTACACAAAACATCCATTACATAAGATAAACATGTTACATCCGTATGGTGCAGACCACCGGCTGCTACTAGGTGTTCTTGATGTCCTCCCTACAAAAGATAAACATGCATCAATAGATTTATAAGAGATGTGATGTCTAATTAACCACTAACAGAAATCACAGGATCGTACTAGCAGTAGTCTCAAACCATATTATGATTCCAGAAAATAAAACCCTGCTAGTGCACTAGTTATTCCTGACAGCATCAGATGTTAATCATAGGATTTTAAAATGTTGGCTCAAGATTCTCGAGTGTGTAGAGCACAATCGGTGTCATTGACATTTGAAACTAATTTCACAACTGCACAAGCGGAGCAGAAAAAGAAGCTGAGGTCAGAACAGATGTGCAGACGCTAAAGCAAGCAATAACTAGACGCATCCTGATACAATTCGTTTTAGCCTGCTGGACATCCTTGATTTCGTAAGCATTTAGGGGCAGGTTTTGGTAGAGGTTCCTGTTTATTTCTGTTACGGACCCATGAAAAACGACAGTACGTATGTAGGTATCCGAAATACCTTCTGCATATACTTTAGTAAGCTCGAGTATTAAAAAAATAAAGAAATAACTTATCGCTCGAGTATAAAGAAAAAGATTGAGCTCCATTTTTTTTGCACATGGCCACATGAGAAATACTAAACTGAGGGAACAATTATGCAACTAGCAGGCTCAAGTTCCCAACTATTGAAAATTCGCAAGAACTACAGAAACAATTTATAAACTCCACAAACGAAATACTCTTGCGTGACCATATAGCACATGCTATATAGCTGGACAGCACGATCCCAGACCCTTGCATGAGTTGTGTTTTTTCATTCCAACATGGTGCGAGATAACATAATTGAATCATAAAACTTTACGTGTATTTGACTTCAAAACAGAGGCTCGTCACGTGCATGCAAGCTAAACGTAGGGGAAGCTAAACAAAGTGTATCTGCCACGCTTTTTATTTCCAGTGTACCTACTTGTGTCATACGAGAGCAAAAAGTCGATTTTGGTCCCTCGTTGAGTTTCCATTTAATTTTAACTCACTCAGAAAATCAAAGTCAAAATGATTCATTCTAAGACTGTGAATATGAAGAAAGGCAACTGAAAGATGCTCAAGCGCTGCAGGAGAGAAAGCTAAGCCTAAGTAATCAAATGTCAAAATTGAAATACCAGTAAGTAATGGTTCATTGATAGCCATCTTGTGTATCAACTGGCTAAGTCGACATTTTACTTTCAGCATGTATACCTCATACAGAGTTTGGAGCATAAACAACACTTTATTCTGCAGGCTGGAATATGAACAAAAGAGAGATATGCAAGCACCGATTGTGAAGTTAAAGGAGACACATGAGTCCCTAGAGAAGGAGCTGAAGAGCTTACAGGAGAGAGAATCTGGTGCTAAGGCTGAAGCAGAACAAGTTTTGAATCAGATGGAAGAGCTGAAAGCTGAGGCTGAAGGTACACATTCAAAGGATGTTGTCTGTTTTCCTGTATTCTTTGATAACTTAGAGTACCCAGACCCTTGTTTAGGGATGCAAGTGGGCTGACCCACGACCCATTTTATTTAATTGATAGCTCACTTCTACTCAATGCAAGTGATGAAGCAAAATAGCTAGATGGGTCGTTGGGTCGGCCCAACCTGGCAACTTGCATCCCTACTCTTGTTGGATGCATCCATGGCTTAGCTAGCATAACTAATTGTTATTTAGCTTAGTTTAACAACTCTACCAGAAGTCAGGGCATTGCACGTTTGTTTTCTAGTTTCCATACCTTAACATGTAATGTTTGCCCTGATGAACACCTTGTTTTCCTTTTCCCATAGGGATGGCAATGTGCAAATTTCCCTAAATTAAAATGGTACCATTGAACTATGTAATGCCAAGTTGTTAATATAAAGCTGACGATGACTCAAAATTAACTTAGTTTTTGTCATTTGAGCAAGTATGATCCTTCAATGGTAAGATGTGATTATCTCTTTTTGTTATGAAGGCTATATACGGTTCTCATGATCTCATTTTTGTTTTGTTAGGGTTTGGTACCTATAATTGACAACTTTACACAGTTAGTGCATAATGCGAAGATATTATTCAGTGCTGAGATATAAAGGCATTCAGATGTAAATTTCCTTTGGCCTTTCTGGAAGGTGAAAATGCATTTAGTATCAAATACTGAACAATATATGATATCAGTAACTCAGTGGAATTATCAAGCATTTGATGGTGATTATCAAACATGGGATTGTTGATTTGTTGGAGTAATTAATTACGTACCTCTTGTTACCTGCAGTAGGCACTACACCACAATTGTTACCAGCAGTATCAGAGCTAGGTGGCTGCTGCAATGTCAATTGTTATGAACCTTAGCTCACAATAAGGATAAACACCGTACAAAGAGGAGGATTAACAAGCATTGCTGCTAGAGTAAGGGCACGGGCAGAGGGGCATCAACTTGGCTGAGAGAAAGAGAGACTTGAGAGGAACTTAACTCATTTTCCTTGCTGAATTCAAAAGGAACGCAATGCATGCTCATTTATAAGGTGCTCCTAGCAGATTGGATCCAGAGATTACAAAGTAAACCAACTAACTAAAGGATGCAATGTAACTCAAATCACTTATTCTTAATGACTTATCTCTTAGGGAAGGCAACTAATTCAACTAAAAGATAAGACATTAACAGCCGTACCTTCTGCTGCTGCACTTAATCTCCAGGCATGGATTAACACATTATTCTCCAGAAACCATGTTTTCTCCCATGCCTGAGCACTAAAACAATGCCATGCTTACTCTCGTCATCTCTACACTTATTCCCCCATCCCTGCAAGATATTGCATACTACTCCATCAATTTCCTTATAGCCTTATAGCATGCCCACCCTCTCTTGCCATATTTGAAGGTAAGATCCCCTCTACATCTAGCTAAATGTTACAAGCTGTGAGCACTACTACTAACAAGCTCTGAGCACTAATATGAAGTTTCAGAAATAGGGTTAACAAACTAACTTCATCTAGCAAGATACAGAAATACCTCAAGAACGAGATGACGATGACGGCCCTGGCTTATACGGCTTCATCTAGCAAAATTATCTCTAGTTAGAATCATATAGTAATCAATAGAAGCAAAATAGAGGAAATGTACAGGGTGGGTGATTACTTTGCTAGATGGTCATGCAATGCACCTCATGAAAGCATCGCCCATAGTTCGTAGCTCATCATATTCATAAGGCAGCGTAGCATCCCTTCTAATCACAACATTAACAACAACCTCATATGTCTCCGGCCCAAGAGGTTCAATGGTGTCTGCGTTGACTGAGAGAATTGTTGCCTTAGCAACGGGAGTTTCAGGACCAGTCCAAGCATATAGAAGCACATCCTGACCAATCTGGAGAATGTTTATTTCAGAAACAAGATGACAAAGAACATTCAAATTAGTTGCAATCAAATATGTACGAAAGGATGAATAGATTACAAGGCTTTCATCTTGATGGTTGGTTGGGATGATTTCTTGAGGGAGCCTTGTAGTTGCAACTCTCCTATGCACATGGATCTCTTCGTTACCATCTTCTAACTCGCATTCAACTCTTGAGTTCTAGCCAAAGAACAATATGCATACATGACATCAATGTGTTAATTATGTTATCACACACATTTTCTCGATGTGCATGACATCGAAGTTATGACGCAGCAACAAATCCTTCCAATATGGTTGAACCAAATAGACTTCCTTTTCCAAATGACCAATGGATCCCCCTCTTTGCGTCTCTTACTTGTAGGCTTCTTCCCCGATGGGTCCTTCCCAAAGATAGTTTGAATATTTTCTGTCAGCGCCAAGATTTCCTCTCCAGAAAGTGGAATAGGTGCTATCCCATGCTCCATGACACCAACAAAAGAACGGGTATCAAACCTCAACTTGTGGTTTGCATGCAAGAACCTACGATGTCCCATATAGCAAGTTTTGCTGCCATTACTAAGCCTGAGAGAACATATATGGGAGTGGCATTCAGGACAAGCTCCTTCACCAAGGTAGCACATGCAACAACATATCCTAGACCTGGGAAATCTGTAATTGTGCATATTATGGCAGCTCGCAATTGGAAGTACTCATCCTTCGAAGCATCATAGGTTCTAACACCATGAGCAAACATATCTACCATATCATCAACTAGCGGCTCAAAATAGACATCAATATCACTACCTGGAGCATTTCGGCCAGGAATCAACAATGATAGGATGAAGTTTGGTTGCTTCATAACCATCCATGGTGGAAAGTTATACGGAATCAAAATGACAGGCCAAATGCTATAGCTGACATTCATGGATCTAAATGGATTAAAACCATCTGTAGCTAGTGCAAGTCTAATATTGCGACTATCTGAAGCAAAGTCTAGATGTCTATGATCAAAGTCTTTCCAAAAGGTAGAATCTGCCGGATGCCTGAGCAAACCATCTTTTGTGCGCTTTTCATCATGCCATCTTGTGTGGGCTGCAGTTCTAGAGCACACAAACAACCTTTGAAGCCTTTTCTTTATCGGAAAATAGCGAAGAACCTTCCTAGGAGCCTTGTTCACACGTTTCCCATCTAGACTCTTCCTTTCTGACTTCCATCGTGAAGTATTACATTTTGGACAAGAATCCGCATCAGCGTTGTCCTTCCAAAATAGAAGGCAATCATTTTCACATGCATGGATATTAACATAACCAAGTCCTAGGCACTTGACTAGTTTCTTAGCTTCATTATAGTTTTTGGGTATTGTTGACTCAGGGTAAGCATCTTTGAGTAGATCTAACAGTAGATCAAAACTTTTATCGGACCATCCTCCAAGCAATTTGGTGTGAAGTAGTCTCACTACAAAACGAAGCTTCGAGAAAGTCTTACAGCCCGGATAAAGCTCTTGCCTAGAATCATTTTCCAGCTTGTGAAGTGATTCTAAAAACTCATTGTCCTGCTCTAAACCACCATCATCTTCAAAATCTCCCCTATCATCTAAACCACCAGCCAGGTCTCTTAGCAACTCAGAAATATCGTCACCCTCATCCCTAGCCTTCACCTCATCACAGTTTGAATGATTCCCGGAAGAAGAGCAGCATTCTCCGTGAAACATCCAGTGTTTGTAGCCTTCTACAAATCCCTCACATACCAGGTGCTCACGGACTTTGGATTCTTCTCTCCAGTACGAGTTCACACATTTTTTGCAAGGACATAAGATTTTGTGCTCGACCGATGATTTACTAAATGCATAGCCTAGGAATCTGGCCAGCCCTTGTAAGTACTCCTCCGTATGCCTACATGCAAGCGTACATATGCAGCGCGTTACATCTGATTTCAGCAGGTACTAACTTCTAAGAAATTTAAAATATGTTGTGTTATACCTAGGCGCATCCATCCAACTTTTATCCATGCTAGCTGCACACTTGGTTACTACCGAATCAACAGTAAATCCTGATAGAATAATATCAGAACCAGAGGACGCAAGGAATTAATGGAAGTACTGTAAATAGGTCTTATCGTGGTTTGAAAAAGAAAAGAAAAGGCATGGAACCAATCCAATGGTACACATAGTAAAGCTAGATACCACCATAAACAAAACAGATCAAAGAGGCAGAACAGGGACAGCTCTATTTGCACATTGAAGTAGTAGGTCGACTCACCAAGTGGTGGGGGAGGCAGTGACAAGCAGGGAGGGGGATCGCTGCGCCGCCGCAGGAGCTCGTGAGTCACCGGGAGCAAGATTCCTAATAACCAAACAAATTAGACAATATAAAATCAGGCTCCACTTATTTAAAAAAAATGGTGTCAAACAACAATATTTTAATAAGCAACAACCAGCAGAAGTACATCACTATTTAGCTCTGTACATTAATGAGTAACAATCAATCTTGATCCATCTTCTCCTCTTAGTATGTCTGCCTAGCTCAATGCCCACTTCTTACATGTTGATGGTATTCAAAATATTTTTGTTATTCTCTTCATTTAAAGTTTGTCTCAGAACATGTATAGTTCATAGCTAGAAAACTGAAATATGCTAAGTTCAAGATTAGCATATGTTTCATTAATTTAAGTGGGCTGAAGTACATAAAGAGAAGTAACCAATAGCTGCACAAATCAAGCAATCAGGCGGCAGCAACCAAGAATCTGGAGCCATATCTACTTGTAGTGCTAACATCTTGAGTAATCAAATCAAAAATCAAAGTACTGACTTTGACCAAATGCTCAGAATAATTCTTAAACGTAATTGCTAAGGTACCTGTGATTCTCACTATTATGCTATATAATCATGACCTCTAGTTAGATGATACTATGATAGACAGATAGTAAATACCTTTTAGAGATTATGTCAACTGGTGTGAGGAATCTAGATCACTTCCAATTTGGTCTATCAAACGAACATTAGTTTGATATATTTGGGATTAAGTACTGGCACAACTTCTTTATGTCGTACCTTTCGTCTGTCCCTGCACTTGTGCCTATGATTAATCAGTTCTATTCTTTAGGTCGCCGGAAGCTGTTCACGGATGAGGAAAAGGTTCTCCTGAAAAAGAGATTACCTGATCTAGAGGCTGCTACTTCTGTAAGCAATCCCTGTTCAGTGTTTTAGTTGTTGTCAAGTCATTTGTAATGTGTCACAGTAGCTACCATTGAGTTTTGGGAACAGTAAAATTGTGCTCCTTATATTTTCCCATCATGTGTTAGCTAATATATTGACCTAACATCCATTCATTTTCTGCCTCATAGCCTATTTTATTTATGATGTTTGTTACTTCTATTTTAGCTTCCTGTGCAATATCTGCTCATTGGCAGTTGACACACCTTGTACCATTTTTCTTGTAGAGTAAGTGGCTGCCACTTCACACCCTGGCTGCATCAGGAGACTTCTATCTATTGGACAATCTTCTGAAACATAATGTGGATGTAAATGCGCTTGATAGGGTAATTTCTACTGTAAATATTGAACTTCTATCTATTGGACAATTTTCTGAAACATAATGTGGATGTAAATGCGCTTGATAAGGTAATTTCTACTGTAAATGTTGAGCTATCTCATCTTAAACAGGCATATGCCTAGAATGCTTGGCATCTTTGTGATATTATTCTTTTTATCATTAATTTGGCCTTTTCTAGTTTCCTCAGGATGGTTTGCCGGCAATTCATAAAGCAATTCTTTCCAAGAAGCATGCTATTATCAACTATCTCTTAAGGAATTCAGCAAATCCATTCATTTATGATAAAGTGAGTATACCTTATGTTTAGCCTTATGTTTAGATAGCTTGGAAACAGCTTTGTAGCTTATTCCAGGAACTGTTTTTTTAGATTGCATGATTAATCTTGAATAATACGCTGAAGTTGTTTGTCTTCTGTTTTGTTCTTTAAGTATTTGTATTGGCTGTAGCTAGCTAAAGGTTAAATATAATTTCAGCTTAAGCATTGGTTACCGAGGGCAATTACCTACAACACAGCATGGGCTTATTCACGGGATTACTCACAAAATAAATCTTAGCACGTCATGGATTCATAGCAAGGAATTATGCACTGAAGAAACCATCAATCACATATACATGCACTACAATAGTGGCAAAGATCTCAGCAATTAAAATTAGTCACCAAAGAAGAAACCTCTGGTGGACAGAAGATGAGAATGGGGAAAAAAGGGGGCACTTACCTCTGGTGGACGACGGCGGCAGCCACACCACGCCATCGGTGAGGGGAGGGCCTGGCGAGCTACGACCCCAGGCCGCAAACCACCTCGGGCGGCATGGCGGGTCAGCCAAGGGAGCAAGAGACCGGTGCGGAGTCGGGCTCGAGGGCAGCGAGGCGCGGGCCTTGCCGAGCCTTTCCGACGAAGAGACGGCGGAGGACCAAGAGAGGCGCAGGCATCCAAGGAGGACCGGGACGACACCACGGAGATCAATCAAGGCGGCATCCAAGGAAGGGCGGCGCTGAGGGGAGCATCCGAGGCTGCGCCGAGGGGAGCGCCAGGGGCGGCACTGATGCAGGGCGGTGCGGGGCCGATGCAGGGCGGTGCGGGGGCGGCAGGATGGTGCGGGGGCGGCGGTGGAGAGGCAGGACGACGTGGGGGCGGCGGTGGAGAGGCAGGACGGCGTCGGGACGCGGTGGAGAGGTCGGCCGGCGGGAGCCCAGGGGCGGCGTGCGTGGGGGATGAGCTAGGGGAAGTAGGATTTGGCGTGCGTGCATGTGGTTTTGGGGGAAATTCCCTGAACAGTTCGCGGGCTGGCCAAATGTTTGGCGCTAAATTAATCTCCGCGCGCATAGGCCCATTTAGCCACCGGCTGTTGGTCGGCATTATTTACCGACGGATGATTCGTTGGGCATAAGAGCATTCCCGACCGACAGTTCGATAGCATATTCTCTAGTATTCCCGACCGATAGTCGGTTGTTGTACATAGGATTTCCCGACCAACTGTCCGTCAGAAGTTTTCCCGACCAACAGTCGGTCGGCAATACTGACTTTTGCCAACACCCCTCAGTAGGGAATTCCGGTACGTGGTGTAGTGATCACGCTGAACCAGGCGGCGTACACGGCAAAGATCCTTGAGAAAGGTGGCATGATGGGGTGCAATCCCTGCCACATTCCCATGGAACCATGATTCAAGCTTAGCAAGACAAGCACGGCGCCACTGACCGATGCCACAGTGTATCGCAACCTTGTCGGAAGTCTGCAATACCTGGTACACACGCGGCTCGACATAACGTATGCTGTAGGCTACATAAGCCGCTTTATGGAGGCGCCGACCACTGAGCATCTTGCCGCTGTCAAGCACATCCTCAGGTATGTCACCGGCACGCTACACTTTGGCTGTCGGTACGAAAGGAAGTCACAGGAGCCATGCCTTACGGGCTATAGCGATAGCGACATGGCGGGCAACATCGACACCCGCAAGAGTACCACCGGTGTACTTCACTTCTTCAGCCGTAGCCTAATGAGTTGGCAATCTCAGAGGTAGAAGGTAGTTGCCCTCTCCTCGTGCGAGGTGGAGTATATCACCGCTACGACGGCAGCATGCCAGGGGTATGGCTGGCACTACTTCTTGGCGAGCTGAAGAATGAGGAAGTCAGAAGTGTTGTGCTCAAGGTGGACAAGAAGTCAACGATCTCCCTCAGTAAGAATCCTATCCACCACGACTGTAGCAAGCACATTGATACAAGATTTCACTTCATTCGAGAATGCGTCAAGAACGGGAAGATTGAAGTCGAGTGCATCAGCACTAATGGCCAGCTCACTGACATATTGACAAAGGCACTCAGGCACGTCAGATTTTAGGAGTTGCGCACACGCATCGGGATGATTGAAAACAAGTAAGTGCACAAAGGTTTGGGGGGAACAATGTTAGTAAATTTTGTGCACATGTATCTCTTTTGCTAGTTTCTCTCGCATTCTGTTTCCATAAAGTAGTGTGCACGATGCAATTTGTATGGCCGTGCATGTAGGAGCTCGAGACATGCATGTCCACGTTTGGAACACATCTGAGGGCACGTCCTACTAACCGATCGACTTGATCCGCACTCGTGGGATGGCGCGAGTCACACGGGATCATGGTGCACGTTTAGTGTGACAGTTAGTTGTTTGTTTCCCTTTAAATAAGAGGAGAATGAAACGAGAAATGCAGTGGAACGTTGAGCTGCACAAAAGTCCCTCTCACGTCAAGTGTTTACCCACCACCCGAGTAGGTTATACCCACGATTCCGAGTAGGTTGTAACTAGTCGGAAGATTCTTCGAGTAGGCTTGCAGCTGACATCCATGTCTCCACTACGGTCCTCATGCATGCTGTTTTAGAGATAATTGTTAGATAATGGAACTCATTCTGGCCTTTTCCATCAATTCCTTTAATTGATGACAAAGGAGAAAACTAACACTATAGGTACATTTTGTAGATGACAGAGGAGCTATTTATCAAACCAGAGGACTAAAGTAGAAAGAAAAAAAACCGAAAAGAACACAGGAAAACATAAAACAGCTGTCGCCGCAATCAAAATAAAGATGTGCAACAAGTCCTAGATAACATCGAGTCAACATTGAGGTCGCTCAGACAGACACTAGTACGGAACCACTTATACTAGACTCTTTATTTCTGATGGTTTAAAAAATCCGTCAAGAATACAAATATATCCTAAATGGTTTCCACAAGGAAACATAATGGGAGTGGATTTCCCAAAAGCAACCGTCACAGATAAGACCCTAATCCACGATGGTTCCCTGAAGAAACCATCAACGAACTTATCTATTACGGTTGTCAAAACTGAACCATCATGGATAATACCCTTATCCCACACGGTTTTGACGGGTAAACCATCAAGGATGAAAGCCTGTCCCGAACTGGTTTAGCCCATATATAGAGGCCCAATAGGCTAGTATATTACCAAAAGATCTAACCCTAACTACATATTCCCTCACTCCACAACCGGTCACCTCCCTCTCATCTCTGCCTCCCCTCCTCTCGTTCGGCGCTAACCTCATTGGCGTATCTAAACTCTTGGTCGAGGTATAAACCTTTCAAACCTCTCTAGTTTGTATGATATTAAGCTTCTCATCTAATTGATGATATTTTTTTGGCAAGGTGATGGAGAAAAACTTCCGCTGGATTGGCTAACCTGGGTCAAATTGAGCTTCCATCTAATTGATGTACATTATGAACACTTGTATGAAGATCAATGAGTTGAATACAATCGACTGATGTGATACAAGTTCTGTACATTATGGTGATTTGCTATGAATGAAAGTGAATATGTTTGAATACATTATGTGTTGGATGTGTCATTTTAATGAAAGTTAATATGTTTGAATGCATTATGTGTTGGATGTTTCATGTTAATGAAAGAGAAATATGTTTGAATACATTATGTGTTTCATGTGTCATTTTAGTGTACTCATAAGTTATTTAGTGTTAGGGTTTTGTAAAGACCTATATATATAATCATGAAATTAGGACCTTGCTGAATATCATGTCGATAAAGTGCACCCTCATGTCATCATATTCCTACATTTAAGTAATTAAAAGAAAGAACTAAAAAGGCTAAGAACTAACACCCTAAAATATGGACCTAGAACCAACTTCATTAAAACTTGTGACACCAAAGTCCTCAAAATTCATTCTAATAATTTTTCCCAAAGTCCATAGCCCCTCAAGAAGGGCCCTAAAAAGTTTCAAGTGATTTGGAACAATTTTACATACTTGAAAGATAAGTTACTTAAAAAATATTTAATGTGCAAAACTGTAATACACTACTTAAGTGAAATTTCATTTAGCCAAAATATTTATGAAAATTTACACCAATGCCTAAATCCACCTCCTGGACATGGATATATTTTTTCAAAGATTTATGGAGCTATATTTCACATAGTTGTAGTTCAAAACTGTTTTGGGACATGTTTATTTTTGATTCCAAATGATCACCAAAACTATTTTTTCTTCACTTGAGAAGATTCTCACAGGTATTATACACCCTAAAGATGCCCTGTGAATTTTTTAAATTTTCTAAACTTAAGTTTAAACCCTCTGCCTTTGCTAAACCTTGAACAGTACATAAAAACAATAAAAAGAAACAGAATAAAAAGAAAAAAGGCCCTAAATCCTAGCCGGGCCGGCTTGCGGCCCGCTCCCTTTCTCTCGCCTGGGCCGAGCCTATCCCAACTCCCGTGCTCGCCCCCGCCTTCCATTCTTCCTCCCAGTCACTGACTAGCAGGCCCCGCTTGTTAGGACACTTCTTCCACGTAGCACCTCCGACCGAGCTCCAGGTCTTATCACAAACGGCCATGCCTGCCTCTGTCCGTATGTCGTTAACACCGCTGTCACCTCCAACCATTGCCAGGGGCTCCGTCACCTTCCTGCAGTGCCACGCGTCTAGTGACGGCATCTTCGAGCCGTTTCAACAGCCTGCCGTGGACCTTGTCGTCCATGGCCGATGCCCCTATTTCATCCCCTTCTTGTTTTGTCGGTACCTTTTCCCTCTCTACCTCGCCGATTTCACTATTGCATCCTTCTCATTCTCCTGCACCCCCTCTAGCACTCTGTGGTGCACAATGTCTAGCTTCATGACCGAAACACCTTGGCTTCACCAGCTTCGACGAGCCCCCGTCTCTGACATCGTCACCTTCCTCGCATCCTACTATGAGACTAAACCGCACATCTTGCCCTTCTGCTTCGCCCCTCTCTCCCGATCTCATTTCTATCTTTATATGGTACAGAGCATTGACGAGCCGACTGCTACACTGTTGAAGTCTTCAAGTTTGGCTGAGACCCATCGCAGGTCATCGCTGCTGATCTGTTGAGTCCGAGCCCTAGCCGAGGTCTCCCTTAGCTTCTCAGGGTTCTCCTTTTCCTCCTTGACCACTCTTCTTCCTCGGCATGCCCTAGACTTTGCCATCACCGACAGGTTGAACGACATCGCCGCCGTCGCCGTGGAGGTCTTCATCCTCATCACCATCTAGAGCATCTGAAGTGTCAAACTGCATCTCAGAGCTACCAGGAAGCTTCACCAACCATGCACCGGTGTTACCGAGCCTGCCACCACCATCCTCATCGTCACCGTAGATCTCCAGCCACTGTCTTCCTCGTCACCGACGATTTCCTCCTCCTCGTACTTGGTAATTTACACATCTGCTTTCCGATGAGCCACTGTGCTAATGCACCGCTTTGCTTTCACTTTTTCGTTCTTTGTTGGTCGCACACATGATGCTCTGCTCACTGCCGTCGCCGGTGAGCTCCTTGCCGTCATTTCCGCTAGCACTTGATCTATCTGAGCGTGACAATGAACCTGCAAGATGCTAGCAACTCTACGCAACAAGCGGCAACTATAATGACGTAGTGTAATGCTCACAACCTTCATCACTGCCATGCTGGGCTGTCGGGATCGCCGGTGTTGAGTCACCGGCAGCCTGACAGGTAGACCCAAGCCGTTTAGTTAGTTAAATTAGTTAGTAAGGAGAGTATCACATGTGGGCCATGGTAGTTAGTTTTCTTTTAAATCCATTTTAATCTTGATGTGCCACTGACCTCTAGACCCAACTTCATAATCAGTCAGTTTAAAAGAAAATAAAAATAAAAGAAACTGATGTGTAGGTTCCCTCTGTCATAGACTCAAGGAAGAAAAGAAAAAGAAAAAGAATATGACATATGGGACCCTTCTGTCATAGACTCATTAAGATAAATAAAAAGAATAGTGACCTGCATAGTAGGCCCTATTTGTCATTCTCAGGGTCTAAAATCAGTTAGGTATAAAAAGTTTAATCCCTGTTATTTAAAAATCAAAAATTATAGAAAAATGGTTAACAGAGGCTGAAACTTGTAAAATTTGTAAAAAAAGATCCATGTAAACTTCAAATGAGATGATGTTTTCTTAAAATTCATCTATTAGTCTGTAGAATTTAATGGTATAACTATTATTAATGTTAATGTTGTTGAAAATTTTGAAATTCAAATGTATTATTTAAACCTTCAAGTTTAAATATGAAATTTAAAAGAACTGCACTAACTCCAATTGGATCATGCTATAAGAGTTCATATTTTAATATGTATTGCATCATGAAACAATTTTCATCCTTTTTACTGTAATGCACATATTTAATTCAATTTCTATGTTTAAATAACTATCAAAATGGCATATCACCTTAGACAATTCATAACTTTAGTTCTAGGAATCCAAATTGGATGATTCTAGTTGCATTAGTTTCATAATCCAAGTCTCTAGATTTTAGAATGCATTTTATGCATCATCTAGGTCCTGGCATGAACTGGTAGTGATTATTTACTCTTTTACCATTTTTGACGTTTTTTGTATTCTTTTCATTAGAACCCGGCAATGAAGAATCATACGAAGTCGATCCTCAATACGAACAAGAGTACCACTAGCAAGGCAAGCTTTGTACCTCGCTAAGTTTCCCTAATTTATTGATGCCATGATTGTGAATGAGTTGATGTGCTTGGTTGCATGTTAGTAAATGTTGATGTTATGTGATGGTTAATCACTAGCATGTTAGGGATTGGATTTTTGATTTTTATCAGTGGGTGAAAGGATCGTAGGTGCTGACTAGAGGGGGTGAATAGGAGGCTAACCAAATTTTAAATAATTACTTCAAATTAACAGGTTTAAGACTTAGCAGGTTTAAGGATTTAGCTAGCTGTGAGACAGGTCAGCTACTTAGGTAGTATTTCATATATAAATTAACATGTAGCTGTCACACAGGTGGCTAACACAAGTAAGCTAAAAGCCCTAAACAGATATATGACAGATAGCTGTGTAATAGGTAACTGGCACAGATATGAGATAAGCAATAAGGCAACTATGACACAGCTAGATTAACACAGACAATGAGAAAGGATTGCAGCTAGATTATGTATATCAGTAAATCACACAAGCATGCAAACCAGATGAGCAAGTAAGTACAAACTAAAAAGTACTTAGAGAGACAAGGAGTTTTTCACCGAAGTTCCCACACTTTTCACAGATGGTATGTAGTGACCCTATTCTCAAATACAAGGTCAGTGTAAATTATCGTGAACCAAAAATGATTTCCTTCGTTCGCATGCATGCATATAGATACTTCAAAAATGATTTCTATTAAAAACCTTAACATGTGCCCTTAGGGTTAACATGAAATCGAACAGCAGAACTAATGCCACTAAAATTTATGATTCAAAAACTCGTATGCATTTCAAACACCTTCTCTATCCAAAAGTTTTTGCAAGTCAATTGAATCTTGTCGCTGTCCATTTGGATTTCAAATAAAATAAATAACTCTTAGATCAAGTATTCAATAACAGTAAATAGAAAAGAAATAAAACAAAAAGAAATTACCTCATCTTTCTTACCTGCCGCGTGGAACCCCCCCTGCAGTTCCTTTTCTCCACCTGGCAGATAGCTCCCCACAGCGGCCTCCCTTTTCTTCCCCACGTAGCTGGCCTACAGTCCTCCTCTTCTCCACCTGCAGCAGCCATCCATTTCCTTCCCCAAATTCTTTTCTCCCCCAGATCCACCGCCCCTTGCCTCTTGCTCTCTGCTCCCTGGGTCACCGCCGGCGACCCTCCACGGCGGCCTTGCCCTGCCTCGCCTCTCCCCGCTGCCGGCGCCCTAGGTCCTGCTGCCGCCCTCGGCCAGGTCGCCGCCGGCCAGCGCCTCCCCATGCCGTCCCGCCGCCTCCGCCCCTCTCTCCACCGCCGGCTAGCCGTCCTCGCGCCACCGCTCCTCTGCCCCACCTGAGCTCTCCCCACCGAACGCCGCTGCCGCCGGGCTCACTCGCCGCGCCGTGCGCCTCCCTTCCCCGAGCTACCTTGGCTCCGCCCCTGCCTGATGCCCTCCCGCCTCTCCGTGGCCGCCGCCGCCGCCCCGAACTCTGCTCCACAGCGCGGCAAGCCGAGCCTCTGCTACCGGTGAGCCGCCCCACGTTGCTCCCTCTGCCGCGCCACCTCTCCCTTCTGACGTGCCGCCATCGACCTCAGCAACCGGCCGTCCCCCGCATGGAGCTCCTCACCGCCGCTGACTGCCTCGCGCTGCCCCCACCGAGCACCCCACGATGACCCCGCCTTCCCCGGAGCAGCGCGGTACCCCCGCCACCAACGGAGTGACGCCATCGCCCTCTGTTCCCCAAGTCATCGCCATGTTCTTCCCCTGGCAAGCCCATCGCCACCGTGTTCCCTTCCCTTCTCAGTGAGCCCCTCTCCTCATGCTCTTTCCGGCAGCATAACCTTGGCCGATTAATGGTTAGTAGTCAGACTAGCCATTAGCAGTTAGATTGGTTGTTTAGTAGTAAAGGAATTGGTTAAAGTTAATTCATATGTGGTTTGCTGAATGGCCAAAGTACTCGATCAATCTTTGTATGTAATCATCCTATGGGCACATGAATATGTCATCTGGATCTTGTTTTAATCCTTGAATGAATTCACATATGGAGAAATTAGTGTATTACGCAGCCCCCGTATTATATGCTAAGAATGGGTTCACCGGATGCATCATTTGGGGGTGTGTCAACTCAATGGGATGATCAGATCACTAATGAGCTAATATATGTCTCAGCTATAGATAACTAAGTACACCTTAGTAATGAGCTATCTTAGGAAAATGATAATAGAGAATGTGCACATGCGGCAGAATCAGTGGATACCCGGTGCTTGCACACATGTGAGAATGATCCCTAGATCTCACCATCAGAATAACCGAGCTTAGTGAAATTTAGAAGTACCAGTGACAAGAAGTCCCCATGCACCATACTCTTACCAAGTTAAATAAAAAGAAATTATTAGTCTAATGCTCTATGATGTCCCTGTCGGGTAAACATACATTAGTAATTGCTGTACACGATTAAGACAAACAGTTAGTAATTAACCTGTTTAATGCACGTGTAAATGGTAGACGCTAACACTAATGAAATTCGTTACTGCATAAACGATTTCAGTATTGCTCAGTACTATTAATAGCCTAGTAGCCGTTCCAACTAATTGATGTAAGAAAAACCACTCGAGGATATTTTGTACATGCTAGCTTAGGACTCGTCGTAATTGACGAAGTCACCTGCTGGACACAAGTAAGAGAGTAATAGTTAAGCTTCACAGCTATATCTAGTTTTGATGAATCCAAGTGTTAGCAATAGATTTTCCCAAGAACAATCGCATACGCCATATGCTCATAAGCTTAAACGAAAGAAAAAAAGGATTCCTAGTTCTAGGACAATCAGAACCCACAAACTCCTAATTAACTAAAGAGCATAAGTTCTGTAACAACGGTATGTGAACCCACTAGTTGTTCCTAGATGATGAGATAATATTGGGAATAAGATACTTAATATATTTCTCTTTACCGAGAAGAAGACAGGAAATGCTAAGTTTTATTAACCTTGTAGAACTCGTAGAAAATGTCAACGAACTCCAAAAACATGAATACTAGAGAATCTAGCTTAACAGCCAAACTTAAAATGCTTAGTGTTACAATTTGCCTAATGGCCAGAATATAAGCACGACCCCATGTTCTTATCTACCATAGCTACGAATTAATTGAATGAACCCTAACCCTAATTATAGATTTAAGGCCTTTCTCTTTCGTTGCATATCGTATCCCATGCATGCCTCCATATTCTAGGTTTATCCATGATTAAAGTTATACCGCAACTAAAACTAAACCAACATATGGAACGAACACTAACCCGCTTACGCAATTGTATACTTCTTAAATCCACTGTAGTTGCATCCATACCACTGGCATTCATGCATCTTCATCCTTTTTGAATTAGTTTCTTAGGGTTGCCTTTCTCTTTTTGGAGGTCACTCACTTCTTACCGGTGTTTCGAGTATTCTGGAGTTCTCCCGCATGCTCCCCTGTACTTCCCCGAGCAACGAGGCAAGCTCCATTGCTTGTTGATTAATCATTACATTGTGTGTTAATCTTGTTTGGCGTACTTAATTGGATTGACTTGGTACTTGCGTGAATGCTTGCTTAATCTGTGCTTGGTGTCGTACTAGTATGTGTAAGTCTAGTGTTATGCAGCAGCTATGGCTGAGGATAAACTTGGTTGCCCTAATCACTTGAACTTGTTAAGGTGAGATATGAGAGCCGAAGGGAAAGTGTACGATGGATAAAGTTGGTATCATTGGAGGAGCATGTTGCGACCAGGGGTATGGAGTTTGTCGCGATACCAACCCTGAGGTGACTCCATCGTGATAACTCCCCTTGTCACACATGGGCGTTAGCGGCATCGAGGCTGGGGTGTAGTTGAGGTAAGACTGAGACCCTTGGAGCCTTGCAACCTCCAAGGGTTAAGGCACTCTTTGCACTCAGGGTGATCGATTGCCGGTAACGGTCCGAGAGATTAAATGAATGTGTGGTCGTGATGGTTCACTGTCAATGTGGAGATTTGTTCTGTCCCAAGTAGTTGGGAGATGGCAAGTGAGAGCCATCGTAATTGTATTTTGAGGTGCACATGTGACTAGTGATTACCATCACGTTCCTCCATTAAGCTGTATGGAATCTGGTTTGGTAGTAGTTTTCCATGACATGTCTTCTGCTGTCAGTGAATTGTTCGTATGATTATGCCTTGCTAACTAGAATTGCACCATGTTTACTTTTGGTTATACTAGTATGTGCAGGACATTATGCAAATGGAACTTGATAAGAGTAGTGAATCTTCATCACTTATCCGATAGGATTAATACCATGTTTTAATTAATTGATGAGCAATGTATTGCGAGTACGGTGGTTGTACTCACCTAGGTTTATCCTAGGCAGGTTCGTGGAGCTTTCGATGTGGCCATTCCGCTGCTTCGGTTTACCTCTTTCGGCTTCGACCTTCTTGGGAATCTTGTGGGCTGTTTAAGATGGGTTCCTCACCATCTCGGGCATTTTTCGTTTTTCTTCCGCTGCTGTTTGTAATAATGTATATTGTGATCGACTCCCGAGTCGCTATGTATATATATATATGTATTCTATAAGTCTTTCTCTAGTAGAGTTTGTGCTGTGATAGTCCAAGTTGTTACTTGCGATTGTCCATTTACAATGCGTGTATGTGATGAAGTATGTGGACAACTGTGCAGCGGTATTATTGCGTGCTAGGATTGCGTTTCGTGATGGTAGAGGTGAGCGAACCACTAGTCCTGTGTGGCTTTGGTTGAGTCGATCCAGGGGATTCGTCCCATACTCGCTAAGCCTCCTACGACCGTCACGCCTCGCGCTGACGGCAGAGCAAAGCTGGATCCTCCCAGACTCGCACCTCGTGGCTAGGTTAGGTTGAGGGGATGCATATCCCGGGCTCTAGTCCTCCTATGACTATCGCGGAGCGCAGACTTATCACGCGGTCTTACCCCTTCACCGGTATCTGGGATTTATATGTGGTTTGGGGAAGATTGGTCGCTTCCGGCCGGCCCGCACGTGGCGGGTGTCGGATCGTTCCGCCTTGGTGCGTACGGCGCAGCTACCGTGCCACCGGGCTGACGAGTCCTTCGGTCCTTGGCGACTTTGTGTTTCCCCTAATCATATGTGGATCCTGGGTCCATGACAGCTTGGTATCAGAGCCGAGCTGACTGTAGGTAAACCTTGCAGGTGGTCATTAGTTAAGGATCTGATGTTGTCAAAAATTAGTTATAAAACTAAAAATGTGTTTCAACAAAAATAAGTACGGCTCATTTTACTCCTTATCCCCTTCAATCTTAGATCTGAATTTCCTTCTTTTCTAATTCATTTGATTGCAAAATGCTTATAAACCCTTATCCCATCTTGCCTTCCTATGCAAGATGCCTCTTGGAGCTTTGACTTTTGCTCTTGTGCCTTCTTAGTGAGTGGTGTAGCTGAGTTCTTTCCCTTGTAGTTATGTCCCTCCAATCTTGCCCAAGTATGTTAGCTTTTGCCACCATTCATTCCTCGACATGTCAAACTCTATGACCTTCCACGCTATCTACCCTATTTTAAGAACTCATTTCTGTCATAATGGTCGAGAGATCTCTACCTTGCCAATTAACTTTCCGACTAACCAATAATTCCTATTCCTCAGAGGACATTGATATACCTGCCCTCTTTTGTTTCCCCGTTATACCTCTTGAGCCAGTTTATGGACCAATTTCTCCATAATTTGGTGAAACATTCCCAAATTTCAATCCTCAAAGTCTGTACCTCAAGGTGCAGGTTTCTCTTCGCATTTTGTCTTTTCTGGTGGACTCTCGCCCAATTACGGTGTGCGCTGTCCAGAAATTTCAGCAAGACCAAACTTGTTTCTCGGCATCATGACCTAAGTTCTTCCTTCTAAAAGTTGGCTAATGAATTAAACATTTCCATATGAACATTATGGCTGCCCATTATTCTTGCATACTATGCTGAAATATCTCACTCGAAGGTGTTGACAATTCCAGTCGTATGCAAGGATATTGTTTACAGCGTAATTTGGCTTAAGGGTTTATTTGGTTGGCCAAATTAAGATAATGGATTTACTCGCTATGAATTTAGCATTAGCTCTTGAAATGCAGGTCCGGGTACTCGCATCCTGAGCGATCCGTAGCTTCCTCGAGTACTCGTCACGTCCCGAGTACGTAGGTGCTCGCAGGGGTTCCTGAAGACCCGAGCAGTCAGAGGTGTCCCCGAGCGCTAACGTCCCAAGTACTACGTCATCAAGTCACGAGCAGTACCTCCGGGCATTCAACAGTGGCGACCCCGAGCACCATCGACCCCGAGCAATAATGTGCCCAAGTACCGAGCACTCGTACTCGCGTCCCCGAGTATTCGCGGATCTGAGTACTAGTGGTCCCGAGCACTGGTAATTCCGAGTGCCAGCACGTCCGAGTACCGAGCACCCGGGCCCGTGTCCCTGAGTACTGATGGTCCCGAGTACTCAAGTCCCCGAGAAGGCACAAGTCGGACAGAGCCGAATCCCAGCAGAATCAAGTCACAATGCAATCAGGTCGATCCGTGGGCAGGTTGATATGACGAGTCCTCTATCACCAAGACTTATCCGGCACGGAGACTTAGGGAAAGAGTTTTAGAAAGGAAGGAATTGACTGCGAACTCGGAAAGACTCTCGGTCCATATGGAAAGATGTCTCATATCCGAGAAAGAGTCCTGGGCGATGGAAAGTCGTATGTATAATAGATCAGGATCCTTTAAATAAGGAAAGATTGTATATCTGTATTCAAGTAGGATCAGGAGTCCCAATATCCTACGGGAAGACCAGCCGCCCTATAAATATGAGGGGTGATGGCTGATTGAAAGGATCCAACAATCGACACAAATCAATCTATTACCTTTACCTTTACTTTTCTGTTCTAGTTTAGATCTTTATCGTTTTGCGCTGAAAAACGATCGGTTCTTCTGCACGTAAGCCAGAAGATCTTTGTTGCTTTGCTCGGAAAGCAATCGCTCGTCGTACGCGAAAGTACGATAGTTATCCTTTGTTGTTTTGCCTGAAAAACAACCGTTCATCGGACACGTAAGTACGATTGGTGACTCCACATTACCTAGGTGTTTCACGGATCCAATTTCGTGCGAACACAATTGGCGACTCCGCTGGGGACAGAAGTAAAGTCTACACAATGAATTCCGATTCTAAGGACGTAAGCATCGTCAACCCCGACAACATTATCGCCGTCACGCTCGACGATCTATCTGAAGATGAGCGGCGAGAGATTGAACGTCAACTCGAAGAAGAGCAGGCGGAGCGACTCCGGCAAAAGTTGGCCGGCTACCAGAAGACGAGGAACGGTGTCATCAAAAAGGTAGTCGTGCCGAGTCCTTCTGCTGCGCTCAATACCGAGGTAAGTAAACCGACTTGTTCTGAAGAGATTGCTCATCTGATTGACGTGTCGGTAGCCAGCAAATATGGCTCTGAGATGGACAAATCGGCACAAGTACTCGCTCGACTAATGACTAGCCGATTTGACGAGTTCAAAGAGCAACTCGCTAAAGACACACGGAGTAGTCTGCAGGGCCAAGTTAGATCTACGATCTTGAAAGTTAATGATGAACATCGGGATAAGCAACCGATGTATCCTGATAATAACAGAGTCGATCACCGGGTAGGAGTCGCTCCCGTGATCACAACCTCTGTCGTTCTGACTTCAGTTTCTCAGGGTTCTATCCATGACAACCGAAGCCTCAGCCTTAGCGCGAACATCTGGTGACGTCGTTGTATGTTTCCTGGCTTCATCAGTTCATTTCGCTTGCCACCTCTGAAAAATAAAATAACATCCCAGCATGCACAGGACAATATATATCACAAGCATCCACAACACAAATTAAAAAAATTTCTGCATCTCAATTCCACATCTCGAATTTAACAACTCCACATCTCAACCATATATATATGTACAACACATTCGACATCGCACAAGTTGCTAAAGAATTTTGCACATCTCAGTTTCATATGGAAAGGAACTATCTAGGGCTTGGTTCATGGGTAGAAAGTGCTAGCTAGTGTGTTTACACACTTGATTAGAAATGGACTCCTTAGAATGTGACGACGCATTAGAATGCGATATCTGTGTGCGCCTCCCCTTAGGCTCGGGCTTCATCTTGACCTCTGATCAAAGCACACAATCATGTCAGTCACAATTCACAATTTAGCACGGTATAATCAACGTATAACAAAGTACAGAGGTTCAGAAGGTAATACCTAGAGGAAGGCGTCTGATACGTCACGTAGTTTTCTTGTGCAGTGTACCCACAATAGAGCATCGTCACCATTGTGACATTGCGTTTACACTGCACAAGACACTCTTTCCAAAAGAAGTGTCTTGTGCAGTGCAGCGCAGTGTCACAAACGCGACGGAAAATGACAGCCTCCATCGGCGCCAGCGCTGCTGCAAGGCGGAGGAGCGGTCGCCGGCCTCGAGGAAGAGACGGCGACCGGATCCGGGCTCGGGGGGGGGGCTCGGGGAGGAGGGCGGCGGTCGGATCCGGGCTCGAGGAAGAGGCGGCGACCGGATCCGGGCTCGGGGAGGAGGCGGCGGCCACAGCGTGGTGCCAAAGACTGTTAGGGTTCCCGCGTGTATAAATAGAAGAAGTGTGATATCGCACACGGGTTATCAAAACTAACTGTCACCGATAATTACAACATCGCACAAGGTCATCAAACAAAATATGTCACTGATCTTTTTCACACACGGTCCGTTCCTATGAAGCAAAGGTGTGCGATGTGACTGAAATAACCGTGTGCGATGTGAGGCACATCACACACGGAATCTCCAAAATAACCGTGTGCGATGTGTGGAACATCGCACACGGTCCTACAAAATACCCGTGTGCGATGTTTCTCACACGGTTTCTCAGGAAAACCGTGTGCGATGTGCCTCACATTGCACATGGGCCAGTTTGCCGTGGCACATCACACACGGGCCTGAAATGTTGGCCGTCTGCGATGTCCACATTGCTGACGGGTTTCCGGTAACCGTGTGTGATGAGGGGTCTTAAAAGTCCAGTTCTATACTAGTGTCCAAACACACTTTTTAATAGATTTTTTATTTCTAAATCATCTAAAAAAATATTGTTTTTAAATCTCTTAAGTTGCATATCATTAAGCCTAAAGTTGAATAAAAAAGTTATGTGCAACTTTAGGTTTTAAAATGTACAACTACCTCATCGTGGAGGACTGCTGCAGTGTGCTGTAGCTACTCAGTGATGGCACGGTTGTGCACTCTGCTGGGTCGCCCTTCTCGGCCAACGGCATGGCCGAGCATGCCAACGACGATTGACCTAGTTAGATCGTCGTGTACATCCTACTCATGCCGGCATTCATCACATCATCAACCCTATTTTGTTAGAGATTTTCTAGGGTCGTGGTCAAGTCAATTTATTAGGAGTGTTTATTATATTTAAGTTATTTAGTTTGTTTTTTGTTAGAAATTTTTTTAGAAATGTGGTTAGTGGAGGGAAGGGTTAAAATAAGAAGAGAAAATGTGACACCATTCACCAACTCTCATATTATCTGTAGTAATAGAAAAAGATATAAAAACCTATGGATATACGATTCCTACGACAAAATATATTTGAGATTAGTTCCTAAAAATAATTAGTTGTTGCTGATTATTTCCTTGTGCACATGATCATGATCAATAAGAATAAAAATGTGTGGTTGCTGTACGGTGGAGAGGTGGTTATGCAAAGTAAATACTAGTACCCCGCCCCTAACTATTAAGAATATCAATCATTTCCTTCACATGTATGGAAGTTTTTTTTACGGATGTTCAACTCCTACAAAAAAAATATATTTGAGATTAGTTCCTACAAATAATTGGTTGTTGCTGATTGTTTCCTTGCCAACATTGTCATGGTCAATAGGAATAAAAATGCGTGGTTACTGTATGATTGAGAGGTGGTTATGCAAGAGTAATACTAGTACCCAGCCCCTAACTATTAAGAATATCAATCATTTCCTTCACATGTATGGAAGTTTTTTTTTACGGATGTTCAGCTCCTACAAAAAAATATATTTGAGATTAGTTCCTACAAATAATTGGTTGTTGCTGATTATTTCCTTGTTAACATGATCATGGTCAATAGGAATAAAAATGCGTGGTTACTGTATGGTGGAGAGGTGGTTATGCAAGAGTAATACTAGTACCCAGCCCCTAATTAACTATTAAGAATATCAATCATTTCCTTCACATGTATGGAAGTTTTTTTTTACGGATGTTCAACTCCTACAAAAAAATATATTTGAGATTAGTTCCTACAAATAATTGGTTGTTGCTGATTGTTTCCTTGTCAACATTGTCATGGTCAATAGGAATAAAAATGCGTGGTTACTGTATGGTGGAGAGGTGGTTATGCAAGAGTAATACTAGTACCCAGCCCCTAACTATTAAGAATATCAATCATTTCCTTCACATGTATGGAAGTTTTTTTTTACGGATGTTCAGCTCCTACCAAAAAATATATTTGAGATTAGTCCCTACAAATAATTGGTTGTTGTTGATTATTTCCTTGTTAACATGATCATGGTCAATAGGAATAAAAATGTGTTGTTGTTGTACGGTGGAGAGGTGGTTACGCAAGAGTAATATTAGTACCCAGCCCCCAACTACTGAGAATATCGATCATTTCCTTCACATGTATAGAAATGTAAAAACCTATGGATGTTGAATTCCTACAAAAAGTATATTTGAGATTAGTTCTTACAAATAATTGGTTGTTGCTGATTATTTTCTAGTCCACGTGGTCATGATCAGCTAGCGTTATGCAAACTCACTGAAACTGTAGAGACAGTTGAGATCAACATGCATATGATGTGACCAAATTTGAATGGAGTCAAATCAATGATCAACACGTATCAATTGGTTGTTCATCAACTCGCAAAACATGAACATATATAGTTAGATTATTATTAATTCTTCATCGTCTTCTTAAAGCCTACATTACACACGTACATCTGGCATACACATAAATTGCCTTCTACAGTACAAGAACACATTTCTAGCAGCTGATCAGCTCTGCTCACATGGTGGCAACCCTGCAGCTGCTGCGGATCTCGCCGGCCGATCCGGTCAACGGGCTGATGCTCCCCATCTTCACCATGGACCTGCCGAAGTCCCAGAAAAACTGCTCGCCGTCGTCGCTGTACCTCTGCACCAGCGCCTTGGTGGTGGCGGCGATGTCCTCGGCGCCGGAGAAGAGGCCCTGGTCGGAGGACAGGAGGCCCTTCTTGCTCAGGAGGTTCTGGAAGTAGTTGTTGTCGAACGCGTCGGCGGAGCTGATGTCCAGCACGGTGGTCTCGTTGCCGTCCCCGCCGGCGCAGAGCCTCTGCAGGTCGACGGCCATGGCAGCGTCCAGCGTCGGATCGGCTGAAGATGTGGTGGACGTCAGGCGGTTGCTGAACAGCACGCACCGGCTCGCCCGATCGTGTGGGCTCCTGTCCAATGTCCATTTCAGGATTCAGATCATGTGTTCTTGACAAAATCTAATTTTTCATGGTACATCAAAACACATCAAAACAGATAATGAGAACTGCATAATAATTGATCAAATCTTTTGTGTCAGTTTCCATGTGAGGAACGAAGTTTCAGAACTGGCAAGAGCTGCATGTACTCTGAATTAAACATGGTGATCACACTGTGACAGTCTCAGGGAAGTAGCACAGAACTTTAATCAACTTGTGAACCTTGACATAGACTAATTTTGTGATCAGTATAATATTGGTACCTGACAGGACAGCGACATCTGTCGTGTCCAGGCCGACATCCCCGAACTTCTTTACAATCGAGCTGATCGGTTCGAACGGCGAGGGCAGGCCGTTGTCAGCTCCTGACTGATTTGCCACCAGGCCGTCCCTTCTCCCCAGAAGAACATCGGAGGAAATTACACCGGAGGTACATAAACTTGGCAGGTGGTTTCAGATTGGTATAAAAACTACCGAAATATTTTAATCGGGTACAATAACTTGGCTTTAATACTCACGGCGGTACAAAACGGGTCGCGTCGGGCTTGCTGAGGGCGACGCGCGGTGTCGAGCGACATGTGTCTCGCGTCGCGTCGCCCTGTGCCGGGGCGACGGTCTCACACGCCGAAATTCCAAAATATACGTGACATTTCTCGATTTTTTAAAATTATGTATAAGTTCCAAAAAATCTAAAAAAATTCATACCGGTTTATAAAGGAATGAAGTATACACACGTAAATTTTCGTAAAGTAATATGCATTTTTGTGACCTGTGTAAAAAAAACAAATCGAACAAAAAAATTAAACTGTAGCAGTGCGACAATTACACTGTACTGGATGCGTCGCACTGTTACAATGCGACACATATACTGTAGCGCGGATGCGTCGCACTTCTACAGTGCGACACATACACTGTAGCACAGTTTAATTTTTTTCCCGTTCGATTTGTTTTTTTTACACAGGTCACAAAAATGCATATGATTTTACGAAAATTTACGTGTGTATACTTCATTCCATTATAAACCTGTATGAATTTTTTTGACTTTTTTGGAACTTATACATGATTTTAAAAAATCGAGAAATGTCACGTATATTTTGGAATTTCGAATTTCGCCGGCGTGTGAGACCGTCGCCCCGGCACAGGGCGACGCGATGCGAGACACGTGTGCCCGACGCGACCCGTTTTGTACCGCCGTGAGCATTAAAGCCAAGTTATTGTACCCGATTGAAACGTTTCGGTAGTTTTTGTACCAATCTGAAACCACCTGCCAAGTTTATGTACCTCCGGTGCAATTTCCTCATAGTAAGGCCCTCCACTGAAAAGTTCAGAGCATGCCACAACAAAAGTTGCAGACTTAGTACTTGGTCTGACAAACTGAATGTATCTGAAGAAATGAACTAGGAGGAGGAAGATGCTCACAAAGAGTACACCGTAGCCAGCTGCAAGGGCTACAATGTCAGCACAGGACACCACCCTGGGGCAGACACTCTCGAGATCCGCCTTCACTGCGTCGATTACCTCGTACCCTCCGACGGAGTTCTGGTTGGGAACCGCAAATTTCTCGCCCTCGTCGCCATCCAGCAGGATGGAACCATCGCACCCCTGAACACACCACAACAATTTTCAGTACCACAACTGTACATGTCGAACAAACATTCAAAGTTCAGAGGATGTGCAAGTTTACATCGACAAAGCAGTCATGGAAATGGAGCCTGAGTAGAGAGGCGCCCATCCTCATCTCATCCCTCATGGCAGCAAACACATGCTGCTGGACGATGGTGTACACACCAGGGCATGTGTAGTCGTAGAAATCGCTGGTTAATTCGTCGCACCTCGCCTCTTGGTTGCGAAGACACAGCGCAAGAACCAGTGACTGGCAAGAACTGAGCACACAAGCAGCAACCTGTAGTGACAGTACTCCATGTCTCACTCTTACTGTCTTGATTACTGCACTGTCTTGGACTGCTTGCACAGTTCATGGTTTCTTGGCTTGCTCTTATAGATGGTTAAAGTGATCGATATCGGTTCCGAGTAGGCCAAGTCGTCGCGATAATGGGCGGCTGCGCATGCGCTAATCTCCTGCCGGAAAAGTATTTTTATGCAAAGATTGCACATTCTGAAAATGGCAATTCACTACCGGAATAGAGATGTTTGCCGTGTGCACAATACTTTACCGAGTGTTTTCCGTCGAGCACTTGGCAAGGACAACTATAAAGCGAGTGTCCAAGAAAAACACTCGGCAAAACCACCACACTCGGCAAACCACCTCCAAAACCACCACACTCGGCAAACCACCTCTTTGCCGAGTGCTCGCTATTTGACACTCGGCAAACCAATTTTTTGCCGAGTGCCCACTACATGACACTCAGCAAACAGGGAGACAAGTGTCCTACCTCGCCGCAGTTGACGGAGAGGCGACAGCGTGGTTTCTTTGCCGAGTGTCATGTAACGGGCACACGGCAAAGCAGTGGCCCCCGTTAGCACTGTTCGTTTGTGCCGAGTGTCCGTGTTATGACACTCGGCAAACTATGTTTTTTTTGTACACACGTTTCCAACTGTAGGAGCTAAATCTCTCAGCTCCTCTCTTTCACGGTGTGTCTCACACGCACACTCTCAACTCTCTGTTGTTTCACACAACACACGAGTACAAAAGAGATAGAACACACTGGCTTTGGTGACGTGCTGCCTCACACAGCTGAACGTCTTTTCTTCTTTCTCTATTACCTGTTGAACCAACTGATTACAATACCTTAAATAGAACACACACACGCAGCCAAGGCAACAACCTGCCCGGCTCTTATGCCACGCACCAACTAACTCCATGCACTAACTAATCACTAGCTACTTGCACGGCCATGTTCAGCACTTGCGCAGCCTCCTCAACGGCCACACGACCCAGCCAAACAAGCATGCATGCAGCTGACAATAACTTGCCGGATCACCCGGCTCAACCTGATACAGCATCCCGTCACACTCCTGCTGCGTCGCGTCTCGCCGCTTCTCACGGTGTTGCCGTATCGCATAGCACCATCAGCATCTCGCCGTGCTTGCCGCATCGCACGGTAGCCTGGCATCTCGCCTTCTTCACGCGTACAGCTAAAGCTTCACCGACCTTCCATGTCCTAGACCACCTACACTACATGCAGAACGCAAGCAAACTAAAATGCAGATACATGAATCAAGATTAATGCTAACACCAACTCAGTTCTATTTGATGTTTGTTGTTTGAATTATTTTTTAACAATGTTAGATTTCATATTTTTAAATCGGATCCGTTTGATGTTGGTTTGGGCAGTAAATAGTGCATGGTTTATAATTACTTTGTAGTATTACGTTTTGTAGTGTTCCTATGCCCTACGAAGCGACCGAACCAATTTTTGTAAGAACTTGACCTCTTTTTGAATTGGTCATGTTCCTATGCCCTATTCTATCACTAACAAAGAGGAAAGTCACATAAAGTCACCACTTTTGATGAAAAGCTAGCGTGTCTCCGTTGAGGGGCCCGTGGGAGGGGGGGCGCATGAAATCACGCCAGAAACCGTCGAAAACCCTACATTTTTGGCATAGAGTTCTAATATGGTTACATAAGGTTGGTGTAAAGAGAGCAAGCCAATACACAATTTTGAAGTGGCACCTCCTTTACAAACAGGACTACCTCACAGGAAGTTTCTGGACTTTGAGTGCAAAACTCCCCCTTCGAAGCGACCAGACCAACTTTTGTAAGAACTTGGCCTCTTTTTGAGTTGGCCATGTTCCTATACCCTATTCTATCACTAACAAAGAGAAAAGTCACATAAAGTCACCACTTTTGATGAAAAGCTAGCGTGTCTCCGTTGCGGGGCCCGCGGGAGGGGGGCGTATGAAATCACGCCAGAAACCATCGGAAACCCTACATTTTTGGCATGGAGTCCTAATATGGGTACATAAGGTTGGTGTAAAGAGGGCAAGCCAATACACAACTTTGAAGTGGCACCTCCTTTACAAACAGGACTACCTTGCAGGAAGTTTCTAGACTTTGAGTGCAAAACTCCCCCTTCGAAGCGACCGGACCAACTTTTGTAAGAACTTGGCCTCTTTTTGAGTTGACCATGTTTCTATGCCCTATTCTATCACTAACAAAGAGGAAAGTCACATAAAGTCACCACTTTTGATGAAAAGTTAGCGTGTCTACGTTGTGGGGCCCGCGGGAGGGGCACATGAAATCACGCCAAGAACTGTCGGAAACCCTATATTTTTTGCATGGAGTCCTAATATGGGTATATAAGGTTGGTGTAAAGAGGGCAAGCCAATACGCAACCTTGAAGTGGCACCTCCTTCACAAACAGGATTCGGCAAACAGCTCAGCACTCGGCAAACAAACCGACTTAGGGCCACCCAGTTCCTTCACAAATTTGAAAGAAAGAAAGAATTATGAAAGAAAAGAAAAGAAAGAAAAGAAAAGAAAGAAAAAAAGGAAAAATACCATGTTGTTTGCCGAGTGTCTCTATTCTGACACTCGGCAAACATAGGGCACTCGGCAAACATACCTATTTAGGGCCACCAATTCCTATCTCCTCACCATTTCTCCCACGCGCCGCTTCGCCCCGCCCGCCGCCGCGCCGCTCCGCTCCGCCCCGCCCGCCGCCCGTCGCCACGCCCGTCGCCGTCGGTCCAGAGCCGGAGCTCACCCTCTGCCGCCCTGACTCGAGCCACGCCGCCGTGCCACCTCGACCCCGTCTCCTCCGTTGCCGCCGACCGAGCCGGAGCTCGCCATCCGGGTTCCTCCATCGCACCGCCCCGAGCTCCCCCGGCTCGCCATCCAGTCGCCTCGCCGCCGCTTTCCCCGTGCCGCCCAGCCTCCCCGTCGCCGGTAAGCCAAGGTTTTTCACGTAAAATTCTTGTCTCCCATTAGAATGTCGATCAGTAAGTTGAAAGATCAGACCATTACTAAGTAGTAACAAACAGATGTGTATAGTTTTCTGTCAGATTAAAGAGTAACACTCTTCTAAATGTACATTAGTCCACTAATTAAATCTGCATAACTTGATTGCAAACAAGAAAACAAGAGGATATACCTTATTTTTACTCTTAAAACTTCTTACTCTACCTCGGTAAATGTTAACAATAATCCTAAATGCCATCTGGTTACTTTTTGTTCACGTGGAAGCCTATTTTATGGTGCTAGGATAATATGAAACCTTATTGGCTTGTGTACTTGTGCAATTAAAAAAATGGTAGTCAAAACATGTTAGAAGATGTGCGCGTGCCAAATTTTGAGCATAATCGTGATCATATACGAAGTATGCAAAACTGACAAAATAAACAGAATTAAGTCACATGATATGCTTACAACTTTTTTGTCTTTTGTACATCTGTACTGTGTACATATGATCATACTCTAACAATTGCAAGTTACATACTCTAACATGTTCGGCGTCTATATAAAAAAAAATCTAGTTGACATGAACAGGTATACACAAAACCAAAGCATGGATTCATGGGAGCAGAAGGGACTTCCCTTTTTCTTTATGTTTCCAACCCACTTCCATTAGAAACATAGCGGAAACATTTATGCTGTTATTTTATGCTCTCTCACAAATTCTTTAGCCTGCACTCTGCCTCTATTTTTCATCCTTAAATTACATTAACAAGTGATCTACTTATATCATTACCTTCTTATATATCCATCTGTACATATAGGGACCATTAATAAGTGGAATAGTTTTTCCCTCATTATCATCCAAGATACCCAATTCACGACATGCAGGTGATTGAAGCATGGTGGGCGGTATGCGGAAATCGTTAGCATCTCTATACAAAGGGGGGAGGGATGCAGGTGAAGGCTCCAGAAACAGACCCCGGGGAAGACCTCCAAGAGGAGGAAGGTCGAGAGGCGGAGGCAGGTGTGGAGGAGCTGCTCGGTCTGTCTCGCCTATACCTACGGCTGAGTCTGAGTCTCAGGAGGTGGAGGAGGAGAGGCAGGAGACGTCTATACCTACGGCTGAGTCTGAGTTTGGGGATGAGGAGGAGGAGGTAGAGCAGGACGAGGAGAGGGCTCACCCCGCCGAAGCATCGCAGGGCGATACCTCCAGCTCTACTTCTTCCCGTGTGTGGCTGCGTGGTCCTTCTAGCCTCCTGAAGCGGCCGGTACCCATTGATAGACGCCCACTCATTCGACCAGACGGAGAGAAGTAAATGGTTCTCTCTACTCTCATATTTTTTTCTTTTGTATCTTCAATATTTCAACACATACTAATAATTTGGCTTTACACTTGTGCAGGAACTGGAAGAAGGTTGGAGAGAGTGACCACTCACGCCATGTAAACGGTGTCCTTGAACTTTTGATCAAGGAGAAATTCCCTGGCATGGTTACTTTGGGCGAAGTAACCGAGCCGGCATACACATGGGCCCACTATGTAGCCGCGCTGGACGCCCGTGATCGGGAGGGAAGGGATTTCCCAATAGAGCTGAGCGGGTGAAGGCCGAGCTGTGGGTAAGTTTCTTTCGCACTACATTAGTCAATACTAATTGCATGAAAATTATTAAACTAATGACTGGATCCGTCGCGTCTATATGCAGGATTTCTTTAGATGCGAGGCGGGTTTCGAGGATAGGGCAGCTGCTGTCGTCGACAGAGCTGCCAAGAAGCTTGTTAAGGATATGCACTATGAGGCGTGCGTCTAGGCCGTGATCAAATTTCACGCGGAACACCTTGGAGAGAAGGTGCCAAAAAAAGATGCTAGGACCAAATACCTGACCCGGGAGCAATACCTGCAGGTAAAGTACATTAATGCTTATTATTCCTTAGATTACTAACACTTAATTTCTTCTTCTTATATATGATGTACTTGATTATTTAGGTGCCTCCGAGGTGGTGCGCCCAACACCTTCCGTGCTGGGAGCGGACCGTGGAGAAGTGGTGCGCTCCCGAGTGGGAGACGAGTCACGAAGCTGCCCGGGAAAGACGATTGTTGATGCAAGGCGCACCACACCATCAAGGCAACCTCACCCTGACTGGTGACGAAGGGTAGTGCGACTACCGATGGGCCGAAGTCTACGGTCCGGTAGATGTTCTGCGGCCCATGAGGAAGAGTTCGTGGCCCAAACGACTTGGCATGGAAAGAAGTAGCGCGCAAGGAAATCGGAGGCAACCCTACCTTATACGAAAAGCGGAGTCCTATTCGGATTGGAGGAGGACTCGTAATCGGGGAGGAGACCCCCTCATCCTCACCTATATAAAGGGGACCAGACCTCCTTGGATGGATCAAGCTTGGAAGATTAGCCTCGTCGCCAGAAGTCTAGGGTTTTCAATAGGCCTTAGATTTATAGATCCGATCTCGCCGAGTTCCCTACTCACCGAGGTCCGCCGTTGTAGTCTCGTCGAGTTCTTTACTCGCCGTGCTCTCCCTTGTATCCACCTGTGTACTTCACCCATATCAATACCATCAAAGCAGGACGTAGGGCCATTACCCGCATTGGGGGCCTGAACCTGGGTAAATCCTTGTCATGGCGCCGAGTTGACCTGAGGCGACACCCCGTCTTCTCTCATCTCAGTGCTGTTCGAGTACCCCCCCGTATTCCATACATCGACAGCTGGCGCCCACCGTGGGGCCCTCACGTCAACTCGGTTCTTCATCGACAATACTACCCGACAAGATGGGGTACTCTGGCTTCAACGACGACGATTTCTACGACGCTTTCACTCGGACGCAGGACGATATCTTCGTCCCGTCCGAGTACCCTACCGGCTCACGAACTCATCATCAACAACCTGGGCCGCGTCATCACGCTCTGCCCGTCGCGCTTCGGGTATCAGTCACGGCTAATGGACGCTCGACATTCAACCCGTTCGCTTCGGATCTTCGTGATCTTAGGCACGCCATAACTCGGCGTCGTCTCGACCGCCACCCCGCGACCAGTCGCCGCAAATTTTGCCTGAAAACACCAGATCATCAAATGACTCCACACCAGTTTGCTCCACGTATTCATGGACGTCAAGACAGGAGGTATTCGCACGTTCCAAAGGAACATGATCACCAAAGCAGGAGGCTTTGCCACTGTGCACGTCAACCGACTACTCCCGAGTTGCATCCAACTGATCTGCGCCGCTACCTGGATATCAAGAAGTCCAGACGCAATCCTCGCTGTGGGCATGGAAGCTTGCGGCTGGCATCTCCATGCAGCAGCCAGGGGTCCAATGAGCCAGATGGAGATCTCCTTGAAATATCAACCCCCCGGGGGTTTAACTTTGACTTCCCACACGTGTACGTTATTGGAGACGGCACTCCTCCGAGAGTCATCGATACCAATGCTTCCTCTTCAAAAGCCCCGACGTCAGAAGCCGCGAAGAAAGCAGCTCGTTCCCGAGTTCTAGCCGCACAAGTCAAGCAGGCGCTCTCCGAGCATTTTAACGATGCAACTCGCCAGCTCTTCGAGGAGCACGAGCAGGCCCTGGACGACGTCCAGTGCGAAGCGGAAGCCGCCTGCCAGGATAGTAGGGCACTCGATAACCCTGATCAGAACCAACGTCATAAAGACCCTTCCCGCGAGGAACGTGAATACTCGCGATCACCTCGTCGCGACCACGCTCGGAGAAGCTGGCCGGGACCTTCGGATCAAGACAACCCGAAGGGGGACCACCGACGCCATCGACATCACGATCAGCGCTCCCGAGAACGAGGAGGTCGGCAACAACACTCTCAGAGCAATTCTTCATCCGAAGACGACGACTTCGCCCCAGGCGTAATAACGGGGTGTCCCGCTTTATCATCTCGACTGCGCCGCATCCGCATCCCGAGACACGTACGTTCCGGCAAAAATCTCGAGTACAATGGTAAAAGTGATCCCAGAGAATTCCTCATCAGATTTACTCAAGATATCCTGACATCTGGAGGCGACACAACATGCATGGCAAATCTCTTGCCAATTTGCCTAGTCGATGACGCGGCGACTTGGATTCAAAATCTCCCTGAAGGCTCCATCCGCAGTTGGGCACAATTCCAGGACATCTTCATAAAGAGTTTTTCTACAACCCGAGACGCGTATACTCTTAGATCTGAGTTCAAACGCATACGCCAGGACCGAGACGAAGGCCTCCGCGATTTCGTTACCAGGTTCAAGAGTAAAGTCAATATCGTGCCAGGCCTCTCCTTCACCGAAATCCTGGAGACTTTCCAGGCTGCGGTACGTGATGAACGGTGCCTAGATCACGTGTATACCGCTCAACCCCGTAACACGGCGGAGCTCATGGAAATCCTCCGAGTTCGGGCGAATTATGAAGATCAACGATTACATAACATCGAGCTGGACCGGGGACTTCGCCGATCCAGTGACAGGGACAAGCACAGACGTTCTCCGAGGAGAGATACCAGGCACTCTCCTAGGACAAGTCGGCAACCAGGAAGAAGTCGACCACCCACCGACGGTGTCCTTGCCGGGTTCCAAGATAAAAATCTGCCAGAGTACTGCGGCGACCGTAAGCAATGGAAGCCGAAGCCGAAAAGGAACTCGGTGGGTGAACTCTTAGATGAAAATTGGATACCCGAAGAATAGCGTACCCGCCAAAATTGGTGCAAGTACCACCGCAGCGGATCTCATGGCCAAGCCAGATGTCGTGAACTTTTGAAAATACTAAACGAAGAATCCGCGGTCGAGTCGGCCGCTAAGCACAAGCCCCGAATCCAGGAAGAGCCACCTAGAGCTCCCAACGATAACGCGAGGGACGTATACCCGGGAGAGGAAGATGTCCACGTCAATCACATGTGGGGAGGATCAGCAACCTACGACTCTAAACGGCACGCCAAGCAGATATCCAGGGACGTCCTGGCGGTTCACCCGCGCCCGATGCCGTCCAAGATAAGATGGGCCAAGATCCCGATCATGTTCGACGAGAGTGACTGCCCCAATAATTGTCCGTACCCGGGGAGATACCCGTTGATCGTTTCCCCCCGAGTCCGGAACATTGTGTTGCACAAGGTCTTAATCGACGGTGGGAGTTCTTTCAGCCTCATACCTCTTTCCACGCTCGACAAGATGCAGGTCCCCCGTTCGAGCATTGAGCCGATAATCAAGCGATTCTACGGCATAGTACCCGGATTGAAGCATGATCCGGTGGGCCAGATCACACTGCCACTGACATTTGGAACTCGCGACAATTTCAGAACAGAAGAATGCATTTTTGAAGTCATCGACTTCGACATGGTTTACAACGCCATCTTAGGCCGGCCGCAACTCGTGCAGTTCATGGCGGTCCCACACTATGCCTACCCTATCATGAAAATCCCTGCACCAAATGGCGTTATCACCGTCAAAGGATCTTTACCCATTGCGGTGGAATGCGACATGCAGAGTTATGGCCTCACTGCTCGACAAGATAACACCAGCAACAATGCGGAACTCCCACCACCCCCCATACCTGACTGGGAGTCGGCCAAGTCAAAGCCCAAGTTATCGGTTCAGCCTCACAGCGAGATCAAGCGCATCCCTCTCCGAGAAGATGAACCCGACCGCACGCTCAAGATCGGGTCCTCCCTGGATCCTGAATAGGAACTCGCGCTCACCACTTTCCTTCGGGCGAACTCGGAGGTCTTCGCATGGAAGGCATCCGACATGCCCGGAATCCCAAGGGAAGTGGCTGAGCACAAGTTGGGCCTCGACCCGACAGTCAAACCGGTTAAGCAAAAGCTGCGACGATTCAGTCCCGAGCAACGTAAAGTCATTGAGGCAGAGCTCAAAAAATTAACGGAGGCCGGCTTCATCACACCAATCCAGTATCCGACCTGGTTAGCCAACCTGGTTCTTGCAAGAAAGGAGAATGGACAGATGAGGATGTGCATCGACTACACCGACCTCAACAAAGCATGCCCGAAAGATAACTTCCCTCTTCCTCGGATAGATCAAATCGTGGATTCGACTTCAGGCTGCGCTTTCTTGTGCCTACTCGACGCGTATTCCGGATACCATCAAATCCGCATGCATGAGTCTGATGTCCCTCACACGGGCTTTATTACTCCTTACGGGACCTTTTGTTACAAAACAATGCCGTTCGGATTAAAGAACGCAGGTTGTACCTATCAACGCACGATGCAGACGGCTTTCGCATCTCAGATCGGATGCAACATGGAAGTCTACATAGATGATCTGGTCATTAAGTCGAAAACCAAGTCCGATCTCCTCACCGACTTGTCCGAGACCTTCAACAACCTTCGGTCGAACAAAATCATGCTGAACCCAGAAAATGTGTCTTCGGCGTCGAGTCCGGCAAAATCTTAGGCTTCATGGTTTCGCAGCGGGGCATCGAAGCCAACCCAAAGAAGATTGACGCTATTCTCCAAATGAAGTCTCCGACCACTACCAACCAGGTGCAAAGGTTGGCGGGATCCATGGTAGCTCTCAGCAGATTTATCTCCCGACTAGGGGACAAAGGGCTCCCTTTCTTCAAATTGCTCAGGCAGCACAAAGGCTTTACCTGGTCCGCTGAAGCCGAGCAGGCCTTCCAGGCACTCAAGACATATTTGACGAGCCCTCCGGTACTCGTCCCTCCAGAACCCGAAGAAACTCTACTACTGTATGTCGCATGCAGTCCTAGAGCGGTCAGCGCAGTACTCGTGGCCGAACGAGATGAACACGGTCGATCCGAAAAAGTCCAACGACCAGTCTACTACGTCAGCGAAGTCTTACATGGACCCAAAGAGCGCTACCCGGATATCCAGAAATTACTTTACACAGTTCTTCTGAGTTCTCGCAAATTGAAGCACTACTTCCAGGCCCACAGAATAATCGTCCCCTCCGTCTACCCGCTTGGCCCGATCACCAAAAACAGGGAGATCTCGGGGCGCGTGGCTCAGTGGGTCTCCGAGTTGGGCGCATACGATCTCGAGTTTACTCCCCGTACATCCATCAAGTCACAGGCTCTGGCTGACTTCGTCGTCGAATGGATGACCCCCGACATCGGCCCGAAGATTACCGACTACAATGATAAAGTCTGGACATTACACTTCGACGGCTCCCTCACCCTAACCGGCTCCGGGTCCGGCATCGTGATTACTGCTCCTTCCGGCGAAACCCTTCACTACGCCATTCAGTTACACTTTCGAGCTACAAACAATGAAGCCGAGTACGAGGGACTTCTCGCAGGGTTACGTATTGCGGCGGCATTGGGCATCCGATATTTAAGCGTCAAAGGGGATTCTCAACTCGTTGTCCGACAAGCAAGTAAAGACTACCAGGCCACCAACCCGATTATGGCAGCATACTTGGCAGAGGTTCGAACATGGGAGAAAAAGTTTCATGGGTTGGAGTTTCATTACCTACCCCGCCGCGACAACCATGTCGCCGACGCCTTGGCCCGATGTGCTTCAAGTCGATCGCCCCCTCCGGCCGGCACTTTCGTGGAGCAACTCTCTAAACCCTCCGTTCAGATCCCGAGTAGTGAGACGGCAACGCCTATGAATCAGGAGAATTATGACCGAGCGCCCGGTTCCCAACTCGACGCTCCCAGAGGGGTAGCTAGCGAAGTCGTCGCTCAACTCGATCCCGTCACGGATTGGAGAACTCCTATACGGCAATATCTACTCGACAAAGTTCCACCTGAGGAGGAAGAACAAGCCGAAAAAATATCCCGCAAAGCCATGAAATACACACTCATCATAGGCGAACTCTACCGCCGGGGCGCCCTCGGCGTCCTCATGAAATGCATCCCCATTCAAGATGGCAAGCATCTGCTGACAGAGATACACAGTGGCCTCTGCGGAGCACATTCAGCACACCGTACACTAGTCGGTAAGGCTTTCCGCCAAGGGTTCTACTGGCCAACGGCCTTGCGCGATGCCGCCGACTTGGTCCAGAAATGCGAAGCTTGCCAGTTCCATCAGCGCCGGGTACATCAACCCGCCTACTCCCTCCAGGCAATACCATTATCTTGGCCTTTCTCGACTTGGGGGTTAGACCTCCTCGGACCTTTTCCACCCGGCCGCGGAGGCCACAAGTACCTGATCGTCGCCATCGACACATTTACCAAATGGATGGAAGCCGAGCCTCTCTCTGGAATCACAACAGCCGCCGCTCAAAAATTCATGCAGCGCAATATCTTCACCAGGTTTGGCGTGCCCAGCCGAATTATCACTGACAATGGCCCGCAGTTTGCCTCATCCGACTTCATCACATTCTGCGAGTCCTACGGTGCAGCAATTAGCTACGCCTCGGTGGCACATCCTCAGACCAACGGACAAGTCGAGCGCACCAACGGCCTCATCCTCACTGGCATGAAGAAACGTGTCTACGACTCACTCCAGCGCCACGCCAAGTCATGGGTAACAGAGTTACCGAACGTCCTCTGGGCACTTCGAACTACAGCCAGCCGAGCAACAGGAGATACTCCATTCTTCCTGGTCTATGGCGCCGAAGCCGTACTGCCATGCGAGTTGAAGTACAAGTCACCCCGAGTAGCCCACCATTCCGAGGATCAAACGGCCGACCACCGCGCCAACGACCTCAACTTCCTCGAAGAACAACGTGAGTGCGCACATCTTCGGGCGGCCAAATATCAGCAAGACTTACGCCGATACCACGAACGGCGAGTCAAGCCGCGCAACTTGAAAGTCGGCGACCTCGTCCTACGACGAGTCCAGACAACTCAACATCGGAACAAGTTGTCCCCAAAATGGGAAGGACCGTACACTATCGTGGCTAACCCACGACCAGGCGCCTTCAAACTAGCCGAGCATGGTTCCACCCTGCGTAACACATGGAACATCGACCAGCTATGCAAGTATTTTGTGTAAGCACACCCCAGGGGGTCTATCCCCAACCATCCGGCGTGTAAACAGCAGCATATTTTCAATGAACAACTTTTCGATATTTTTATGTTCCACCCCACCATGCAATGCGTGCTCACAAGAGAAGCGTCGAAGACGAGTTTGCGCCTCGTTCCGCTTACTCACGAGCGGTACCGTGATGGTCGCCTCGTATGCGCCCGGGGGAGGTACGTACACGGACTCGCAACCCGTTCCGCCTCTCCGGGTTCGGTCGATCGTCCACCGGCCTTGCCACATAGTGTCCTCGACACAGGCATACAGGCCATAACGCCCCGAAATACCACCCGACGGAGGGAGTCACCACCTGTTTCTCAACGGAGCATCCCCCCGGGTCCGGCGAGGCATGTCTAGCTTGGGAAAGAAGATGGGTATGGACTCGATGTTTTCACCCCTTCCTACCGGCTACGACGGACGAGCACCATGCATCTGCGCGGGACAGGCACGGCGGGTTCCACAACCCGTTCCGTCTTCCCGACATCCGGTACCATCTCATCGCCGGGGGCTAGGACTTTGCGATTTTTTTTTCTAAGCCTGCCCGACCGAGTTCCTTACAACTCGATCAGACAGCCGGGGGCTGGTACTTCGCGATTTTCTTCTAAGCCTGCCCGCCCGAGTTCCTTACAACTCGATCAGACAGCCGGAGGCTGGGACTTTGCGATTTTCTTCTAAGTCTGCCCACCCGAGTTCCTTACAACTCGATCGGACAGCCGGGGGCTGGTACTTTGTGATTTTCTTCTAAGTCTGCCCACCCGAGTTCCTTACAACTCGATCGGACAGCCGGGGGCTGGTACTTTGCGATTTTCTTCCAAACCTGCCCGACCGAGTTCCTCACAACTCGATCAGACAGCCGGGGGCTGGTACTTCGCGAAATTTTTCTAAGCCTGCCCGCCCGGGTTCTGATCAAAACTCGCCCGAGCAGCCGGGGGCTAGGACGTAAGGAAGAACACAGCACATTCAGGGCAGAACAGATAACAAAATATGTCGGACACAACCAGCATTCAGAGTTAAAGTTTTCTACATAACATCGGACAAGTCAGCCTATTCAGCATTATCTTCCGAGTCACTTCTCTCGGCTTCGGGCTCAGTAGCGGGCTCTTCAATGGCGTCAAACCCGGCATCAACAACGAACTTCTCTGCAGCCTCGGACCAAATATCCACCCGGGTGTCTATGGCCCCAGGCTCCTCAGGCGAGAACGCGCTCAACTCCCGCTGAAGGAGATCGGCGGGGAGACCCGGCGCAGCTTCCTTCGCCAGGGCCATGGCATAGGCTATGGCCGCTGAGGCCATCCCACGAGCGCGTAGAATGGCGTCCTCCTTCAAGTAAGTCAGGAAGGCGGCAACCCGAGTCTTGTACTCCCCTACTGCAGTAGGGGCCTCCTCCGCCGAGTACCTGGACAAGTCGGGGCGGTTGCGGAAGTCCGTGGTCACCATGACTTGGTCAAGCAAACCGCAGGCGACGAGGGCAGCCTCGGCTTGAACTCAGGCGCGCGCTTGGAACTGCGCGACTTCTTCCTTCTGGCTCTCGAGCTGCTCGAAGTTCGACTTAGCAACGGCGGCAGCCTCTTCGGCCTCGCGAGCAGCCTGGGCGAGCTGCCCCTTCAACTCGGCATTCTCGTTCTTCAGAACCTCGCGCCCGCTGTTCGAGGCGGCCAAGGCCTTCTTCACGGCCTCGAGTTCACCGGCTTGCCCGGATCTTGCCTCGGCATCGCGCGCCCGCCGAGTCATCTCGGTCAGCTTCGACTTCAGGTTGACGCAGGCCAGGCGAAGCTGACGGATCTCATCCTCCGCAGTGCGAACCCGTTCCAGAATCACGTCTTCTCGAGCATCAGAAGCACGAAGGACTCGCTGTCATTGCACAAAAGTCAGGAGATCCAACTCGACATAAGGAGCACGGCGGCCGGTATAACACGAAGACTTACCATCATCCAGTGGCCGATGTATCCATGTAGGTACGTATCTCAGTGCGGAGCGATTGGTTCAGCCCTTCGTTCTCGGTGGCACATGGGACCGCCTCGACTCCAGTCAGATGAGGGTCGCGCACCCCCGCGGCCGCGGCTTCAAGGTCCCGAGAAACCCCGACAAAAGGCCCCGCTGGAAGGGGAATGGCCCGACGTAGGGGAACCTCCGCCGAAGGTCTGGCTTGAGAGGTACCCCCCTCTTCAGCGACTTCAACCTCCAAGTCGATCGGTTCATCCGTCATCCTCGGAGCACCTGAACTCGGCGAGCGAAGTGGGGACGAAGGTTGGCCCGAAGCCGAACTGCAACCAATTCATGGCTACTGGAGAAAGAGCTCGGAAGAAAATGGAGATCGACTGGAAAAAATGGAGGCTTACCCGGGACTCGGCGGCACCGACTTCTTGGCCGGCCCTTGCGAGATTGTTGAACTCGAGGGGCGCTTAAACGAATACCTTCTCTTGACAGGGGGAGGAGCAGCCTTCTTGTCCTTGTCGGCCGGGTCCTTTCGGGGTCGAGCGGCCCCCAGGGTGGACGATTCCTCCACAAGTATGCCGGCGCCTTCCCAGGGCCCGACTCCCAGAAAAGGACACTGGAAACCGAAACCGGAACAAGTCGGTAACCTCTCTACCCAGTTTCGACAAGTTACCAGAGGAAGGCGAAGTCAGAAATGGCGTACCGTGAGGATAGCAGAGCGAGTCTCCTCGCTCGTGTAAGCCAAAGACTCGAGTTCGGGATGAGCTCGGGAGTCCCAGGGTGGAAGCCGAGTCCCATCGTCGGAGCGATCAGCCTTGAACAAGTCGTCGACATGACTCTGAACCAACCCTGCAAGACAATACGATTCCATCGTTTCCATATCAAAAAAAAACCAGCCAAGGTGTCTGTGACCAAGGCCCCAGGGGGAGAAGTACCCTTACTCTCTTCAGCCAGCTTTAGCCCGGGTTCATCTTCCCACCCGGGGAGTTGGCGATCCTGGAGCGGAGCAATTCCACGGGTGATGAAGTCGCCGACCACGTGGACGGCAGTGAGACCAGCCCGGCGCAACTCGTAGATGCGGTCCCTCACCGCTCGAATTCACTGCGTCAAGCGGGGCTGCTCCTTCCACAAGTCGCGAACAGCCGGAACGTCGCACCGAGTTGCCGGGTCGTGCGCAGACTTAGAACAGAAGACCCAGAAGGCAGCCCCACTTCCCCCACGAGTCCCTTGGCGAGAAGGGAGGGTACACCACCTTCGCGTCTTCTCGGAGCGAGAACCGGCAGGCGCTGTAGGGTTGGCCCCTCGAAGAAGCCTTGAGGATGTAGAAGTATCGGAAAGTCTCGACGTCCGGCTTGGTTCCAACAAACTCTTCGCAGAGATGGGCGAACACGGCAAGGAATAAAATCGAGTTGGGAGGAAGGTTTACCAACTCGATCTCGTAGAAAGAAAGGACGTCGCGGA